>CM072877.1:19605000-19952500 GCA_036937835.1 Pampus argenteus | reverse complement strand
CTCCTCTACCTGTTATTTCCTTCTTCATCTCATTTCCTCCCTATATAAATGCTTTGTCTCAGTTAAAGGCTGAACAAACACACACACACACACACATACAAGCACAGGCAGACATCAGCTGTTGAAAACCATGACAACAGTCAGGGATCAGTCTGGCAAAAAAATGTCTTAACTTGTGAAGTGAGAATGATGAAAGCTGCAAGCAGGCTGGAAGATTTAAGACCCGAGTCACACGGGTGCTGCGAACCTCGAAAGAGAAGCTGCAGAGCAAACAGGCTCTTCATCTTCATCCTTATCTTCATCTTCACTCGTACACGATGCTGCTCAGTGAGCAACACGTTCACAAACAGCTTCTGAGACAGAAATAAAGGATCATTTAATTCCCTCTGTAATCTTGACATTGACATATCATCATCCTGTACGGGTACACTGTACTTATCAAAGGTTTTAGGCAAAACTACTAAAAGTAAAGTAAAGATGAAGTTTTCATCAGTTAACTTCATAAACAGTTGAGTAAACAGCATAAACGTAATGAAATCAGTATTTGTTGTTCACCTTCTCACAGTGTTTCAGGTCCTCAGCAGGTCGGTTGATCTTGAGTTTTTGGCTTTTTGTTTACACACAAACTTTGATTTAGTCCCTGAAAACTGCTTTATTTCCTCTCTGCCAGCCGTGCACCAGTCAGCGGAGTTAAGTGGGCTTTAATCTTATTCCCACACAATGACGGAGATGGCACCATCATCTTCACACAGAAACCCTGAAGGATGCAGAGTTCAATCATAAACTGAGGTTTGGTTACAGTGTTTTAATGACAAAACATAAAGCTGAAATATCACAAAACAATCATGCACAAGATAAAGAAGGAAGAAGAGAAGATAAAAACCAACTTAAACATCAGATCTGTGTGGAGTGATGAGACTGTAACGCTCCTCAGATGAACTCATGAAACTCACAGAATCATGTTTTCCATGACTTATGTCATCATTTTATGCTGTGATTATTTCACATCTGCAGAGGTGCAGGTAGCGCGTGTGTGTGTGTGTGTGTGTGTGTGTATTATTAGTATAAATGCCTTTCTGGACAAACTGTTTCTAGTGACAGAAAGTGTTGTTTTTGCATGTTTGTGTTTGTGTGTGGTGATTGATGCTGGCAGGTGCTGCTCCGCTCACACGCACACTGACATCTCATTCCCATTCGAGTCATTCAAAGGCGAGGCCGGGCCGGGCTGCGGGGACACGGGGATCACACGCTGAATGCTAAAGAAGAAGATGGCCGCTATTCCTGCCCCGGCTTCTCAGATACGATCAGACGCTGATGTGACAGAGAGCGATCAGAGCTGACGCAGCCTCACCTCAGAAGAGAATACAGAGGAGGGACAGACGATGAAGTCAGCAGGCAAATGAGAGTCAGGAGGGTGAGGAAGAAGCTGAAGAAGAAGAGAGTTCTCACTGAGACGTTGTGAAGTCACGGGGGAACATCTGCTCTGCTTTTCATCAGATAGTTTCAGCTTTTACACTTTTTACTCTGTTTCAGTCAGACACACTGGTCCCGAACGTTTGCCTGGACAACACTTTGATGGATGGGCCTGATGGTCTATCTAAGGAGGCCAAAAGCCATGTAATTGCAGTCCAATTAACAGCGACAGAATGACTAATGTCGACCTCGGCCCGTTTCCTCCTTCCTCTCCTCCCCCTCCTCCCCCTCCATCACCCTCTCACGCACCTTTTAAAATTTCCCATCTGTTGTTCAACAAGCTGTTCTGTAGCTTCACCGGCCTCCCTCGCCTCGTCTTTTTACTCACCCCACTCTTTTGTGTGTGGATGTGTCTCCCTTGACCTCATCTTCTGCTTCACACTGATGAGAGGCACAAGGGCAAAGCTGCTGAATTAGCTGCGTGTGTGTTCACTGCCTCCACTTGCTGATTTTGCGGTTTTCTCTTGTAATATGCAGACGCTAGTCATATGCTAGTGCCTAGAGTGTGTTTCTCTAATAACTATTCAGCGGACAGGTCAGAGAGAGTGGGAGGACATGTAGATAATAGCAGGGAATGCTAACAAAGTGCCAACCTGGGCGCCGCTCGGCACGACTGGCGCCTGGCTGGTAAAAGCTGAGGACGCTCAACACAAACTAGCTTTTAAAACAGTTGTCTGACAACTTCAGATGGTTTATAGGTGGGTTGAAAAGCCTGAAGAGCTGCAACAACCTTCATCAGGTCAGAACTGAAGAAGCCTTTTAGATGAAAGGTGAAATCTCTTCAAGCTCAAAGAAAAAGTCCAGAAAAAGTCTACAACTCAACTCCTGCAATGACCTGGATGAACGAGAATCTACAAATCAGACAAAACAAGACATCATCATCACTATGACACATTATAGATTAACAATCAAGACAGTAATCATCAGATTAGTTGCAGTCCACCCCTCGTGTTACCAGCGATGTTCAACTCTCACTGTGTCTCAATGTGAAGTCAAATATTTGCATTTGAATCTTTTTCCCTGAATTGACATAATTTCTTCTTGTGTTAATTTGAACACATTTAATTAAACGTAAGAGACACCAGACTGGTGCACGGACAAGCGAGAAGACTGTACAACCCAAAACTCTGCAATCTGGAACCATTTCTGAAACAGGACAAACGTGTCTGGATCCAGAAGAAACGTGTGGAGTGAGAGCTCCCCCTGAGAGACATGATGAGCAGCTCACAGTATAACACGCATCCTTCATCACGCCAGGCTCGATGGACACTTGTGTGCAGCTGCTGAAAGGAAAACACGAACCCACTGAGTCTTTGAGGATGTCTTCATGGATCCACCTGATGCTACACGGCGTCCTGCGGTCCATCCAGCCTGTGCTCTGATTGGTCTGTGGTGACATGTGATGATTATAAGCGCTGTGATTGGATGTTTCTTACTGTTCCTATAGTTCAGATGAAGTTTAGTCTTAAGTCTTTATGTCCCATTAATGTCTGTAGAGAGCAGATTCATTCAAATACCCACAAATACACCATTTCAGCTGCATTTTAAGCATTTTAAGTTAAAATGATCAGTAAGATGTAGTAAAAATTAGGATTAATGGCAGTAAAATGCTGTGAAACGTTAAGGAACTGTTGCTTATGTCCAACGTTTTCTCCAACTAGACGTACACCTTACCCACCAAAAATCGTCTCATAAAAACACCTCATATTTACATCATCTTTAAATGCGTCACTGCCCCTGTCTGGGAAGGATTTGGTGTATCACCTGCACGCAAAAAGTGTAAAGTTGTGTTATTTGTCTGCAGATTGAAGACACCGGGCTGATACAAGCAGAGAGCAGCAGGTGAGACACCTGTCAATGATAGCTGTCAATCAACTCCTTTACAAATGCTCCTGATATCCTCAGGAAGTGTAAGACACACTGAATCTAAAATGTTTGTGTTCAGATTTGATTGATACCAACTATAATGTTATAGAAGTAGATTATAATGACGTTTGTAAGTGTTTCTGGATCAATGTGCCTGCTAAGCTGCAGCAGTGTTTTGTCCATTGCTTGTATGCAAATCAAGTTCAAATAGAGGACAGTGGGAGCGACAGCCAACCGGATGGCACGGACTGAGACTATATATAGGTACTGTAATAATTCATCGTTCATTGTGACCCATTATCATTTTATCATCCATTGTGATTGTATAATCAGTGGCTCCATGTAGGCGTGTTGATCTGTCTGCCTGGTCGGTTCACAACACTCAGAGTTGTTTTTAGGATACAATCTTTATCTCAGTGGCATTTGATGTCCATATTTCAACATGAATCTACAGGATCTCCTGGACAGATTGATTAGCAAACAAACTGAAAAAGTCCTTTACGAACATCACTGATCTATGATTTACAGGTGAGGTGCCACCGCTGTGATGGAGGCTTGTCTGCTGCCTCCTCTCCAATAAAATAGTGCTGCATATTTTCTACCTGTTTGCAGACATTTTATACGTAGTTCTCTCTGCTGCAGTCAGTCCTTAAAATACAGCTTCAGTTTGACCTACCAGGGAAGTAGAAAAGGGAAAGGTTAAAGTGCGTTCAGCCACCTTAGTCTCAGCACATCCAGGTGATGCATACCTGTGTGAGACATGGTGTAGAAGAAGGTTAGAAACCCTAACCCACAGAGCTGCTGAAACAAGGAGAAACTATGTGACACATTTATATCCACACACAAGTCAACATCAGCTCATCACTGTGTGTGTGTGTGTGTGTGTGTAGCTGGATTAGAGCCCAGTCTGTGATGTAAACTGTGATGACAGCCTAACACATGAGACTACACCACATCATGACTACATCATCACCACCATCCACACCAATAACACACCACTGATCCACATGCACGCTGGAGGAACTGACTTCCACAAAGGAAACTTAATTCAGTTCAGTTTTAGCATCTCAAACACAAAGTAGTTCCCTAAATGAAGACCTGTGTGTTGTCAACATTACACCTGACACCTGTCAAAGAGTTCAAACAAAGCTTAGTTTACTGCAGAAGGAGAGTTTGTTACAATCAGTAAGACAAGACAAACAAATCCAAATCAGCTATGCAAAGGTAGAGGTCAGCAAACAGACAAAACCCCCCAAAAAACCCCAAGACAATCTGATCACTAGAAATAACAAGGCTGGGACGTATGACACTGAGGAACAAAACGAACCGGCACAGAGAGGAGGAGGGGCGTGGTCACAAGACACAGGTGAATCCAATGAAGGCGGGGCAGACAATCAACACTGGAGCAGGAAGTGAGGCGGTCTCAAATGAAAAGAGAGGTAAGTTTCACAATAAAACAGAAGAGGAATCATAAAATGAAGAAAAAGAAAACACATGACCTTAAGAGGATTGACGAGACGTGTCAACACCTGTCCCCCCCCCCTCAGCTCCCCACCTCACAGTTTGAAAAGCTTTTACTTTAGAGGATAAATTAAGGTCTGTTGAACCTCATTCTTCATAAGCCACGTGTCACGAGCGCTCGGTTTTTACATGTGTCTTGTTGGCTGATTGATCACCACGTCAGGTCAATGAGCGGCCGTTTAATCATCATCTGCTGTTCTGAGCCACACAGAGACATATTTATAACGATCATACAGTACATCCCTGAATATTCATCTGATGCCTGAACTTTGAACATCAAACTCAGAGGGGACGTCGCCGTCCCACGATGGAGGAATCACAGCTGAAGAACGAGGGAGAGATAATCTGCTCGTTGGAGAGTTTGAAGCCAGAGGCTGCACACCATTTACTAACAAATGAATTTGTCAAGACTGACTGATTTTATTGATTTCAGGGCTGATGAATAGGAGGCTCATTGAATGTGAATGTGAGTCAGGGAGGGATGAGGAGAGTGAATAAGAGGAGGGGCGGTGCTGTCAGAGAAAGAGACATTAGTGGCTTTGACAGCTCAGCAACAGAGAGGAGAGAGAGATGTACAGAAAGAGACACGAGGCGAGCTGACAGCCCACAATCAGCTGCAGTGTGCAGCAGGGAGCATGCTGGGAGCTACACTGACAGTACTCTGTCAACATGGACAAAACACAAGTCTGTCAACACACACAACACACTAATTTGTCTGTCAAAGCAAATATATCAGCTAATTACAGAGTCTGTGACAGTGAGTCAACAGGTGCAACACTTCTGCACTCGTGTCTGTTAATAAAATTAACACAACTAGTGTTTATTTCACTAAAGCAGCTCAAATAAACAGCGACCTCAGTTTCACCTCCACGAATACAAATGTTGGAGTATTCAACCCAGAGCAGACGCTGCTTCAGAGCTTCAGGAATAATTACACAACAGCCTGACAACTAAACACGACTAATGAATAAACGCTGACATGTTAATGAGACAGTTTGTCCCGACAGGCTGGATGAAAACAACAACAATAAATGCTTTAAAAGACACACAAACAGACACGGACAAGGATGTTTAACATACCAGGCAACATCATGAGTCATAACTAATGGATTTTTTATTGTTAATAAATCATTAATCAATGTTCATCATCTCCAGTCTCCAGAGAGTGGTCCTGTGTAAGACAGAAGCCACTGAGCATGTGCAGAAACACGGTTCTGTTTGTCAGACTCAGATCACAACCTCTGGTCTTTGTGCTGAAGTTCTTAGTAGTACAATTATAGCACAAACACTGTAAACTGAACCGTGTGCACGTACACAGAACTGCTCTCTGGAGACTGGAGATCACCAAACTCTTCATGTTGAAGGAACATTGTTGCTTTGACTCCAAACACGAGGTTTGTTGAGTCATTTCTAACTTCTTTCTTTCAGTCTTTATGTCCTTTATGTCTTCTACATTTAACTTTTTTTTTTTTTTTTAATAAAAAAAACAGATTATTTATGACACAGTTTATCTTTTGCTCTGATGATTCAACCTGGAGAGTTTCATATGAAATAACTCCTCACACTTCACAACTCTATGGTAGATGTAGGATCAATCCATATGTGATCAATCATGTGATCACTAAGATGGATCTTTGGAGCATTTTGAAGCATAATTTGATAACATAAATTGGACTCGTTTCACTTAAAGATTAAGCTGCTGGACACAGAGTTGGTTCCCATTTGATCCCGTGTGCAGATACTCTCCTGTACACTGGTGCATCTCTCTCACATTGACTGGTTGCAAATCTACTTCTCTCATCTAAGTCTGAACCAGGTGAGCAGGACGGTTCAGGCTGGAGGAGGAAGTTTAAATTTGGTCGACTTTCCCGTCTCCTACCTCCAGGCAGTCTGGTGTCTGATCTGACTGGTCTATTTCTGGCTTTAGTGTTCAAGGACACAGCCTGTGTGTGTGTGTGTGTGTGTGTGTGTGTGTGAGAGAGAGCGTTAGAGAAAGCACTTTAAGAGGAACAAGATGTGTTTCCATTTGATTGTTTTTATTCTCAATTTGATTTTTTTTATAGAAAATATTGTAAGTAGAACATTTAGGCGTTTCCTTTTGTCTCAGGTGTATGTAATCAGACTGAGTGAATAAATGATGACATACATGAATCATGTGACCTAAACGTGACTCGTGTAACGTTCCTGTAATGAACACATGAAATTAACAGAAGTGTCGACATGTTTTCCATCGTTTGAGCTTTGACTGCATCTTCTGCATCTTCTTCTTCTTCTGTTTAATTAGTTTATCTGCTTATATTCACACAACAGCAGTGGATAGAAACAAACATTATTACAAATTATTGCTAAATTTGGAGGAAACGTGACTACTGTTACAGCAGCTAATAACCCTTTCATGTATTGAAAATGTGAGTCTATCTTTGGGAAAGTGTCTCTCTGAAGGTTACTGAAAACAGTTGTTTTATATTGTGACGAGTGCTTCCACCTATAGAGAAAGGACGGCCTCGGCTGTGTTGCCTGATAATTTAGCTGTACAGCTTTGTTAAAAGTAGCAGCAATTAATGTCCAGCTGAATGGCACCTTAATGATGCAGCCGCGTCTTCTTTTGTGGTATTCTGAGGTAAATAAGGTGGAAGGGGAGAAAGAGTCAGATGTTTGAAGTGAAAATGTCACCTGCTCTGTGTAACTGAACAATTGGCCGCAGGGTCTATTATCAGAGCGGACCGATTAACCGCCGTTATCTGCAGACTTCCTGTGCTCGTCAGCGAGCTCAAGTGACTGAAGCGTTTTTCAGCATGAAAACTAAAAGCTGTAAAATGCCAGCGAGCAACTCATTCAGATAAATGTTAATGACATGTCAACACGGCCCCTCTCCAGCCTCCAGTCATTGTTGACTTTTTTAGTATTTAATATCTTTCCCAAAGCACACATGAAATAAGAATAATTAATTAAAACTTTAAAATGCTTCATTTCTAAGTATTGTGTGTGTATCAGAGCCTGATATATGTATGTAATAAAGGTTTAGTAGTTTCAGTTATTTACATCTTTGAACTAAGAATAGTAATTATTTAGTGAAAGTGGGATTTATGTGTGTTTCTACTATGTGGAAGTTTTTTCAGGCTCACAGGTTAAGCCAATTAAAACTCACTTTAAACAACTTTTTATTTGAACGGTGATGTTTACCTCAGGATGACTCATATTTACTGTACTTATAACAACAACAACAATAATAATAATAACAAGTAGCATCAAACAGGAAGCTGTTTCTCTCTGCGATTCTTTTATTCTGAACCAAACGGGCTGAGCTGAAGTGATTATACCGAAGCATCTCGGGACCCGGAGACGAGACAAATTAAAACTTTACGCTCTTTCTCTGGAACTCATTAACGGTAAACATTATTTGAACTGTAGAGATTCATCAGATGTAGGCCAGTGGCCAAATCCTCTGGGACACACACACACACACACACACACACACACACACACACACACGAAGAAATCCTTTTCATAAAGAAGAACGACATTGTTGGGTGCATGAATCATATTTTTTTTTTCATTCAGAAGTGAATTCTCGATCTATTCAATTTGAATCTTTTTAGAAACAAATAAGATATCAATACAGACTGATTGATATTCAGAAAAAAACATCATCATTGTTTGTTCTGAGAAATAACTTTTATAAGCAGTTCACAAATAATAACTGAAGTTTTCCTGTTTCTGTGTTTGAAAACATTTCTAATAAAATCTAATTAAAAAGTATAATTTATAAAAACAATCTGTTCTGAATGATTCAAACTTATCAGTTTACAATCTGTCAAAACCCCAAAAACAATCAGTTTACCTCGATGTAAAATACTCACAGTGACTTTTCCAGTGATGTCTGGTTCAACTTTCACACAATGAGACGTGCAAACGTTCGTTCTGATGTGATAAACAACAAACAACAATCAATAAAAAACACATTTCTTTAATCTTTGTTTTAAAAAAGGAATTAAATTATTAAATTTTGGCGAGAGGAAGGTCAGAGGTTCACTTCTTTCTTCCATCAGACGCTGTGTTTGATTTTACTGTTTGATTCCAGTTAATTGATATGTTATTGATCATTGTTCCTGTTAATAATGATTAAAGGACCAGTTCACATGTTTCCAGTGTGTTAAAGCATCAGTCAGGTGTCCACATGAACAGTGACTGTAATCATTGCTCCTGTTCATACTGGCTGTTCAAAGATCTGCTTCAAATGTGCTTTCAGTGTCAGTGATGGAGGTTAAAATCATTTAAAGTAGATGTGAAGCTTCTCTGAGGCTTCATCAGTGTGAGTTAGTCATATCAAGTGGATATCTGACACATTTACAGTCTGTTTAGCATCAAATTCCCTCTTTGTGTTTCCCTGTTGAGCTGTGGTGGAAGTATAGGAACAAAAAGAGGGACTTTGGCTCTAAAAACACTAACGTTGAAACATATCTGCTGGATTTGAAGCTTGATGTGGAGACAATAACTACAAAGCAACCTGCTGTCTTTAACCTCAAGACACATTCCTGTTATGTGGCAGTATCTTTTGTTTCAGCTATTATAATGAATCATTATTTCAGCCATAAACAAGCGGTGTTTGTCTGCATTTGGAAATCATTAAATCCTCCGTTCCTCATGCGCGTGCTGCAGCTCAGCTGTTGTTTGGCCTCCAGTGTGAGTGAGACTGACCTGATTGAGCCCAGCTCTTATCTCACATTGATCAGTTAAACAGCAACACGGCCTGAGGGACTATTGGCGATCATTTCAGCGTCTAACTCAGTGTCTCTTTCTTTCTTTCACTCAACTTTGTGTCTTTTCTTCCTCTCTCTCTCTCTTTGGCTTCCTCCATTGTAATGTGGCCCTCCCTCCCTCCTCCTCCATCGCTGCTCCCTGCCACTCGCCTCCTCTCCTTTCTACTTATTTCTGACAGTTGGACAGGTCTGTAAGATGCCGGATTTCACACAATGATACCCATTTACCCCGCTGAGTGCTCATAATGACTTCAAATTGTCTATAATGGCTCATAATAGGCACTTCTATCCTACTTCTGCAGGCATTTCAGATGTACACTGTATTCTTTTTTTCTCTTTAACAGAAACAAATGTGCATGTGTGTGTTCATGCTGTATATACACACATCCTAACACAGTGTATATATACATACATACTGTATATGACTCACTTCTATTGTATCTGTCTATAGTCTCTATAGTCTTTCTTTCTCATCTTTTATTGTGGGATCTGATGTAGAAAGATACTATATGAATAAACTTTACATACTTATAGCACGCTAGGAATCAGTAATCCTGATGAGTTTATATGGGAGGTTAATGAACAACCAGAAGTTATTGCAATTTTTATGATACTTTATGACTCCTGCTTTAATAATGCATCAGAAGAGAAACAATACCAAGAATTGCAGATAATTCATGTGTAGAAAGAGAGAAATTATTATAGACTCGCAGGGCGGGCAGGAGGGAGTGAAAGTGACTCGTAAAAACAGAAAAGCTTCGTCATGCTGCGTGATAGGATCATAAAAGGATCAGTCACAGAGGCAGGAGGTAAACACGAGACTGCAGGTTCAAGAAAACTAAGACAGAAAGACGAGGATGTGTCGAGGAGTTCAGGTGGCCGTCCTGCCGACAAGAAACAAGCCGAGTGAGACGTCAAACGTCGAATAAACCGACTCGGATCCAGTATTTAGTCATTTTATTTTTGCTTCAGAAACTGTGTTTTTTTACTTGGTTAACCACTTTTATCCACAATCATTTTTGGATTGATGGGCATGAACTTTTTTTTCAGACATTTATGTTCCCCAGCGGATGAATTTGCTGAATGTCAGACTTTTCCTTTAGCGCCAGTATGTGGTCAAAGTTTCAGCAAAGTGTGAGAATAAAGTGAACGTGTATTTTCCCATTCTGGTTAATAAAAATAATGAATATGTGCATACGGTTAATTCTCCAATCGGGGCCATTAAAGCAGCAGTTAAAGCTCAAACGATGGAAACCACATGAGAAAACATGATGGAAATATGATTTCATTATATGTATATTCCACTCTGTTAATTCTGCTTCCTGTCAGGTGACTTTGACTTCATCACTTCTACATGGTTGAATGTTAAGATGCTGTACATCATCAGTTATTGTCCTCGTCTCCCGTTTAGTGAATTCATTTAATGGAAAGCACTTTTCGGGGGTACATCCAGGCTTCTTCATGTCACTACATATACGACTCAAGACTGTTTTACATCCAGACGACATTTTGAATTATTTTTATAAACAGATATTCTGTCAAACAAGCTGCTGATTGATCTTCTGATGATTGAATAATCGATTAACAGAAGAAAGTGCTGCAGCTCTACTGTTTTTCATTTTCACAGCATGTCAGTGATGTGAATACAACAAAGTCCTTTAACCTCATTGTACTGGAGTTACAGTAACAATCAATAATCAACCTTAAGGTTCTGGGAAACAGTAATAAACATTTTTCACTATTTTCTGACACTTTATGGACCAAACGACAGATTAATCGATAATGAAAATAATAGTTAGTTGCAGCCCTACAGTAATAAGCACATCATTTGATGGCTATTGAGTGAACTGTTCCTTTAAATGTACAAACAGCAACATCAGGCTGTAATAATGAGCGGGAAGACGAAGTGGAGCTTCAGCTGCAGGTTGTCAGGAACATCAGATAGATGATGAATTTATTGGTATTTCTACTCACCTTCTTATTTTCAAATCCATCTCTATGTTCGATTAAACTTAATTTAAATGATCATTAATCAGCAGCGTCTGGTTTTACTCTGACAGGTGTTTTGCTGAGCGGCAGTCTGTAATCTGTTTTTCATTGTCTGCTGATCGATCGCTCTCTCTCTCTCCGTCTGTTCATAATGTCTCTCGTCCTGTGTTTTTAACAGTTTGTCATCTGTTCATCCTCTCGCCTCCGAGTGTCTCTGCTGGTTTAACATTCACAGCTGATGGGATTTGATGAAAAGCTGTCACCTGCAGGAGCCACGAAAACAAGTTTTAAATGTGTGTTCAACAACAAACTTACACAATGAAAAAATAAAAAAATCATCCATCTGCTCGTCTCACTGGAAGTCTTGGTAGCTCTAAAGGAATAGTTACACATTTTAGGAAGTCTTTGTTGCTCTGAGTTAGATGAGACGCTTGATAACTGATGTTTGTGTGGTAAATATAAGACTCGTCGGTAGTAACGCACAGTTTACCTGCGACAATAGCTTGTTGAATAGTTACCTACTCCTACACAAGATTACAAACAGACAGATCAGTGTATATTTTGCAAGAAAACAAAAAAAAATTACTTGAAAGATCACAAAGTAGGCCTGACAGGTGTGTAGAGCCAAGCCAGAGAGGAGGTGCCACGCCCACGCCACACACACAGACAAGACACAGAAAGGAGAGGTGAAAACGAGACATGAGAAGACACTGCTAGACTATTACAGCACACGGCACATCATGCTGCATCGCAAGTTTCATGTTTCAAGAAAAACGTCGGGTACTTTGATAAGAAGAAGGTAAACTTCAAGGTAGAAGTCATCGATGTATTACTGAAGTGTCTGACTGGCTTCTTGTACGCAGCAACAGGAGCTGAGGCTCCTGGGTATGCGTTACGTTATCAAGACAGGTTCTGTGTTTAAAGAAGTGAAATGTGGATTCAGAATGAGGAGAAATCCTTCAGGAACCAGCTGTGATCGTTTAATTTCCACTTATAACAGAATATAGTTAAACTCAACGGTGAGTTCTTTATTACTGGATCTCTTATATGAAACCACGTATAGAGGAAAAGGGTGAAACTCATTGTGTGTAGAAATGAGCGTAGACATGGTTGATAAATGATAAATGTCTCGGTTGTCATCTTTTGTTCAGTTTTTATTTCTTTTTTTTGCGTACACGTGCTAACAGACTTACACAGGTGAAGACCGACAACGAGGGAGGGGAAGATTGAGGAGGAGTGATGAGCTACTGTCAGCAGGAGATTGTGTTTGGCTTAGATCACTGTGTGTGAGTGTGTGTGTGTGTGTGTGTGTGTGTGTGTGTGTGTTCATTTCCACTCTCCTCTATGAGCTCATTCCAAAATAAGCTCATTACCATCACAGGAGCCAAGGCAGGAATTCAGAAATTCATTAGCTCAACGATTTGCATAGTCTCACTTTCCTCTGCAACTGTGCGTGTGTGTTCCTTCTCCCGCCATATATATGTATATATATATTTAATATATATATATATGTATATATTGTGTGTGTGTGTGTGCGTGTTTGGCACCACTGCGCTGCAGGCACTCAAACCCACTCGTACCTGCTACTCTGTCATGGTTTCTCTTTCCCTTGTGTGGTTGAATTAAAATGTTCCTCCTCGCTCTGCTGCAGGTTTGAGCTCCAGCGTGATTCATGTTCAAAGAACTCCATTCTGAGAGGCAGCGACTGACAATTACTGCAACAAAGGCATGACCGACAGGGAGAGAAGCTTTAATTGAGTTAAAATTGAGTTTCTGAATAGATCATTGTGTTAATTTTAGAATAAATATAGTTCTTTTCTAGCAGGGTGCTCTCCGGCTCAGGAGAGAGGAGATATAATCTTTCTCATGGCCCTTTTTCTGCCTTTCTCATTTCTCTTCCGGCAGCGTATTCATTTTCTGTCCCGTGCTTATCTGCGATAATGCTGTGATCTATGCTTCACCCGAGGTGCAATATCACGGAGTCAGCTGAGAGAACTCAGTGTTACACAGAACAACAGTTTGTTTTCATGATCAATACAAGCTCGAGCTGTTTGCAAATTGTTGCTCAATACGACACTTGAGGTCGAATCCGTCATCGTTGACTCAAAGTTTACTTTTATGATGACTAAAGACGTTTATCTCTTCCACACAGGTGAGGTTCGCTTTAACCCTTAAAACCAGCACTGGTAATGGACACAACACTTCACATATTCACAACATATTATATGTTGAACTTGTTAGTAAACAGTTGTTTACTTCCACATCCAGCAGCAACATCATGTGGAGTCGTGTTTGTGTCCAGCTGCTGAATCTAAGTCCAATATTCACTCTCTGTTAGTGTTTCTGCTCTCTACCAACTCCTGAGGGAAACATCTAAATGCTGCACTATGTTCACCAGCTGCTCTACAGTAACTGTGTCTGGTAGCTGTTTGGCTTTTTACAGCTTCTTCACGAGAACGACGCTATGAGAGCTGAGAGTGAACCAGAACAGTAAAGTTACAGCTGGACAGATAAACAATGAGGGATATGACCCGAACTTAATGTGTCTCGGCAGGATCTGGGACCTCGTGGATTGGATCTTGTTTTTTCCGCCTGGCCTGTTTTTGGGGACTTTATTTGTCTGTGCCGTCCATGTGGTCCATTATCAGAGACGCAGCTTTTAATTGACTACCGGCCACTATTAGACTGAGGATGTACTTTAAAGTGAAGTAGTCGACATCTTTAGAAACTGGCGATATTTAGATATTCAGAGAGAATAATGAGGAAGAATTTCTGACAGAATAACTGGGCAAACTCCATCAGACGTAAGTTCAAAACAGATTATTTTTGTCTTGTATTAGATACAAAAAAAAGCCGGAGAATTGTAGATTTATTTATTATATCAACTTCCATATAAATTCTTATAGTATAGAGACATTAATCCACATGAACTATGAAACAAAACTAGTTAAAGAGGAGAGAAAAGTTGAATGAGCCCATTTTGTTTGTTTCATTCACATTCTGCGTTTTTTTTATCTGTTTTGTAGCATAATCAGCCTAAAAGGCATAAAAAGAAAGCATTGTCCTTTCTAATTTATACAGACTGTCCCTTTATCCTGGTGGAATTACCCTCTGACATGCACACTGCCGTCACCTGAGGGATTTTATAGATATTATATTTCGACTGAATCACATCCAGTCATTTGATGCTCACAGCGGACTCCACATCAAGCCGGACTCCACCTCAGACATTCAAGGACATTCAAAGGATGCAGAGATCTGAGATGTTTGTGTGGCGTTTCATCTTCAGCCAGAAGCCATTACATTAAAGGGCACGACGAGTGACAAACTGTTGAACTGAGACATGAACTTTGTGTGTACAGACACACAAGCGTCAGAAACACGCTCATACAATTTCAATCTGAGACTGGGATGTTCATTAGACTTACATTCACCATGAAGTTGAGGTGGAAAAGTAAATGTCTTTCAAAATGTTCAAGTTTATTGCCTGATAATAAAATTCGGATCTAATGCTGCATAATGAGATCTTTAGCTTCTCATTCACAGTGATTGATTGATTATTAATAGGCTATTCAGGGTGATGGATCACTATTTAGTATTCAGCAGTTAGAAGTCTTTAGACCTGTGATTCACAATGACAAACAGGGAAAATAAATATATCTATAACCATGACTGAATACATCCACCCAACAATGTTAAATACTGATTAATATTAAATATAAACTCAAACTTTTGAGTATATATAAAAGTTGATCACAGCAGCTGGTTTTGCATCCAACGCCTTTCTGTTTTTTCCATTTCATGATGAAAAGGTTTATCTGGAGCCCCCCCCCAACACCCACCTGTTCCTGCAGGAGAAGCCCTCTAATGGAGCTGAGTCACAGAGGCCACGTTAACCTCAAAGCAGCAAAAAGATTATCATATTATCTCTTTTTCAAACACTTTGCCAAACGACCTCTATTAGTAACTGTTCTTGTTGAAGTCTAAAAGTCCATCAGAAATAAAATTGCCCTTTTTTTGTCTTTACACATCTGCTCTGTAAATCTCTTATCATGTGCTCTCCATTGAGAAAAAAAATCAAAAACAAAAAGGGAGAATCTTATATTTTGAAATCTTTGACTTCACGATGGCTCCTAGTTACTCTTACGTAGCTGTTTCCATGCAGTAAATCAGATCTATCATTGGCAGAGCAGAAGGTCACACTGAGCCTGATAGCATCCTGCTACACAACAACACACGGACATGTCTAAGGACACTGTCTGTCTATGACTTGTACCTACAGCAGTTTGTTTACTTTGTCTCATACCAGAGACTATAATCCATATCCCCAGATAACTTTGACCAAGTGATGTCTAAACCTAACCAAACCTTAACCACAGACACAACACATCACTGTTTTTATTTAGGTATTTTTCACATTGGAGTTGAAAAGTTTAGTTAATTTATGGATTAGTCGATAGTCAACAAATACAACACTTTGACAAAGAAATTTATGTAATAATTTAAAGAATAATTGACTCATCAATAATGAAAATACTCAATAGTTGCATCCCTATGAAACAAGCCTTTACCCAAAAATGCATTTACACATTTCAAAAGCAACTTTAAAAAGCTGCCAGACTGAGAAGTCATCACACTTAACAGTTTTGTTTACAGCAGACTGAGAGACAATTTGCTTCAAACTGAAATGACAGATGTATTACACTGTCATTATCACAAATAACACGGCTCCTCTAAGACACAGAAGACTTCATGGTGTGAAATATATGGCTGTGAATGACAGGCCTTAACCCAAGCAGGAAGATGATGAGTGACAGCTCGGGAAGGAAATCTGACCGAGACCAATCACCCCGAAGGCATCTTCTAGTCATGTTTTATAACTTTGACGCTTGACTTCAGATTTTGTGTTCAGCATTAAAATGGATTTCTTCAGGATTTCTTCCTTCACTACTGAATGGTGCCACAATTAGATTGATTAACATAAAATTTGATTCAGACATTGTGTCACAACATAGTGAGATGTTGTGGCTCTTGTTTTTTTTTTTTAATGTGTCTTGTCTTCCTGTTTTATTTTGAAATTCTCCCTTCCTCTCATTTCAGGTCACTTGTTCTTCCCTGTGTGTCACCTGTTGTCGTGATCCCTGATTGTACCCGCCTGCTTCCCATCACCCAATGTGTGTTTCCCTTTGTCTCGAAGTGTTTTGTCTCCTGTCGATCACCCTTCTTCTCCTCCACACTGTGTTTTTGTGCTGCCTCAATAGAGAGATTTTCTGTTGATACTTTCTAGTCTTGACTTTTGCACATTTTTTTCGTAGTCACAGTAATATTTATAGCTTTTTTTAGTTTTTTCTCCACTTTAAGAGTGATTTTGTTAGTTTGAGTGTTTTTTGTTATAATAAATAAATGGTCTCCCTCTGCTTTTGACACATTCATGTTCCCCTTCAGAATAAACTTTCCTCCATCCTTTTCATATATTCATGCCACCATCAGGTCAACATTTTGATTTGTTTAAGATTATGATGGATCACCTGTAAAACTGACATTCTCATCATCCTCAGATTTACTTTGTGTGTTTAGTGATTTTCTGTTTTATATCTTGTTCTAATATCAGATGTTAAATATGGTCCAAAACGTGAAGTGAATGTATGTAGAATATGGTTACACCTTCTTCCTTATTGTGGACATCAGATTGTTCACAAACGGCCACCTGTTCCATAGTTTATGTTGCTAAGGTGGTTGCTAGGGTGGTTGCTAAGGTGTTTCCGTGTGTTGTCACGTTGTTCACTCTCATATTTTAGACGTGATTCAGCTCCAACATGTACGGATGGATGTGATAAGTTGACATTTGCAGTAAAGAAGTGAACTCCTGCTGCTATACTCTTACGTAGCCTCATGTGGTGTTATTCTCAGCTCTGTAACAACCTCTGTGTGTCTGAGAGTTAATGCAAGCATGTGTCTGTGCCAAAGCCCAAATAACTTTACATATTTAAAAGTCAAAAATTGGAAATAACACTCAACTGTCTCGCTGCATTCAATAAGTAAACAAGAAGTGAACAACAACTCCTCCCTGTCATCTTGACAGACTGCAGGTGGTTTGCATTTGCAACTTTTTCGCAGGTGTGTGCTTGTGTATGAATGTGTGCTCGGGATGTGAATGTGTTTGCAGCTGTTACGCAGCATGAAACAGCTTCTCAGTAGCAGGAATCCTGCTCTCATCCCTCTTCCCTCCCCCCTCGACCCACCTGTGCTCGTCCTTATCAGTGGTTGAAAGCTGCCGTGGTATCGCTTCTGCTCTGAGGAACTGTCTGTTTCTGCCTTTGTTCTTGGTCCCCATCTCAGTCAGACAGGATTCTGTGTCTAATCACTTTCACACTCCCGACCCGTCTCTGCTTAATACACCCGTCACCTCCCCTGTCTGTCGTTGTCTTAAAACCGATCCCTGCTTCCACATTCACCTCCACTCTTCCCTTCAAAGGCAGAGACAAATGTTGCTCCATGTGCTTCCTGTGGATGTGCAACTTGTCATTGAAAAGATAAATAAAGTTAAAGGTGACGTGGTGTTTCTGGAGTCCTCTGCTCAAAGTTTAGCTAACAGGACTAATGAAGTTTTATAGAATCTGTGTTTTCTGTAGCAGTGGACCAAATGTGTTTTGTTGGTCTGATTTCGATATTTGTACGAGGATATTTAGCAGCACCAACTCCACCCGCTGCTGTAGCTGACAGCTAGCCAGCTGGAGGACGTTGGATGGCAGGTGCTGGCTGGCAAGGAGACTTTTTATATTTTCACTCTTCAGACTCAATCAAGAATATGAAATTAAACATTTTCGCTTGTAGCTTCTTGATGACTTTATATCCAGATCCAGAAATATAATACATGTTGATTTTCTTAATGTTATTTGATTTTGTTGATACTTTATAGAATAGTATTAAAACTCCTTTCTGTACAATAATTTAAGGTTTTGATCTCTGGCTTATTATGTTATATACTTCAACATATGTGATGTTTATTTTGATATATGTGATAATGAATCTGATGTGATAATGAATCAGATTTTTTTCATCATACATGACAAAAAACTGAATATATTTAAAATTTCACATTTTAATTATAACAGAGATCTTTCATTATTTTCTGATATTTTATAGACCAAATAATTAAATGAGAAAATAATGAGCAGATTATTTGATAATGAAAACAATCAGCCCGAAATATTTCACACACATATTTTGATGTCTAATAACAGATATAAATATTTAAATATGAATATTGTGAATGAAGCTGCATTAAAACAATTTATGTGATCACAGAAAGAAGCAGACTGAAGTCTCTAATCAGCTCTGCTGTTGTGGGTCACTTGTACAGCGTTTGTTTTCATCTACAGCAGGAAGAAGAAGAGAAAAAGCTCTGAAACCTGTAAATAAAATAAAATAAAGTAAATGCAGCTTAACAATAAATGCAGGCATTTTCTGTATATACATAAACACAGCGGCCTTCCATCTTGTGAACATGCACTCTTCCTTTTTGAATTTGAAGTTAATGATTGTTCAACTTCTTCAATAAGCTGTGTCACCATGGCAACCGCAGGAAACTGATTTTTACTGTATCAGAGTTTCCTGAACGACAACAATGAAGAGAAACTCACTTCAACACAAAGACCTTGGACTGTCTGAAAGCACCTTTAAGAGTCTGAGCTAAATACTCACTGAGCTACTATACAACTATGAAAAAACTACACTGAATCATTTCTGGTTGTAAATACATTGAATGCTTTTCATAAATAGCATATTAAATTGATAACAGACTTGCAGGTTTGCAGAACTGGTTGAATTAACAGTGAGGTGGTTCTGCTGAACATCCCACCAACACACACCTGACCTGGAACAGATGGGAAACTTCTCTTGCAATGAATTTTTTTATTTTATTTTATCTTTTCTTTTTTTGTAGAATACATATTCCACAGGTATGAAATTCTTCTCCGGGTGTTTATCGCCTCACACAGCAGGAGTTAATCTGAATCTCCACCCTCGCGGGATGCAATCATATTTCCAGTTTTGCAGTTTAAATGATTGACTGCTGCAGTAATAGGCGGGATATAGTATTTTGTAACACTGCTGCATTATTTCTCTAAAGAGTCAGAAGTTGAACTCCCTCTGCTGACATGTGCACAAATGAGGCAATTACTGTGATTATCTCATCCTACATTATGAAAGCACTGCTGACTGGCTCTGAGTGTAAAAGCATCATGAATCTTTCACATGTTTGATGCATGTTCAAGGCAGCACGACACACAACCTTGTATGCATCAGCTGCAGGCACTAATATAGTACACATCTTAAAGGATAACTGCTGTTTTACTACTCGAGTCAGGTTTTTGAGGTTTTTACCAACCAATGACCAACATGAAGCTGCAGTGACACTACAATGAGTTTGGAGGTTTGAGGCTTTTTTAATATAAATAAATATATATTATACTATTAAGATAGTATGAGGGATTTGTCTAAATATGATTCATGTGAGTATATGTTGTTTTTGCTGTTGGAGACTAGATTGGTTATCATTGGTTGCCACCTATAAATCTGTTCTACATTTACAACTCTTTACTTGTTTGTTCGACAGAAAATGATTTTATTTTATTTTTATAATATATAATAAGTCAGAATTAAATCTGAACCCTGATTATCTTACAAACATCTTGTATAAAAGTCCTTTTGCTGAGATAAATATACTTTCCTGTGTATTTGATGTGAGCACATTAACTGTAGCCGAACACAGAAAACAATCATCACACCTGCTCACCTGTAAGATTTGTCTTATTAATACCAGTTGTTAATAAATGATCCATTCCCGACTACTCGAATGTAAAACTATCTATCCAAGGCATGAGGAGGTGGGCAGCTCAGATCAATAAAACATCTTCAGATCATCTACATTACAGAAGAAACAACTGCAGCCCACTTCATCTTCTGGGCACCGCTAGCCGAAGGCTGCAGATGAGAATCTAATAAAAGACAGCACAGAAAATGGCTTCACGTCTGTGTAATACATAGGAGGTGAAAAGGGAAGGAATTGGCTTTAGATTGAAGTGATTTGTGTGCTTTAGCCTGCAGTTCCACTGCTACCACTGCAATAATTGAATTACTGCAAAAATCAGACCAGACTGAAGCAATTCCCACTCAACACACACACACACACACACACACACACACTACAGGCGCTCCTTGGGTAGATGCATTCTTCCCTTCATCTCTTTCATGAGCGAGAGGCTTCAGAGGATAAGCGTGAGATCAAACACAGTACCGGTTAAACCACAGCAATTACACCATCCACCTGAGGGAGGAAGAGGGAGGAGAGGGAGGAGAGGGAGGAGAGGGGGAGGCATGCGTGGGAGGGGAGGGGAGGACAGATAAAGAGGGAGAGTGTGAGAATAAGTGTAATGAGAACAGATTGCAGATCTTTCAGAGCACTGCTGAATTAAATGGGTTGTGGGAGACGGGGATTGTTCAGGTAATGTGTTTTAATAAGATGTGAATGGTGGCGGCCTGCAGTGTCTGTACAGATGTGTGTGATGTGTGTTGATGTTTTATAACACAGATGCTGTTTGTGTGGACAGTATGAACCGTACGTTCATGGTGCTTCGTCATCGTTCCTTTGGTTTGTTGACGGAGCACGACATATGAATTTATGAATAATGGATTAAAGGCAACACTCTCAGCTGTGGATTTACCGGGTGTTAAGTGTTTGTTTGTATGTGTAAAAGCAGATGAATGTGTGTGTAGCGCTGGCAGTGGGCGAGTGAACATGCGTGGTTCGAATGTATGAACACAGTAACCACACAGCAGTAACAGCATCATGAGAAGCTTCATTTAAATAATTAGTGAAAAACTGAATTAATAAATGCATCATTCTGTTTCAGTGTTACGTCAATATTTTAATGAACAGTTTTCATCTTTCTGAGCACAAATGATTTAAGTAAACTGGAAGCTGCATTCAGACAGGATGAACATCACAGTTGGGAATCTGAAATTGAATTTATGGTCCCAGATGACAGAAAAAACCTTCAGTATCACAGTGATGCTAACAGGAGCTGCTAACAGCTGATGACTTTAATGGAGACTATACCCTCGTATTGGTCCCCAAACAGGCCGAACGTCGGTGTTAGCATGTTTCTATCTGTCTGATTAATCCACTGATGTGTTTGAGCATAAAGCTGTCCTCAGCACCCACTTTAAATGTTATTGATTGATTGAATGAAGACCATTATCAATTATCATATGGTTGATCACAACAAGATTACAAGAGGTAATCTGGAGGCGCCTGATCTGTATGAGCTGACTGTTGGAGGAGGTTAGGTTATAACCCAACCCGTCTGAAGCATTATAATGGTACTGATAATGACCATTTAATTGGCTGATCTGAAACAGGTGTCCTCAGAGCGCGCGTGACAGCAGTGAGCTTCCTCTTTATAAAGCTCCCATCATGTGATCACCAATCAACAGAAAACTGTTACACCTGTACACCTGAGAGAAAGGAGAAGAGCATCTGTTTCCTCTCATGACATATCGGCCTGTTGGGGAACTAAAAAGACAACAGAAAGAAATGAAAGCATCAGCAGAGAAACATCCTATAAAGGCTCACCATAAATCATAAAAAATCATATAACAATAATAGTTTCAGGAGCAAAAGAGATAAAATAAAGTTAACAGTCAGTCAATTGTGGCTGAAGATGTGAATGTGTTGTATTACACCTGAGAAATATGTGTGTTTCATATTTATACAGTTCCCATTTTTGTTCTATAGGAAAATAAACACACAAATACAAATCGGTGTGAGCCAATGACGTGAATAGTGATCAAGCTATTAGAAGAGTCAGAACACCAGCTGCAGGATCACACTAGTGCGTCTTTGATGGATTTGGTTTAAAACTGTATTAAACAATCCCCCTCCAGTCTACGTGAGTCATCCTCTGACTCCTCGCTGATAAAAGCACAGCACGTCCAGTTATTTGTGTACTCAAGGCTCTAACTGATATGTGCTGGGTCCAGGCTGCAGGGCTAATGGCACTCATGAGTCTTTCCAGGACAAGCTGGGGCCCAGCGTGTCAGTAGCTTCCTCATTTCCTGTCCTGGTAGGTAATAGAAAAAGAAAGGTGACTCTTCAATGAAACAGGAAGCACACAACTGACTCTGCAGACGTATCAAACTTAGCATCTGTTCCTCATCTCACAGAAAACACAGCGGCAGATGAGGCTTTTAAAGGTGGTCTAGAAACGCAGGTGGTGAAAAACAAATCTCAAGGTTCATTATGAGATCTATAAAAACTTCACATTTATAATCTGAAGACAAAAACAATAATAATGTCTTGTTTACTACTAACAAACTGTCCTGAACTTGTGTCCAGCAGCACCTGCAATCAATGTGTCTGAATATTAAGCAGTCAGTGCCTCCATCTCAAAACAAACAGAGCATCTACTGCAGGTTACAAACTGACTATGGATAAGTACCTCAGACTATCCCTTTAAGAATATATCACGGGTTCAAGGGCTTATGTCTGAACAGGATGTGGGGAGACGTGTCCATGTGTCTTCACTGGACTCGACAGCTGCAGCAGATTCAGATGCACCAAGAAAGTGTTTCACATCCCTGCAGTGTTCAGATCTTTACACCTAAATTACTGCTGTTGGTTTCTGAAGCGCTGAATCGTTTCTGATGTGCTGCTCCGTTGTGACTCTCTAAACTGAACCTGGAGAAGCAGCGTTCAGTTTTTATCCTCCACATATCTGAACAAACTGAAAACTGCAAAATAAGACATTCAAGATTGCTTCTCTTGCTTTGAGAAACAGTGACGTAGACGTCTCATCGTTCATTTTATGGACCAAACGACTAACAATGCTACGTCAGCTGAAGAACAGTTTGGACGTTTGTGATGTAGGACCGAAGCTGCTGCTGTGCTGTCGACTCTGTGTCGTGTTTTGATTATGAGCATTTCCTGCACTTAAAAAGCAACCTTTGGTAAAATCATCAGCTTCCACAGGTAGAACAGGTAGTGAGTCACACTGTATGATGCTCAGACACTAACAATGATCACTAAAGTGAGGCGTGAGATGTGTTTTTGTGACAAAGCACTGCTGCGTCCACTCTGATTCTCTTTTTAAAATAGACGCAACAAAACAAATACGTTTACAGAACGAGAGGGAGAGCGAGGCAGAGATTGTGTCTCGCTGAGTTGTATTATCAAAGTGATGGCTGCCATTTCTCCCACCTGACACCTGTGTCTCATTACTAGCTCACACTGTTCGTATGTATGTGTGTGTGTGTGTGTGTGTGTTTGCATGCATGCAGCACACGGTGTGGGTGAGAATGACTTTCTGTACCTGACAGTGATGATTACAGGTTGGCAGGAGTTTAAAGTCAGGAAAACAGAGCAGGAATGCCAAGCAGTGTCAGAGAAAAGGCCAAAAGGGACAGATGAGTGTGGAGGGAATCAACTCTGAGCGAAGCTAAAATTCTTCACAAGAATAAAGTTAATAACAAGAAACAATCAATAAAAACATACAAACCATTTAAAGTAGTTATTACATTGTGAGGACGTTGTTTGGTTAGGGTAATGCATGTGTGTGGCTTCTCTGGCGTTCGTGCATAAGGAGCCTCTCGATGAGCTCCAGACTGCGTCCTCACAAGGCTTCATCCTTCTGTCAGTGTTGAGTGTTAATGGAGTTCAGCTACGGCTCCTTTAGTTACAGTGAAGTAGAGACTGGAGGAGACGGAGGCGACGGAAGGGAAAAAATAAAGAGAAAAGAAGTTAATAATCTCAATACTTGTATTAGCTTGTGTGCGTGTGTGTGTGTGTGTGTGTGTGTGTTAATATTAGTGTTTCTGCCTCATCTGTGTGCACAGGTTGTCTTCAGACTATATGATGCAGCTGAATGGTGCCTGTTTTTCTTAAAGTCCAACTGAAATGATGATGTCATGTGTGTTTTTATTTCCTCTGGTGCAACATACATGTACCAACGATGCTGGACTGTGTTTTATCATCTGTTCATGAAGTGATTTATGAAGTTTGTGTGTAAAGTTAGTTTTAAACGAGTGTCATGGTCCAACAGGTGCCCTCAGACTAGAGAAGGTCAGAGGTATTAATATTATATAATATGAAGATGACCTGACTGGTTTATTAAACATTGCTTTAGACGCCCTTGTGTTTATTGATCTGTTATTTATTGATATGCTCAGTCTCTGTGGGTTTGTAGGTTATAGTGTTGTGTGTTTTAGTTTATATTCATGTTCATGCTCAGATGGTTTTGTGTATGTTGGTTTATTAAGAAGGCTGTTTGTGAGTTTTTCCCCGTGTTCTCAGCCTGCATCAGTGTCGTCAGTCCCGCCCGGCTACATGTGTTTCTCCAGCCAATCAGCTACCTGTCCACCAGCACCTCATCTCCTCGTTAGTTCAGTTTTTATTTTAGTCCTGTGTTTCTGTTCAGTTGTTGTTGGATTGTATTTTCTGTATTGTTTGATTTAGTTTAGTTTAGTGTTGCCGGTGTGCATAAACCTACATGTTTTACTTTACAACGAGACGTTCGTGCTGCTGATAAATCTATTTAAGAGCACTAAACAGCCTCGAGTTATTTCTACCGTTTTTCTTCCGCTCTCCACACCACTCACTGTACTGTCTACTAGTTTGTTTTTGATTGCATTTGTTTCATTGTTTCACTCCGCTGGGTTTCAGTTTAGCATCATAGCGTTTCATGATTGTTATACTTGGTAATTGTACCGTTATTGAATTTTTATAATTGGCAAGAAATGTGGAAAAAAAACAAACAATGGCGATTTTGTGTGTGTGTGTGTGTGTGTGTGTGTGTGTGTGGAAATGGGCCATGGATGTTTGTGTAGTAGTGCTAGTTGATGTGATTAACTATTGTGAGATGAAACATGAATAAAACAACATGTTTGACTGTAGTTTGTAACAAGACAGCTCCAGTAACGAGTCCTAGATTCCACTAATGACTGTTGGGGGATATTATATATTCACACACACATGCACACGCGCACACACACACACACACACACACACACACACACACACACACACACTGTACCGCTGCCACCAGGATAGCTGACAAATACACTGAAGATCTTTCTGTGTTATTCTACTTAACTGCAAAATTGTTTGGGGGGTTTTACTGGAAAGTTTTTTTCAGCATTTGTCAGATTTTGTGTATTTATGCTTATTAGGCAGAGGCTGTGTGCACTTTTCTAATTGGATCTATCTAAACACGCTGGCATGCTAAAGAATATTCCTATAATTGGCTTAGAAATGTTTGTTCTTTCCTCTTTCCTGCCGTGTCACCTCCATGAAAATGTGGCAGCTGAAATATAACAACAGCTATGTTAACACCACAGCTAGACATCTGTCACACAGGATTTACTCTGCAGGCTCAACGCTTTCATTGTTAGTGGATCTGAATGTTTTTAAAGTCTATGAACTGAATTTAAAGACATATCCTGCACATGTCCAGCTCTGTATTTCTATTCTGTCTCTACTGGAATATCTCTGCATGGTTTCCAGTTAAAACCTCCTTATTGATCTTATCCTGGTCCTTTCTGCAGCCCCTCAGTTCAGCCTCTGTCTCAAACAGGACGTTTTAGCTCCTGTCTCTTTAAGGCCCGCCTCCTGATGAGCCCGCTCTGTTCTGATTGGTCAGCTTCAGGATAACTCAGTCATAATGTAACAGCAGATTGAAGCCATGGCTTTTGATTTGAAGGCAGCATGTTTACATATGTTACACACTAATATAACATTGAAACCCAAAGTCAAAGGAGTTGAGTTGTAGCAACTGGTCTTCGATCTTGAAGACGTTTCACCTTTCTAACCTGATGATGGAAACCAGGAGCTATATCTCTGGATCACAGAGGGTGGCGCTGTAGACCACACCCCTCTTCAGTTGCATAAAACTCAACTCCTTTGACTATGATGACCTGGTTGAGTGAGAATCTACACAGACATTAAATCCCAAAGTAACTTGTACTTTAAGGAGTTTATTCAAAGTACTTTTGTACTTTTACCTCTTACCTATTTATTATGAGAGTAATTGTACATTTCGATTTTTTTGTTCACCAACTAAAAATGAAAAACCTGCTTTGGACTATTTGTATCTGAAATCAAGCACCTACAATTTCCAGATTGACTAACAGTTTTGATGGAAATGAACATAAAACGCATTTGTGCTACAGTGAAATGCTTGACAGACGCAGCAGCAGTAACGAAGGGTTACGCTGAGTTCACAGCATCAGTTAAGTGCTCACAACCTCTCTTTTCCCTCCATCCATTATGTAGCAGCTCTCCCCTCTCCCTCCCTCTGTCTTTAAGAGGAAACACATCAAATAAGGTTGAAAATTAGTGAGTGAAGCAGATGAAAGCAGCATTCTGACTCATTCTCTCCTGTACTTTCGTCTTTGTCTCTCATCTGACAGTTAAGGTACGTCTCTCCCTCTGGTGTCCTCGTGTCTTACGCTGATCTATTACTCTACATGTTGAATTTTAATCTACAATGTCTCTTTATCCTCCAACTGCTCCTTCCACTCATCCCTCCTTATTCTGCCTGAAGAGATTTGTTGCTGTCAGCACAGACTCCTGTAACTCTTAATGAAAAAAAGTAAAGCAAGAAAAGCCGAATTCAAACGTCTCGAAGACTTTGTTGTATATACTATCAAGTTATATATATATCAATATATTGATTGCTTTGCCAAATACATTCTAGAGGACATTACAGATGAATTATTGAGGAAGAACCTCAATAAATGAGTGTTGAGACACACAATAAGTGCAAATGTTTCCATATAGTTCAATCAATCGTTTTGTTCATTGTGTTGTTTAAAGGTTCTAAAGAAGGTTCTAATGGTGCTTTAGGAGGTCCTAGTGGTCATTCAGGAGGTTCTACAGGCCCTGTGAGAGGTTCTGAACGTTTGGAATAAGTTTGGGAGGTGTAGTCGTCCTTCAAGACGTTCTAGAGGTCATCACTTAGGAGGTTCTAGTGGATCTTAAAGAGGTTCTAGTGGGTCCATTTAGAGATTCTACTGGTCACACATTGTAGTGGACCTGAAGGAGGTTCATTTAGAGGTTTTAGTGGTAAATGAGAAGCTTCTACTGGTACATTTTGAGGTTCTATTGGACCTTAAAAAGGATCTAGTATCAATTTAGAGGTTCTGGTGGACATATATTTTGGACTATTTTATTTTTTAAGATACATGTCTAGAAAAAGTTTAAAACGTTCATTGAGGAGGTTAAACTTGATTCTTTAAGGTTAACGAGAAGACATTTAGGAGGTTTAATGGTCCATTTAGAGGTTCTAGCAGTCACTGAGGAGGTTCTATGGGTTCTTAAATGGGTTGTAGGTTTCCTTAAAGAGGTTCTAGTGGTCCAGACTGAAACATCCTGACAGGTGGAACAACACCTTGATGATTCTTTGGCTTTTCCTCTTGGGTTCAGACATTCATGTCAGTTTGATTAATACTTAGTGAATGATCAAATACCTGCAGACACACCTGTACTTCATGTTTAGTGCTGTTAACATGCTAACCTAACATGGTAAACATGATAAACAATATTCTGGTTTAGTCTTGTCCTCCTGAACATTATATGTTGAACTGTTGAACTTTTTACTTCCACTTCCACACTCTGTCTGGACTTTTGAGTCACTGAATGCATTTACATTGACATAATTCTGAATATTCAACCATTCTGCTCATTACTTTTAATTAAGACCCACATATAAGTGCTGTAGATGCCAAACATAAAAGGCACATCAGCAGACAGTAATATCTGTGTTTATTCATGTGTGAGCTCCTAATGATAAATGTTTAGATGAATTTAATGTGCTCATATCATGTATGACTTCAACATGGACATGAGATGTGTGTAAACACATCACATGCAGGATACATGATCTGCTGATGTGTATATGTTTTAAAAATACATTCATGCACGTTTTCCTATGAATGTGCAGATATGGAGTGATAAATGAGAGTGCTCATATCCACCTTCTCCACCCTGCGCTGCACTGTGGATGCAGCCAGCTGTGTGAATAGATTCAATACAGCAGAGAATGAGGAGGGATTACATTTTACCTAATAGTTCACAGATTATTCTGTTATAAATTGAATATAGGGCAGACAAATAGAGCTGCTCGTATTTTAAATACATATTTATAAAGCTGACTGAGTAGTGGGATTTGCTCAACCACATATACTTAAACTGCATGTGCTTCCACACAATGGGGAAGAGAGAAACAGAAAGCACAAGCAGACGTGACCTTATTATGGCGGCTAAGACTCTACAAATTAATTTCATCTCTTGTCACATTCAAAATTCATCACCTTTGTGCAGCAGGAACGTGCTCAGGAAAAAAAAAAGAAAAAGAAAACATTTTATCATCATTTTGGTTCATGATCTGAATTTACTGAGCGAGAAAATGAGTCATGATCCACTTAAGAGTCTCCTCCTCCTTATTTTAATCTTTGGCTCTACGTGGCCTCTGATTGGACGGTAACTTGGAGGAGTGATTTGGTTAGGGTTAGGGTAAACGTGTCTCTTCCTCGCTCATGTGAGAGACTGCACAGACACAAATTAATGCTAACACATGCATATGCACATTCACATTTGCATATTGCACACACAAACGTAGAAGGTTATACGAATGGATTTCTCAATTGTGTCTAGCATAGAGGAAACAAAACAAAGACACGAGCCTCTGGTCGAGATGAACGACGTTGCCATAGTTCCTCCTCAGTCCCGAGAGCCAAACATACAACAGTTATCATCTGCCATCGTGCATTCATATGGAAAAAAAATATGGAAAACACAGCTGAAATGGAAAAGAGCTGTTATACAATCGACTGCACAAAGATTCACTAAGAATTCAGAAGTTTCTACGGCAACAACTTAACAAAATAGGTCATAAAGTGACACTTTCTACCGTAAGTAGAGGCTAACTATCCAATCACAGTTTGAACATCTAAGTTGGTTCTTCAGTCTAATCCGAGAGCTGAAATGCTGAGTTAATGTTATTATCTACATCTATGTCTTTCCTGCTATGACATGTGAAAATCAGAGCATCATCATGGTCTTGAGACGTGACCACATCAGGCAGGATAAGTGGAAACATCATGGAGCCTATAAGTAAAGGATCTGAATATATATATTCTAGCTCTGTCTGATCGCAGTGCATCTCCTGAGGCTGGGACTGCTGGCAGAGGAGGGTACATTACTGTAGCAGTCATGCTCCAGTTTGCTTAAGATATGTATTTTACATGCTGTTTTATAGCCACTAGTGAAGCTCCGGCTGGCTGCCTCGTTCCTGTCAGCGTGTTCTGCTGTTTTCTTCCTTTTCTAAACGTTGATGGCTTTTAGCTTTTCAAAGTCTTTAGGATTTTTCTGACTTGCTCGTTCCTGTCCACCAGGTTTTAAGGCTTAAAGGCTTTCATTATTTATAGAAAATAATATAGCAATTTTTGCACAGAGTTCAGGCATAAATTGCTGAATGTGTTCATGTTTTTTGGGACATCATTTGCATGTTTTTACTTTAGTCTGAATCACTCCCTGGTCTACTACCCAGGTCTGGTACCTGCACCGTGTTTACCTGCCTGACATTCGAATTCTTGGTGTCAGATGTAAACACCACCATCAAATTTCTCCAATAAAATTAAAAAAAACAACACAAAAGTGGATATCTGACACATTTACAGTCTGTTTAGCATCAAATTCCCTCTTTGTGTTTCCCTGTTGAGCTGTGGTGGAAGTATAGGAACAAAAAGAGGGACTTTGGCTCTAAAAACACTGTAACGTTGAAAGATTTGACTCATTTGGACTCTGAAGCTTCATAATAACTTCAGATAAACTTTTGAATGCACTTTCTGCACAGACTGTGGATTGTGTCCCCGTCATTGTACAGCTGTAAATAAATAAGCTTCTCCTGCGTTGGCTGGCGGGAGGGAGAGACGAGTGGAGGTATGAGAAGAAAGATGGATCTCAAAAGGAGGAGAGAGGGAGACTTCCAGTGAGGAGATGAATGATGCTGCATTTCTTATCACGTTTTTGCACATGGTGTGTACATGCGTGTGTGTCTGTGTGTGTGTGTGTGTTTCTGTGTCTAATTCTTTGTAAATAAATCATTTTTTCCTCCCTCGGTCCAAACACACACTCTTCCTCCTGTCGTCTCCTCACAGGTTGATCTTGTTGTATTCACAGCGTATTGAATTGCTATTATGCGTCGTGTTACTGTAATGTTGCTGACAAATTACAACGTGTAAACAGTGTCTGTTTACGCTCCTTCGGCAGCAGGATAATGGAGGAGAGATTCAGATGTTCTTTCAATGTTTTTCATAGGAATGTAGCTTGCGGCTGGCTGTCCTCTCTTCTTCTGTTGTTTTAAAGACAGTGTGTGTGCATATATGAGTGTGTGTGTGTGTGTGTTTGTATAGCCAGAGGTAAAGGACGTGTCCTTTTGAACAGTATTAATCTTACCAGGACGGCAGAGCTGCTTCAAATGAAAACGCTGGATGAAGCAACAGAGCGCACAGGTCAGTGTTTTTGATCCGTCTCTTTCTGAAAAAAGAAATGCAAAATGATCACGTTCACCGCAGCGTTCATCCATGTGAAATATTCACTGACGACCTTGTTTGTCACAACAAAAACAACAACAACAAAATGAAAACTATTGACAAATAATGATCGTATAAAAGACGGATGAATGTTACGCTCTGCGTCCATCATACGCTGGAAGAAACAGATTTATCTACAGTTTATTGTCACCATTACTGGGAGCTGTTTCTCCACAGTGGAAGTGTTGCTCTGTCTGCCGGTTACCTTCAGTTCTTCAACATCATTCTTTCCGTTTATAGTTTTGTCCTTTGAGGGCTTCTGTACCAAACTGAAGTATTACTATATGTGTGCAGGCCTGGAAGCGTCTTGTTGCTCCAAGAAATGTATCCAGCAGGAACAGCATGTCTCTGCTCAGTCAACAGGAACACATAATGATGGCATTATGATTATCCTGCTCAGCCGCTCTTTGTTGACCACAGCGCAGGCTTTGCACACACAGACATGTCCATGTGCTGTATGCATGAATGCAAGCGCACACAGCTCTCACACAGGGAGGGTTTCTGACACAAAGCCGGTTCAGGTAAAACCTTTCTGCAGTGCTTGGCTTTCCACCAACACAAACTGTTCACAACATCAGTGACGGGTTGTGCTATTTTACAGGAGTTTAGTGGTGGCATGATGTTGGGTAATTCTGCCACCAGAAGCACACCTGGATAGTTACAGGAGGAGCTGACATGACAAAGGCAATATGCTGCTTTCTTGTCCTTACAAAGCACGTCCACAACAAAAAGGAAGAGAACAGTCCAAAGTTGACCTGCCTTCCAAAAATCCCTCCCAGCAGGAAGCAGATGAATCTCTGGAGAAGAGGGAAAAGGGAAATATCACCAAAATCAGCACACTTCTCCCTGGAAAAACAGCCACTGAGAGCCAACTAACTGTAGAGGCCAAAGAGCAGTTCATGATTGAAATGTGTTAAAAAGAATGCATAATTTCATGTAGAAGTTCATATAATGGTTAAAAATGTTAAAGAATGCTGTGTGTCTACTGCATGCGTTGTTGTCATGCGTTGTTGTCGCGCGTTGTCGTCGCGCGTTGTAACGCGTTGTTGTCACGCGTTGTTGTCACGCGTTGTTGTCCCGTGTTGTGGTCCTTTATGCAGCCCCTCAGTTCAACCTCTGTCTGAAACAGGAACCTGACTTTTATTTTGCAGGCAGTTTTTCTACAAACTTCTGCTGATTCATCCTCTGGGGGTCGAAGGATGAATCATCATTTAATACCTGAAGTTGTAAAACTTGTTTTAATTCCACAGTCAACGGTAATTATTGATTTAAACTGCATTATGTTTATTGCATAGTCTATATCCATATGTATGATTTTGGGATCAGGTTTTACAGCCTGTTGTAGAACAGGGTTTAGGTGAGGTCTGGTTTAAGCTTTTCTATTTGGGATTTAGTTTCAGGCCGCGGTCCAGCTCATCCTGAGAAGTGCTGTTGTGTTCTAGGTTTAACAGCTCAGGCTGCAGTTCAAGGTCTGATCAGAGGCTGTAAATCCAGCAGCTCAGCTTCTCTCCTCTCTCTGTCTCTATAGTCACCTCTCCCACTCTCTTATTCTCCACTCTTCTTCACCTCTGTGTTTATCTGCTGCCTGCAGATTTGTCAGTTCTCCCTCAGGATTTGCTTCCTCCCTCATTTCATCAGAGGGAAACGTCGTCTCTCTCTCTCCATGGTAACACCGACTGTTTTCATCAGGTTGAATTTCATTACCGTGTGTTTGTGCATCTTAATAAACTCTCTCTGTTTGTGTGTTTATGTGTGTGTGTGTGTGTTTACACAATCTATTAGTGTAACAGCAGCTTTATCCCTGTTATCTGTACATCCGTAAATATGTGTGTGTGTGTGTGTGTGTGTGTGAGTGTGTGTGTGTGTGTGTGTGTGTGTGTGTTGGAGATGAAAAGGGTGAGCTTTCTTTTGAAGCCTGAATTCTTCTATCAACTAAGGAAGAGAGCTGGGAGTGAGGGATGAGAAAAAACTGACAGACGAGGAGATGGGACAAGAGGAGGAGAATAAACAAAAGATGAGAGGTGAGGAAATGAGAGGAGAGGTGAGGAAATGAGGGGAGAGGTGAGGAAATGAGAGGGAAGGAGAGGAAACGAGAGGGAAGGAGAGGAAATGAGAGGAGAGGAAATGAGAGGAGAGGGGAGACTCCTCCTCCTCCTCCTCCTCTCTCCTCCTCCTCGGCCTCCTCCTCCTCCTCCTCCCCCTCGTCCTCCTCCTCCTCCTCCTCCTCCTCCTCCTCCTCCTCCTCCTCCTCCTCCTCTCTCCTGCCCTCAGTTGATCGATGCAGCTTAACCTTTACTTTGCTGTCTTTAACCTTTTCAACTTTGTAGTTGTGCAGGTGTATAATGTGATTACCCACCACTGGCTGCAGAGCTGCAGGTACAAGGAAGCGTTTTCACTGCTGGTGTAAAAGTGCTTTTAAAAAGTTCCTCTTTTGAAGTTCAGGGAGGAAGCTGAATATGACCTGACATCAGAACAGTAATATACCACATATTAAGTATATTTTTCAGCATCAAAGACTAAAGCATCAGACTTTAACACAAAAAGACTGAAAATGCAGATTCTGCAGGAGACAAAGAACTAATGTTGAATCTGTTCTCATCAGTTTTACTGCAGTTTATCATGAAAGCAGCTCAGGGATGCAGCGATCCGACTGTTTCTGTCCTGATACCGCTACCTGAGCTTTGGGTATCGACCTAAACATTGCCTTTACTTTATAAGACAAATTGTAACAAATAAATACATAGACATACATTTACTGATGACAATGCATCAGTGACAACGGGCCCATCTGGTATCAGATGGGCCCGTTGTCACTGATCCAGCTGTTTGAGTCAATATCTGACTGATATCTAACATGCATCTCTAATGTGGATGGAAACAATTCACAGAGCTTGACATGAAACAGAAAATGTATTAATACGAGAATTCAATTAAATCTGACCAATTTGTACGGTTTGTAATGTGAAATGTCTCCGTGTTTCTAAAGACTCTGAGGACCAGAGCTGCAAAACACATAAACAACAATAACGTGTGATCACAGCCATCAAGTTTACCTGCAGAATCGCATGAAATCACACAGTTTTTAAACTGGCACTGGACCTTTGGGCAGCTCTAGACGATACATGCTGATATTACAATCCTGTGTGTGTGTGTGTGTGTGTGTGTGTGTGTGCGTGCGCGTGCACATGCATGTGCTCTATCACTGATAACGAATCCAGTGAATTGTGTTTTGTGGAGTGTGGGGAAACCTCTGCTGGTTTGGCCAATTACAGCTCCGCTAACAAAAGGTCACCATTTCATTACACACACACACACACACACACACACACACACACAGAAGCAGATATTGTCCTTAGAGGAAACAGCAGGTTCACAGACTGCTCATATATTTCATCTTCATCCATGAGGCCCAGCAGAGGTCTTATGGTGCCAAAACAATCATATTTTATGGACTATTTTAGGTTCCCCTGGTTCCAGACGTTCCCCCAGAGACTTTAACCACGTTTCCATCTGAATGTAGTGCAAAATTTCACCAAATATCCAGAATATCAGCAAAGGACATTATAGAGAACGTTTGTTTCCATCTGCTACTGTGTGAATATTAACAGATGAACTAATTCTGTTGTTGGTGCCATTAAACCGTCGCAGCAGCAGAAGAAGAAGAAGAAGACGCAATGAGATGATGTCAAACTATAGAAACCATGTGGAAAACATGATGGAAATGGTTCTGGTAGTTTCATGTGCTCATCACTCTACACAGACGTGATGTTTACATGTGTTCTTTATCCACACGACTACTTTGACACGTCAGACAACAGGAAACACAGAAACCAGGCGGATGGAAACACACCAAAGACGCATTTCCCTGTTTCTGTCACAGGTTTTCTATATTTAAAGCAAAACAACGACTTTTACTGCAATACTTTAACTACATCAAGCTCAAAATTTTTTTATAATATAGGATTTTGAATGCAAGTACATTGTTGTATTGGTACTAATGGAGTATTTCTTCATTCACGCAGAGATGCAGTTATTATCAGCAATAAGTGATTTTTATTTCCAGTGTCCAGCAGAAGATGACAGAGCTGTCTGTGTATTCATCTTCCACTAATTAACAGTGTTTGCCTGCTTAATTTCCCAGGGTGCCGCTGTGCAGATGGTCAGCATAAACTGTTCAATAAGCTCAGCTGTTCACCCATCATTAGCTCTCTCTCTTTCGCTCACACACACACACACACACACACACACACACACACACACACACGCACACGCACGCACACACACACACACACACACACTGGTCACTGTACAGTACGAAGTGCTTTCATAGTTTCAGTCCTCACTGCTGTGTGACGTCTGTCTGTTTCCTCTGATGAGGGTCGAGAGGAGAGATGAACAGGAGACTCACGGTCTCACCTCATGTCCATCTTCAGAAGAAGAAGAAGAAGAAAAAGAAAAAGAAAAAGAAAAAGAAAAAGAAGAAGAAGAAGAAGAAGAAGAAGAAGAAGAAGAAGAACTGGGTTTAAGCAGAACTGAGACAAATGGGGGAAAAAGTGGTTAAACAGGCAGTTTTTATCTGTAACTCATACAACGATATTCCAGTAAAAAAACCAGAACATAAATGGCCATATTTCCCTCCAAATCACAATTATCTTTAAAATAATAAAAAAACATAATTCAGGTGGTTTTACATTTCTCTAAAAACATTCTGTTGCAAATTAGTAGATTATAAACATCATTTCCAGCAGACAGACCGTTTTTTTACAGCTCATGTTGACTCATACAGCAGATACTGAAATATATGATTATGTTTTAAAATGAGTCCAGCATCAGAAAGCGAGTAAAGGCGGGAGACTGTTTGAATGGGATATTTCCTGAAATGGAAAGTGGATGAACTGTCCCAGTGCATCTGCCACAGCGCAGTAATGTCATTATCTGCAGCGTTGGAGGCCTGAAATCAGATGTTTCCACCTTTAAATTAAAAAAAAGTTGTAAAATCACGTGTGAGACCCGAGTCAGGTGTGTGACTGTCATTCCTAATCTCATTTGATGCTGGTCTCACTTCTGCACCATGTGCATTTCAATATTTAATCTCTATAAACAGACATCTGCATATGAATGCAGAACATATTTTGGTTTTGGAAGCGTTTTGGTGTTTGGCTGCATGCAGGTAAACAGATGATCTGTGTGTAAACCTTTCCATTCCCTCAAACCTTTCACTCATAAATAAAACTATTCATCTTCTCTTTACTTTCAGTGCTTCAAACCTGCTGTACTGTATGTGTAGAATATGTTTTTCATAAACTTGATCTGACACTTCAACATTTTTATTTTTAAGAAGTCAAGTCCTCATGATTTTCAAGCGTCGTCGGCTCTGATATCTGTGACCTGAAGTCTCCCCTCATCCTTCAATCCTAACAGGAACATGAAGGGAAACTTAAACTGCATCATTTTGCTTTTTCAGGATTTCTGAAATGAATGAAAGTGTTTTTTTTTTTCTCTTCGTTTCTGTGATGATACCATATATTAATGCAGCTTCTGCAGCTGCTGTTTAACACCGAGTGTAAGGTGAGATTCTCAAAGCTAAAGCCCGGACAGAGCATGTATGTCTGTTAGTGTGTGCATTTGTTATGTGTGTGTGTGTATTTTTCTTTTTTCCAGAGGAAGGATGTTACGGCTCAGCAGAAAAAAAGGCTGAGAGATGAATGTTGGTCCTGACCTGAAGTCTCTGGACAATAACAACAGTTAATACACACATTCTGTACACACAGGCGCTTTTCCTTCCTCACAGAGGCAGACGGAGACAGGCAGGAGGCTTCCTATATAAACACCAACCATGAACCAAAATACGTTCATGCAAAAATATAGACAAATAATGTTGGGTCAAAAGAGCAAAAATATGATCAATTATAAAATAATACCAATAAAACCAACATAGAAAAATATTAGACAGACATATTAAAAAGACAGATCTTTAATTTCTTTATGGTACGATGAGTTTATGCAGATCTGAACTCAGAGACCAACACAGTATTTTTACGTTGCTGTAGTTTTACGTAAGTTAAGGATCTGAATGCTTCGTCCACCTCTGCAGGTGAAAGCATCTTAATGAAGAACATTTTAAGTGTTATTCAGCTAATCGATGTGAAGCAGTGTCCTGATGTTGACCTCTGTAACAGCATCAAGAGTATCACAAGCTCGTGGTCAGGATTACCACAGTATTTAGGTGTGATTTTCTGGAGCTGCAATGATAGTCATTTTGATAATAATCGCTTTAATCATTTTTATGGCAAAAAAAATAAATAAAAATGCTGCTTTCAGATTCTCAAATGGGAGGATTTTGAGCTTTTTTTGTGTTTTTTATTGTTTTCTGACATTTTATAGGCAGCAAAACGATTAAAAGATAAATCAAGAACATAATTGGTAGATAAGCAGCAGCAATGGACCAAACTCTGATAATAAATAAAACATTTATTGTGCTTCCAGCCCCCCTGAGACTGAAGAACTGCTCGTGTGTTGTGATGAGAGCTGGTTTGAAATACTAACCGAACCCACGTCCACAGCTGCCAGTCGTTTCTCATACAGCACTGATTGGTCCAAACCACTAGTAACTTAACGATTATAACCCGACTGTTTCCACATCCTGAGGTGGGACTAGATGTTGATAATTACATCTTTATATAGAGACATGTTTCTGTTTTTACACACCATGTTTCTGTTGAAATCTTCACTTTCAGTCTTGCAAACGGTGTGGAAAAGAAAAAAACGAAAGTATGTCTTCTAAAGGCCCAGTTATATTTGATCAGTATGTGTTCTCAGTTCACACATGGGGCTTTCTCAGCTCTATAATAAAATCTACCAGTCGACCAATTACTCGACAGTCTCTCTGGACCTTTCTCATTTCCTCCTTCAGACAGAGAGCAGCAGGGAGTGGAGCTGTTCTCCTTTAGGGCCCACTAGTTTTAGAGCAACCTTTACCAGTGTCACAGTGTCAGATTGTGTCAGTGTTTAGCTAAAGACACCAACACCAGATTACAGTCTGCCATAACTGTCTGATTTTCTGCAGCTGGTCATTTATTTCATTTATGTACAGACCTTCTTTTGTCTGATGTTGCTGCACATACTCGACATGCAGAAATCAACCTTGACCTCAGTTGTTGCTAACGTTATAGCCCGCAGTCATAACAGCATTAGAGCAGCAGAGCACAGAGCAAAAGACTGTGTTTAAGTGTTTGGTCACAGTAGCCTATGATTTACACCATGTTGGTCCAAACTGACACATCTCAACGACTATCAGATGGATCTTTATGATGAAGTAACATGTTTTATTAAACATTGTCACCGTTTGTCCATCAGAGAGGAGCGGCGGGTTTATTTTTCATTTGTCACAGTTGTAAAAAAACACTAATTTATCATCAGAAATGTTTATTTACTCCTACGTTAGCAGTTTTGATTCCTCAATATCAATATCAGCCTCTTAAATTGGTCGGCAGTAGTTTTTATTTTTGAGTAAACTTAATTTAAACCTTTAAAACCTGCTTAGAAAATCAAAGAAAATGTTTGTTTTAACGTTTTAACCACAATCAGCTTTGTTCATTTCTTTCCAAACCACAGAAATAGAAAATATATGAAATAATGTGGATGTTTTAAAGGCTTTAAAGTAACACTTGGCATCTCTTTAATTTTCTGTATCCAACACAATAGACCTAATTTATTTCATGGCAGTGAATACATTTAATTGTGCAACTTTTAGATATTGTGCATGTGCTGGTGAATTATGAGTGAACTAGTCATTTGTTGTGGAGTGTGTTGTTTAAAACGGAGTGATAATCGGTGTGAAATTAAACTCCAAACTGTGTTAAAGACTGTTGACGTGGTGTCTGTGCGGCGCTGCAGCCCTTTGAGTCGCTCTGCTGCAGATATCAGTAAGATCAGATCTGGATGACGGTGCTGCAGGGCCAGATTACCAGCCCACTGTGCCCAGTGTCCTATTAAATACTCGGTCTGCCTCAAATAAAGCACGTGTCCTATCGAAGGCTGCTGTTGGGAAATAAAAGCGCAGTAACATGACGCTGCTGTTCCTGAAATAGCCCAGAAACAGAGCAGTGATGCGGCATGTTGCCCTGAGGACAGGGACGGGGAGGGGTGTGTGGTTAGCGGGAAGGAGAGAGGAGGATTTAACAGCCTGACCCACTGGGTCAGAAGCCCCCCGCCCCACCCGTCTCTTCCTCCCTTTGTAAATTTTCTGATAAATTGTTGTGTTGTGCCTGCAAGGCTCCACATCAGAAAGTCATCTACCAGTAAGAGCAAACGCCAGACACATTAAAAGTGTAAGAGAAAATTGGCCTCCCATTGTTTTTAAAAGGTTAGCTTTCTACTTAGCATAAAAGATACTGAAGCTTCAATAACAAAACACGAGATTTGGGCGGAAAACACAAGCGAAGCTCAACAAAGCCTGAGCAGGGCGAGGCGAACACTGGGAGGATAAGACAAGATGAAGCAAGAAAACAGACTCGTCAGAAATATGAGGACACATTTTTCAGGATTATCGAGCCACGTGTTCTCACGGTTCTGACTGGATGGATGTTAATGATCTGCTCTAACATCTCATCACTGTATGTTCAGTGTTTTAGAGACGCTGCAATTGCATACAAAATCAGTGGAAAGACACAATTAAATGCAAATTGGTGCAAAGACGTATCCATGTGTATTGAACCGATATTCACTCAGCACTGTAGGTTGGTTGGAGAATAGTGTTAACCCTTATTTTACTGGTTCTCTGGTGTGTGGTCTATAACAGGAACAAAATAAACTCACAGAATATGATATCAACCACCACATCATCCCATCAGGTTTCTTTCTACACTTCAACTTCACGGGTTCATGTCTCATGCACAAATTAGCTTCACGTTCACACACACACACAAACACATACAACTCACTTCTATGTCACACTAAGGCATAACTTATGTTAATTATGGATGCCAACAAACAGCCCAACTTCACATCAGCAGCAGTCAGATCATATTTCAGTTCGTCTGTGTGCAGGAAAAACAGGCACGTTGCACCATTTCCAGTGAACACAAACTTCCTCTGGTTTGATTTTTACCACCAGCGTCTACTGTGGTCTGAAGGCGATGCTGACTCAGCGACTTGTTCCAAAATGTTAAAAAATGTTTAAACGTTTATGTGCAGCAGGAAGCAGCACAGTAGGTGTGCTGGTTTTTAGTGAGTACACCTGTGCATTCATTATGTGTGTTGAAGAAAAACTAGGACAGGTGATAATCAAGAACCAAGAACCTGGCAAGCACAAACCACAGAGTGAAAATAAAAGTACTGAGACTTCTAGATACTAACACTGTTCTCACAAGGAAAAAACCTGTGCTCCATCGTGATTTGTGTCACATTTGTGTGTTTGTGTCACTCAGTTACATTAATCAGATGGACACAAACACTGCTGCCCCCTAATAAAAGTTTAACCAAGTATTTTTAATTTTGCCATTGAGTTCTCAAAGTAGGAAAAGCTCATATGACATTTGAGCTGACAAACAATTTACATATTAGGATGCAAATTGAAAATATAAAGGACCGAGACTAGAACTGTGAGGAACCCCACAAGTCGTTATTTACAATACGATGATCACGTTGCTTCTTCTTAAGTTTAAAATTTGACTTTACACCTTGGAGCCTATTTTTAGCACCAGATGAAGCCACATTTGGTGCTTTGGTGAGTATTTCTCCGCAGCAGGAATGACAATTAAATAAACTACAGTGTGTTCATGGTAATGAAGGAACATGTCACCCGGTGCAGCCGTGTGACTCACTGACATGTGATTAATAGTTTTTGGACAACAGAGGAATAAGATATATCAGGCTTTGATACACACACAATAATTAACATATCTGTTCATTGGTTTTGTTGACAGGAAGACTCACACAAAGAATAACATCACATGAATTTTCTCACATATATAAATATAGACTTTTTTCATACTTTGCACATCAGAAGAAATGTGTGAGTCTTCTAAAATAATAATGAGCAGCTGTGTTTCATGACAGCAAATGTAGAGTTTTAAACCACATTACAAAGTGACTGTAGACACAAGATATGCTTCATTTTATTAGACTGGAATTAGAGTAAAGATGACTCCGGTAAAGAGACAATGTTTGTCAAGGAAAAAGGAGCCTTTTCAGGCTTTTTAAATCCTCCTCCTGCAACTCTGCTTCAAGAGTCATTGCGTGTAAAATCACGCAGCACCACTGCAGGATAAATGCTCCGTCAGAGCCCGGGAAATGGATACCACTGCAGCACGTGCTTACTAGATCTACCATCATTTTTACTGGGATCATTTCACCTCAGCAGATTCTGCAAAGCTGCAAATAAATAAATAGAAAAAGAGGCCTAATTCTACAAGGATGCAAAAGCATGAATTAAACCCTCATATTTTGCACCCTCAGCACCATAATGTTAGTTACTCAATAATGCTGCATGTGTATATGTTTGTATAGTCGTAGTAACTTTTTGTAATTTATGCAGTGTTGCGTTTTGTTTTTAGCTCAGAGAAGTGTTTCCTCTGTTTTTCTCTCACATGTTGCACCTTTGATAAACAAAGCGAGGTATGAAACGTGGCTCTGTGTATAAATGGTCACGAAAACTGATTAATGTAAAAATGTTACTGTGCAGTGTTATTCAAGTTTGCTAATTGAGCGGCACCATGTTGATCATTGTCAACACACGTGTTCTCTTACATGTCATCTAATGTGTAGAAAGTGTATAAATAATAAATGCACAGTTAAAAACAAAAGAGCTTAAACTTGTTAGGATGTTTGTTGAGTCTGGGACAGTTGAACGTAGAGTTCAGGTCAATTTAATTTCAAGCCCTGGTAACACCTGCACTGTAGATACTAGTGTATGCCCACTATTTTCAGGAGCACTCTAACTGTCACACCCGAAGATTCAAAAGCGACCTTCATTTCTAATCCATTTTCAATGAAAGCTGGTGACAAAGGGCTTCAGATGACTTGGCAGCAGAGCCAGGAGCTGATGTTGAGCAGAGTTTAACTTTATGCAAATTATTATCAACCAATCACAGGTCTGGATTTAATTTTGTCCCCGCAGGAACCCCTGTACTGACGTTCCTACCAAACATCTGTTCATCCCATATTGACAATGGAAGAGAAAAGAGCTGCTTGTGAATCTCTTGGTGTGAGTTCACAGTAAGTCATCTTGTTCTGGAACCGAGCCTGAAACAAACATTCAGGAGCCGCAGCGCCGACAGATGTTTCACCACATTTAGTCATTTGTCTTTATATGAAAGTCTGTATCTGCTTGTGTGTTCTGGACATCTGGAAACTCTTGTTGCTTTATGAAGGCGGAGACGGAAGGAGGGATGTTGGTTTGAACATGCACACAGCCAGTCAAACATATGCACAAAGGTGCTATTTTCTAATAAAAATCTGTCTTGTGACTGTCCAGCTGCCAGAATCCAGATGATGGAAGATCAACATGTTGATACTGACATCTGAGATACTTTATTATCACAGCAATTAAACTGAACAAGCAGAGCTCTATTTAGAGATCTTGCTGAATGGGCGTTTTTGTGAGGACAGTATTGGACAAACAGTCACTTATATTGATCAGACAGACATGGAAATTTCTATATTAATGCTAATGTTGCCCACAGTCTGCTGGGAATCTCTTAGCTAGCACATTTTTTGGAGCATGTATGTAGATATTTATCAAACAATGATGCATGTTGTGTTTTTGTTTGTGTGTTTGCTTGTATATTGTAAATATGGTGTATTTGGTGCTATATTGTTTTTGAATATGACTATAAGGGACAGATAATAAATAGCATAAATAGCATAAATAGCAATACCCAAATGCTGAAATTTGGAACTGTTATCTATGTCCATAACTCTGTACAGGCGTACTGGAGTCAGCTATTTAAAGCAGAAAGAGAAACTAGTGAAAATCCATTTTCTGTGTGTGTGTGTGTGTGTGTGTGTGTGTGTGCGTATGTAGAGAGGGAGATCAGATAAAGTGGCTTAGAGGAATTGTTCTCTGTGTTCATTTCCTGAAACAGGAGCAGCAGTCTAATGTTGTTTGCAGACTAAACACACTCTGTCACAACGTCTTGTCTTGTCTTTCTTTGCTTTTCACCTTCGTGTACAGTCTACTCTCACCTCCTCTGCTCACCTCGTCTCTCCATCTGGCCTCCAGCGCATCAGCCATTACTCTGAAAGTAACCAATGGTGAGAGGAAATCACGTGGATGTTGTGAGTTTATCTAGAATGCAGAATCTGAGGTGGAAAGTCAACATTTGCATTTCAAATCCAAATCTCGTTATGTATACTAAATGCTTGTAAAACAAAAAAAAAAGCTGTTTTTTCCAGTTTTTTGATGCATTAAGTCTAAACTCATAGAAAGAAAAAGGGGTCTTTTGGGCAATATCAGAAAAACTCTTGTCTTGAACATGTGTCTGTGTTTGATTGATAGCAACTGAAGGCGTGTGTTGGTGTCTGTGTTTGATTGACAGCAGCTGGAGGGGCGTGTTGGTGTCTGTGTTTGATTGACAGCAGCTGGAGGGACGTGTTGGTGTCTGTGTTTGATTGACAGCAGCTGGAGGGGCGTGTTGGTGTCTGTGTTTGATTGATAGCAGCTGGAGGGGCGTGTTGGTGTCTGTGTTTGATTGACAGCAGCTGGAGGGGCGTGTTGGTGTCTGTGTTTGATTGACAGCAGCTGGAGGGGCGTGTTGGTGTCTGTGTTTGATTGATAGCAGCTGGAGGGGCGTTTTGGTGTCTGTGTTTGATTGATAGCAGCTGGAGGGGCGTTTTGGTGTCTGTGTTTGATTGATAGCAGCTGGAGGGGCGTGTTGGTGTCTGTGTTTGATTGATAGCAACTGAAGGCGTGTGTTGGTGTCTGTGTTTGATTGATAGCAGCTGAAGGCGTGTGTTGGTGTCTGTGTTTGATTGACAGCAGCTGGAGGGGCGTGTTGGTGTCTGTGTTTGATTGACAGCAGCTGGAGGGGCGTGTTGGTGTCTGTGTTTGATTGACAGCAGCTGGAGGGGCGTGTTGGTGTCTGTGTTTGATTGATAGCAGCTGGAGGGGCGTTTTGGTGTCTGTGTTTGATTGATAGCAGCTGGAGGGGCGTGTTGGTGTCTGTGTTTGATTGACAGCAGCTGGAGGGGCGTGTTGGTGTCTGTGTTTGATTGACAGCAGCTGGAGGGGCGTGTTTAAATACTCTAAGATATTTTGTGGATTCGGAGAACAGAGAGATATAGTCTGGGAATATGCAGGGTTTACAGTACACACCTCCAGGTAAACAAAGTAAAAAAGTTTACTGAGGTTGCATATGGTGTTAAAGATTTACAGACTCAGTCAGATAACAAAGATGTGGAGCAGCATCTTATAGACAGTACAGGGACAACAGCCTCTTAATGTCAGGCAGCAGTGGGCTTTGGGAGAAATGTGGTCTTCATTTGGAAACATTAAGTCAGTTTTGTGCATTTTGTTCATTGTAAAATGTTTTCTCTCTTTCTCTCTACCACTTTCTCTTCTTCCCACTCATAATGTTTTCTCCTTCCTGACTCAGTTTCTTTCTCACTTTGCTCTTATCCAGCAGATGTGTATCATGTGGGTGACGGATTCTCTCATTCTTTTCTTCCAGTACTACAGATTCAGCTGATAGTGCCACCTTTTAAACACAGCAACTTATCACAGTGATAACACCACTCAAAGAGCAACAAGATTCACTTTGAATGTACAAAGAGGGGCAGACAGATTACACCTCCGGAAACAAAGGCATTAAAATTATCAGCACATTGGATGACGAGAGTCTGTCGCTTGGTATTTTTATTTTCCTTTCTTGTCCTTTGTAGAAAATGTCACTTTTGAACAGCACAAAGATGTTACCTGTCCTGAAGCAAAGGCAGTGGAAGGTATAAAGTCGGCCTTGATGTCTGCATCCAAAGAGGAGAGAAAAATGAAGGATGAGGGGAAATGAAAAAGAACAAAGTAGGATAAAAAGAAAGAAGAGCACCGCTGTTCCACACACTTATCCACTCAGCCAATAGTAATACTGTAAGTGCAGCCTCAGCCGCTGCAAGAGCATAAACTTTCTTGTTTCCCCGAGTAATGATTGTGGTCACTGGAGTGTGTCTGTATCGATGGAGGACTCGGGGAAGCATTGGATTTGTTGCGTCCACACACTCACGGCTCTAATCAATGAGCAGCTGAACAAGAAAAAAAATACTGTACAGAACACACTGTTTCTCTATCAAACACACACACACACACACACACACACACACACACACACACACACACACACAGTTGTTTTTTTCTGTCTAATTATCAGAAACCAAAAGGTGCAGCTTCCAAAAAATTAAAGAGAATGTGCAGATTAAAAATGCTGCCGGAGGTGGTTCTGGAAATATCCTTCCAAATATTTAATCAAGCAAAATAATGAACTCATCACACCTGCAAGATTAAAATGTCTGTATTCAGAATCAATATTTTACACTGTATTTATAAACTCTTGCATCATGTACCTTATTCTGTATGAATTCAACAGGAAAAAAAAATCCTGGCATGAGGCAAAGTTGCAGCAAAAAGGTGAAACTACACAGACTCAAATATCTCAACAACTATTTGTATTTATTGTGTTCATTTTGTTGATCCTCTGATATTTGTTCATCCAATATTTTATGACTAAATACAACTAAAATTAACAATAACCTCCCATAAAACAACAACTTTTACACTTTGTACAGATTAAACCAGTGTGAATTATTGTGATAATCAGTGAGCTTTAGAGGTTCTGGTACACTAGATTTCCTGCTTGCAGCCTTTATGCAAAGATAAACTAATGGTGGGGGGAGGGGATCAACCCCCCCACCCCCCCACCCCCCCACCCCCCCCCCCACACACACACACACACAGACACACACATACAGACATATTAATCTTTCCCGTCATTTCCCATATGAGGTGAACAACACACTCCTGTCTTAAACCGAACTTTCAGTTCATGCTGCTTCGTTGTGTGAACTTCTGACAGACAGTGACAACCATAGAAACCTTGTTTATGTGTCTCAACAGTATGTTTAATCTGTTTATTCTGAAACAAATCGTACCGTGTCTGTATGGGTCGAACCATCAACTCCTGGAGGTTGGTGTGAAACAGAAGGAGCATCACTTGAGACTCACTCCTCTGCAGCAGCTTGTGCTTTGAGCATTAAAGAAAGTGTGACAATACTGTACTGAGAAAGTGTTTCTTTCCTTATTGAAGTCAAGTGCAGGAGGTGAATTACCTACGACAGACGATATCTCTGGTTCATCAAGAGTCTGATGGTGTTTCTGGAGCGAAATGCTAAATCTGTGGAGGACTCTCTTCAGTCTTTGTCACTGACCCTGTTATTCCCACACTAAATCCTCCTGTACAGCTCTCTCAGGTACTTAACAGTTCCTGCACTGCCCTTCAGACAGAGAGGATCTGGGTCTGGTGCTCCGTGTTAAGACGGGTCACCTCCTGAGGATCCTGGCCTGTCTCATTAACACCTGACTAATTCTGCAGGTCTCGGCCACACAGATACCGAGCCCGACTGCAGCAGTGGTTACAGAAACACACACGCTCTCCTGCTCTCCACGTTTCACCACGTACCTTTAGCATATTTTATATTTCAAAGCTTTCATTTACTCTGGTTATTTTTAGGAGCTGCTCCCACACCAAGTGCTCAGTGCGTAATATGTCATGTCTCTCACTCTCCTTTTTCTTTTTATATATAAACGACAACGTTCCTCCAGCCACGTTTCACACGTGTCAGCTGAAATAAGTGGACTGCTCTGGCAGCACATGTGTGTGTGTATACGTGTGTGTCTGCTATGATGAGTGCTTTCATTGCTCTGCCGCTGCAGTGTTTCTCCTCGCTGATTGTCTGTCTTTACAGTTTCATTTTGCTCAGGTAGTTATGGTTGTTTATGTAATTTAATGTTCAGGAATGCTTTTTTTTCCACCTCATTTCTGTCTAGTTGCTATTTCCAACCTGTTAATCCCTGCTGCCACCTCTCACATCCTCCTTTCCAATTTCACAGTGTCAACAGCAGCAACGTGTTGTTATAAAACACAAATTCACATTTGATGTCCTCAAAGGTAAAATGTACTGAATGATACAGAAAACCTGCAGTGAGTAACATCAATATGAAAGAGCTAATCAGACATTTTGCTCTGATTGTGATTGTGTGTGAGGAAGTCAGCGGGTCACTAACCAGGTGACCTACAGACGCAGAGAGCACTAATTAACTTGATATGTGTCATTTCTTGAAGTGATTCATTTAATCACCAATTGTACAATCTGTGACCTTTTTTATACTTAAATTGCCTTATTTTATTTTGAGTTTTGCCAATCGTGTGTTATTCTATGTAAGCAAAATGTTTGTCTCATCAGTTATGAATTCAAAGTACATCTGATGACCTCAAATCTGAAGAAGACCTTTATAAGACCACCATGATGTGTACAGTACATTTTAGTCAGTCAGTCAATCAAATTATTTTTATAGCACCTTTCATACAGTGCAGTTCAGATTACTGACAAGCTGATAAAAAGCAATTAATGCCAATGAGAATTAAAAAGATAATAAAAATGTATTAATACAATTTACCTACAGGAGCAATTAAGTTTATATTCAAGCAGTAGAGCTACACTGAGATTTGAAAAAAAACTAATTTAGGAAATTGTCAGACTGATCCTTTAAACACTAATCCTGTCTCATTGGAGCAGATTTTTATTTTTTATTTTTCTAGTAACATCATGGGAAAATGTTAATTAAGATACAGATATGTTAATTATCATATCTGGCACACTTAGACACATGAACAATGCCGTGCTAATATGGACATTAGTGGAGGAAACATGTTGCTCTTTGCTGGATGGACAGACTGAACATATTCAACATGCCTTCACAAGTGTCTATATTTATATGTGTTTGTGTAATCCCATTGGAGGATTTCCACATATTTCCTTCCTGCATATACATATTTGTGCTGCAGCTTTTGATTGCCTCTCTGATTGGCACATCACACCATGCAGAGCACAGAGGACGCTGCAGACAGATGGACAGATGTGACCCATCTGATGGAGACTTAATGAGGCAGAAACAGGAAGATGGACGTTTAAATGTTCTCTTTGCACGACTGCCGTGTCACTCTTCTGCTTTTTAATCCTGTCTGCCTTTCCAAGCACCTCTGCCCTCCCTCTCTTGCTGTTGTTTCATAATTACATCCCCCAACACACACACACGCACATAAGTACACACACTTGTTGCTATAGTGACAGCGGAGACAGCAGACTGTCCCTTGTGTGTCACAGATATTACATACATACCGGTACAGGCACTGAGCTGCTCACACTGACGTTATTAATCGTGTGTTTTACTTTAACGTGACTTTAACGAGTCCTCAAGGTCGTTACTGAGTGTCCTCAAACTGAAGGTCTCGTTTTCACAAGGTCACAAAGTCCCACAGCAAACACACGCAGGACCGTGACTGCAGAGGCACAATGACATGAGTGGGGATTTGCCTTTTTAAATGATTTTAAAAAGGTTGTTTCTCTCTCTCACACACACACACACACACACACACACACACGCACACACACAAATAAACATGTGTGAAAGCTAAAGGCTACCAGCCGGGCTGCAGGCCCTGAATACTCACTACATGAGTCAGAGGAGAGATCTTTACCAACGCTGGCTCTCTTTTCACACAGATTTAAACCTCGTTATAGTGTTTGGAGGTGGGCCGTGTGTGGGGTGTGTCAGGTCTCATTAACCGCAGCCCAGACCTCCTCCCTGCAGCCTCGCCCGCACTCACCTAACCTCATCTGGTGGCTGATTATGGCTTCTTCCCCAGTCCCTCTCTGATCACTGCGTCCTGATGGAAACGAGGTGGAGCAGTAACACTGTCGCTGCAAGCCCAGCTGACATTAATCATTACAGTAAATGTCCAACATAGTTAGACTCTTACTATGCTCACGACCAACCTGGACACTACTGCAGGACAAGAGGGGACGACTGCAGGATAAAAAGTCCTGCTGTTATTTTAGTCAATGGCCCCTTAATGCACTGAGGACCAGGAGCCTCATGAGACAAACACAATGCAGAAGTGCTGATGAGTGAATCCTCTCGCTGTGCTTCAACACTCTTTGTAAAAATGTGATTTATGTTATTATGATCATGTTTGAACATGGCAGCGCAGTATGGGTCCGCCGGTACCAAAGCAAAGAAATCAACAAAACTATCACGTGGACACGAGGACAACATTGAGACAGACGTTTTCTTACAATGAGGTGAACACATCTACAGCTCATCAATGAACAATACTGAATAAACAACCATTATTACATTTAAACATTTAGAATATGTTCTGATTTTTAGTTATTTTCAATTACTTTTTTTTTCTCTGTGTCAAAAACAAACCATGAAGTGCTGCTTCATTTCAATGAAGCTCATCAGAGTTTGTGCCTCTGCTGCCATTAAATTTCAAGAGCAGGACAATATTAAACTGTCAGGTTAAAAATAGAGCCCCTTATCAAAAAAGACCCGATTTCCAACATGTGATCTGTATCTGAATAATGATTCATGGGTCTTTGTACACCTGGTATTAAAATGTGTTCTCATTTTCTCAGCTGTGCCCATATTGTGATCAGATCTCAATATGCAAATAAGGTGGGCGGGGCTGTCAGACTAGTCAACAAATGGTCGAAGAAACCTGTCATTCATCATTTTTCCTTATTGCATTTACACCTTCTGAAAAGTCAGGAGAATTTCTCCTCTGGAAACCTTGAATATCAATCGATCAAATAGCTATCGAGATATTTCACTCTGTAGTCAGTACAGAGTCAGAAGGATTCATCCTCTGGAGAACATGAATGTTTGTAAAATTCATGATCCATCCAATCTGGACGAACAGACTGACAGACATTTCCATTTCCATAATAGTCGTGGCTAAAAACAGAATAGAAGAAAGCAGTAAAGCAAAGTGAGTCATGAGAGAATAATCAGTGGGATAGACAAAGTGATGAGGAAAAGGTGCAGGCAGAGAGATTGCATAAATGGAGACGTAAACGAGGATGAAGCAGATGTGACAGAGGCATTCGGTGTGGAAACAGAGGAAATGGAGATGGATGGATAGAGAATGATTTCACACAACCTGTTATCAGTGTCGTCAGAATCAAACTGAGGGAATAAGTGTGCGGATTAGACAGAGTGATGCCTAGAAATAGAGAGGAGGGGATGTAAATGGATGGCAGTGACAGAGCTGTATGAAAACAGAGAGATAGGAGCTGGAAAATGCAGACGCACACCCACACACATGTACGGCCAGTCATTTTATTATTTTTATTTAGTTGTCCTTTTGATGCCTGGTTGTCAAAAACAGCCCCGCCTGTCTTTGTGTCTTCTCACAAATCTGTCAGTCTGGGACTATATACAGGTTTTAATCAGCATCAGTATCAACAACATGTTCCTGGCTGCAGAAGAGTCGTGAATCACTCATAACTTATTCAACCCTCTCGGTCATGCAGTGGAAAAAAACCCAGATATATGGAACAAAAAATCGAGTCAGAGGTCACATTTTAAAAGCCTCTTACTCAGTTTTACTCAGTTTTTTGGGTACATTAGGGCTGGAGTGGTCCTCACTTTACACCTGGAGTTAAATGAAAAGTTGCAGAGGAGGCATTAAAAACCTTTAATGTAACCGACCGACAAAAACACCTGAGACTATTAAAATATAAACATGTTTCTGGAAAAAGAAAGAAATCCTACATACATGTCATGATGTTAAAGTCAAGTCAGTGTCATGTAAATGGTTGTGTAAAGCCTGATCACTGTCTAATGCGGTTGGTAGATGTAGATATTAGATATTTTCTGTAAACATTTGATTTTGTTTTGTTTGTTTTTCTTTTCTTGTTCCACGTTCTTGCATATAGAGCTATTACCAAAGTGTCTTCTGTTTGCCATGACACGGAAATGAAAATAAAAACTAAAACAAAAACTATTAATATAAATTAATACAATATTAACATACACACACAGAAAAGTCCAGAAAGTTTGTTACAGATGTTACTTTAATTCAGATCTCCAGACACATATTTCAGTTACACTGCTGTAGCGCTGTTAAAGTTTACAAATATACCAGCAAATTTACAACCTCACTTTTACCTTTTCCCTCCATTCATCTACTCGTTTCTCTCTTCTCTGTTTCACATAATTATAAGTTGATGTGGAGCCCTGCTAGCAGTCTCCAGATGCTGTAAAGCTCATTACAATTGAACAAATGAAAGTACTGGACAAAAAAAAAATATAGTGAAAACATTTTTCTTCCTTCCTGGCACTAGAGCAATGTCTCCCAACCTGGGGGTCAGATTAAGATTTGTTTATTTTTATTTATTTATTTGTACTAATCAGAAACACTGTAAATGTAAATAGATGGACTTCTGCTATTACTGTGGTGCCCACAGGCTCTGTTCTTGGACCCCTTTTCATCCTCCGTTTACATTAATGACTTGGACAGCATCTTCATCTTTGTTTCTCTTACTGTATGCTGATGATACTAGCTTGTTCCTTTTAGATTAGAAATTTTACAGTGTGTCAAGACTGTTTAAATAAATACTGATTAAACAGAATTTGTGATATTTACTGCCCAAAACTGATACCTTGGTACCTCAGTACATTTTCTCAGACAATTATATTTATATTATCTCTCGATTTGATCATGCTCCCCAGAGATTGAATGTGTTCACATATCAAAATTTAAAGGCAATCTTTCACTCTACTCTAAAATATCATGTCTGTGAAGATCTTTGAGTCTACATATCCTCTGGGACCTCTGATCTACTTCAAAATCCTCATTTGTGGAGTGTCTGAAAGTAAAAAAAAGGGTTCAACTTGTGGGGAGTATGAATGAATTTAGTAATTTTCATTGCAACCTTTGATTTAGATTTTGACATTTCTGGAATAAAATGTGAAATTTTAGCCATAAAATTTGGACATTTAGACATAATTATCAACAGAATATCAAACAAAACAAAAAAATCTTATTTAATTTGACCTTCTTGTGACACATTTCACATTTTAGCCAAATGGTGCAAGATAGTGTCCCAAATGGGAAGGGTTCAATCACTATGGAGTGTGAGTCCTATGAGTTTAGTAATTCACTTAATCTGGAGCATATTGTTTTAGATTAGGAGTCACCATAAACGTGTAGGTTGCTCCTCTAAAATTGATTGATTTTAAGATATCTTGCCATAAAATTTTGTTCAGATTCAAACTTTTCTCTGAAAAGGTCAAGAGGTCAACAGAATCAACAGGAATCATGTTTACACTAAATGTCGATACTGGACGAACTGACATTTTATTTTTTATTTTTTTCTGGCAATAATAATCATTATGTCAAGTATGTAAGAAAGAACAGTAAAGTAAGGCCACACCATAGTCACAGAAACTGATCTCTCTTTTCCTTCCAGCTGATGGAGGGCAAGGAGGTGATGACCCACTGAAACCACAGACCTGATGGTCACTGTACAGCACAACAGGCCAGATGTTCATGTTCAACATCCTGGTAGCATCTATGAAACATAAAAAATACTGCACAGAGTGGCCAGAGGTAATGTACACACTGAAGAACCCAGACACACACACACACACACACAGAGAGGTTAAACACATCTATGGAAGCAAAAAAAAGGCCAAAATGATGAATGTTATAAGCAACTGAAAACGTATATGTGTCATTTAAGCACTGCTGAACGGTTAATGTTGAGATTTAAATACAATACACACATCAGTAAATTAACTGAAACATTTAATCTGTGTTTTGTTTTTTTGATCACAAATTCATATTGAAAATTCTTCTGTTTTGATTGATTACCGTTGATAATCCAGATGTTCTGGTGTCTTCTGGTGAATTTCATCAATCCAAATCAATCAACATGATTTTATGACATGAATTATGGATCTTTATAACTGGAAATGATCAGTTGAGTTTGAGCTATTTGAATATTTTTAGAGTATGTTGGATATTTCTTTTCCAGCTTTTTGTGCTGTACTTACTCTTTATGTTTATATAATCTTTAATACCAATATATGATCTGTCAATGTTAATGTGTTGGTCTCGTATTGATGAACCTACAGAGGTTTGTAGAGAGCAGAAACACTGACAGAGAGCGAATATTGGACTTGATGATGATATCAGTAACTGTTCGCTAACAAGTTGAACATATCAATATAAAAGCTGATGATATGTCAGTATTGTGTTCATTACTAATAAACAAATAACCTACCAGACTTTTCCAAGAGGGAAATTCAAACCACACAGATATTTAGTTAGATGGTTTTCAAACTGAAATATTTCAATTTCAACACTAAGTTTTCAGCAGTGATGCGTTTTCACACTTTAACATTCAGTGTTTTTTTGTTTTTTGCTTACACACACACACACACATTCAGTCACAGACACTCATGCAAAAACACACACTCTCCCCAACAAACACACTCACGTAAAGAAAGACACACACACACACACACACACACACACACTTTACACTTACAGTATGTGAAATATACACTCTTCCACTGAGACTCCATTAAATGGACTTTTTTTTCATTATTCTACAATAAATGAAGTTTTTACAGAATGTCGACAAGAAAATTAAGATAAAGACCTGCAAAAAGCACACTGGTGTACAGCATGAGTGTTAGTCTCCATGTAGGGACCCTGTTTGCCTGTTTCTGCTAACGAGGTCTAGGGGGAGGGCAACAGTGAGTGTATATGTGTGTGTGTGTGTGTTTGTATGTATATAGTATAGATTTGTTGCCGCAAGAGAGGTCCAAGGGAGTGATAAATTGAGCTGACAAACACCGTGGAAGGATCTGTCCCATCTGTCATCGTCTCTCTCACTCAATATTAAGACTTGTTGTCCGAGTGTGTGTGTTCGGTGTGTGTGTGTTCGGTGTGTGTATGTGTGTGTGTGGTTTTGTGCTTGAGCCAAAGTCTGTGAGTTTTCAGACCAGCTGTCTCAGATCCCAAAAAAAGCTGGAGGGGATGAGTCCTAGCCGGGCTGCACACAAAAAGCACACAAACCCTCCAGAAACGCTGGAAATGAAGTCATAACATCCCGAAAGTCTTTCTGTCTCTAAACGCACGTCTTCTTCTTCCGCTCTCCTCCTTCGTTGTCTGAGTGTGTGTGATGGAGAGGGACGGTGAATCTGAGCGTCCTCCAGAAGACTTTCCCTCCTCTCAGGGCCATTGTTGTTGATGTTTGGATGTCTGTTTCTTGACATTTTCCCATGTCACATGACTTTCTCTGGGTCTTGCCATTTACGAGTGAGTGTGAATGTGTGTGGGCGTGTGTGGGTGTGTATGTATGTATATGTGTTCACATTTATGAGATATAGAGTAGAAATGCTGCCAGCGTGGGCACACACACAGTCACAGAGATGCGGAGGAGGAGGGGAGCTGATTGCCTGCTGCTGCTGCTGCTCTTGGGTCCTGCAGAGTCCTGAGAGTCTATTGACCCCTGGGCCAATAGAGCCTGAGCACAGAGAGGTGAGGAGGAGGGGAGAGGGGGGAGGGGGTGTGGAAGAAAAGGCGAAGGACAATGAGGTGAGGAAAGATAGGGAAGAGAGAGAGATAGAAAAGGGGATGAACATGAGCAGAAAATAATTCATATGCAACAGATGCTTCATGCAAACATCAGTGTTGGAAGAAATATTAAGTAAAAGTACCAATAATAAAGATTAACAAGTCAAAGATCTGCATGAATCCAGCACCATGTAAAGTTCAGAACATGAATATCTTCTGCATCATTGCAGTTATTTTAAATGTGTGCAACACAGACTCTGAATATTTTAGTGACATACCTGCAGAACAGATATGTCATATAAGAATAAGTTGGTACTTTACCTGTTTTAGAGCAGTTCTTATTGACAAGCTTTATAAATGTATATATTTTATGTGTTTGTCATGATAGCAAACTGTACATCATCATGATCCACCAAATGATTGCTGTGAATATTAAATAACCTATTATAACCCTCCATCATTAGTTTTTAGTCTTTCAAAGCTCCTCACCTCCTCACACTCAAATTCATCGGAGGGGATGCACTTCTGGCCTCCATCCTGTAAAACAAGAAGTCATTATGAAGAGGAAACACTGATCTGCAGCTTTCTATTCCTCAGTGTCTGCCAACTCACATGCAGCATAATCAACTCAGGTTCATTAATAACATTGATGACGACATCTGTTTGTGTGAAATTTACATCGTTTAATTTAATATTCTAAAAATAAAATTAAAATGATATTATATTCTTTTAGGTGGGACTTTTATTTATGTGGCTAAAATATGTTTTGCTGCTGGCTGAGCCTCATCTGCCACAAATAACACACAGACTACGATAAAGTACCGCATACAACCACACAGACTACGATAAAGTACCGCATACAACCCGCTTCAATAAACATACAAACTATCCCTTTAAGTCTGTGTGACTGCTACTTTATCCAACGGCGTCCGGACTGAAAAAAAATGGGAATTCACAGCATCTCAACTGAGAACCTGAATAGGACACGAAACAGTATCAGATCATTGAAATGCAGAGCGTCAGCACACACACACACACATGTACACACACACACACACACACACACACAGCATCATTTATCTGCCTCCCCCATCAGCCTCTTTGTCGGCGCTCCATTAGCATATCTCCTCCTGTTGCCTGTGTGGGAGAGCCAATCAGATCTTATCGCCCTCTGAGACAGAATAAAACTCTTTTCAGGGATGGCGAATCATTGAGAGCAGAAGAAGAAGCCTGCGTGCCGGATCATTATCATTTCCACTGAAAATACACATGAGCAAATACACAAACCTGCAACAATGCGCTCACGGTGATCATTAAAGCCTGTGGACGGATTATTATCATACTGAGTATTACTGCACTGACCTCCGCTGACTCTGTACACCTCTGCACGTCTGTTTCCTGTAAACTGGCTGCTCAGCATCGCTCACAGACACCCGAGCGCTACAGTATATTCATGGGAAAATTATTCAATTCACAAAACAAATTGACAGCAGCATGTATGAGTCAATATACATCATCCAGAGAGACGCTACATTCATCTCTCTCTGCGTATATCATGCTCATATCTATTTGCTGTTTTATTGTCTGTCTCTTTTTAAATGTCTCTACTGTGTGATTACAGAGGTTTCATATTTACTGGAGATACATCTAATATTCCAGGTGTTTATACGTTTACAGGTGCTGCAACCACAAATACACGTATTTCCTCTAAAGGACCAGTTCACATGTTTCCAGTCAGATGTCAGATATGAACAGTGACTGTAATCACTGCTCCTGTTCATCCTGGCTGTTCAAAGATCTGCTTCAAATGTGCTTTCAGTGTCAGTGATGAAGGTTAAACTCATTTAAAGTAGATGTGAAGCTTCTCTGAGGCTTCATCAGTGTGAGTTAGTCATATCAAGTGGATATCTGACACATTTACAGTCTGTTTAGCATCAAATTCCCTCTTTGTGTTTCCCTGTTGAGCTGTGGTGGAAGTATAGGAACAAAAAGAGGGACTTTGGCTCTAAAAACACTGCAACGTTGAAACATATCTGCTGGATTTGAAGCTTCAGATTAGCTTCATTCTTCACAGATGGAGGACTGTGGATTTTGTCCCCATCACTGTAAGTACATTATGAAGGGTTCGTAGTTAGTGAGATTGACAAAGGGTCACAGTGTCTTTCTGTTAACTCCTTACATCTTTGCTGTCTCAGGAGATTCAAATGAAAGCACACAGATGTCTTCTTACATGTGCTCACCTACAAACTCTCTGCACTCCTGTCATGGGAACATCTGCACATGCTCAGTCATGTCAGCTGACTGGAAGGAAGCCAAATAACCCCAGAAACCTGGCGAACTGTACATCCAGCAAACCGCTGGCACCAGAAACCAACTCTGTGCTACAAGGACATCTGCAGGCTCCACAGAAAGGGAAGAGTCATCGACTGTGTTCAGGCATCACAACCAGTAAACAGGAGAGCAAACACCACTGTATCAGCTCCACCCTTCATATGATTTATGTGTTTTTACACCAAAACATTTAAAATCAACCTCAGAAAATGGAAACTATGTATACATATATGAACTGGGAACATTTGTGTGAATACAAACAGATACAAACAGGTCGTCTTAAATGGACTTTTTCTAAGGTTCCTTATTCAGTCAGTTTCTGCTCTTTCTTAGCACTAATCAGCAGCTGAGCTCAACTGTTTTATTCATTTTCACACTGACCACTAAATATTTTATTATGCAGGATTTGAAATGAGTTCATCGCACGTCTCGCTGCTTCGTTATTCTCCGTGTGTGTTCTCATGAAGTTGTCGTAGATAATTACACGTCAATGTAAGGGAGTTAAAATGAAGCACTTTTGTAAAATGTCTCTACATCCAGTTTCATTATATACAAGTACTCTATAATTCAAAACTCTCTTACATAAAGGATAGTAATTCATAATGGCCTTTAACCTGCAGCCTTACATCTCCTTCTGTACATAATGGGTCCCCTCTTCGCCAGGATGACGCTAATGTGTGTGAAGGTGAAGAAGAGCGAAGCACGTGAATCTGTTCTGCTCAGACTTCCTCATTTCTCTTTCTGTACGACACATTTCTCACTTTCTGATGAATATGAGACAAACTGCTGCCATTCAAACGCAGAGAACAAGAGAGAACAGCAACTGCAGAACAGTGAAGGAAAAATCAGCCTGGACGAGTAATAGAAATGTTGTTGTTTGGCTTCAACTACATTCAGGATATTTGTTGTTTGTAGAGTCTCTCTGACAGTCATAGTTTGCCCTGGGTTTTGCCTCTCAGGTTACATACAGGATGCTTTATCTTTATGGAGAAGGTTGTCTGAAAAAAAACCTGCAGGCACTACTCAGGTTTTACACATAATATGTTGTTTTATGATAATATTTTAAATTGCTGTTCATATTCTTTCTATTCAGGAACAAACATACACCAAACAAACTCCCAAAATAATTCATTTAATTATGTCTGTCAGCGAAGTGTCCAGAGCATGGAGGTGCTACCAGGAGACAGGCCAGTACAGGGCGTAGGACCCAGCAGCAGGCCGCTACCTCCACCTTTAGCAAGGAGGAACAGGAAGAGCACTATATATAATCCCAGGTAGGTATAATACAGGTAAACTCACCTGCAGGTTGGCACAGGTGGAAAACATACAAGCACTGTCCATGGGTTTGATCGCGTTGCCGTGCAGAGAGGGAGCGGGCTTGGAGATGATTGGCGGCTGGGCGGGAGGTAAGAAGGTGGACGATGGCTCGGTTACAGGAAGAGCGGCTCCTTCTGAGCCGTAACCAAACGACTGGATGGCATTTTCTGTGAGAGGAGATAAAGAAAGCAGGAGAGGAATGAGGATCAATATTAGACCGTCTTTACAGCTCCATCACCGTGACGATCATGTTACTTCCTGTTTTATATTAGAAGAGAAACTGTCTGTATCTGTATTCATAATCATACACTAAGTGGGTGAAAGTCGTCTCGACTGCTTCAGCGTCTGTTCAATTTGTTTCCAATCAGCAAGAAAATAAGTTTTAACAGAGTCGACATAAAAGCTGTGAAACCTGATTCAGGTGGAAACTAAAGATGTGTTGAGCTGTGGTGATTCACATTTAAGATCATTTCTGCTTTAAAAATGACTCAAAGGTATAATTAAAATATTTGAACATAAATTTTCAGTTGATGAATGAAACAACATCCTTTCAGCGCTGCTTGTATTTCTGGGTTTGAAGAGTGAGGGAGGAAATGAACAGCTTTGTTATGTGTACTGTGAAGTGCAGTAGACTATATAAGAGGGGAAAAAAGAAACAGTGAGCGAGGCAGATAATTGAGGAGAAAGGTTAGGCGGAGGAGGAAATACAGAGTGTGAGACGATGTGTTGAAGATCCCAAGATGCTTTCTTTAAATAACACTGACCCAGGTGCACCTCCTCTGACAACAAACACTCTCCTCCTCGCTGTCTTAATGTGTACATATACATGTTTATCCATGTGCCGAATGTGCCTGAGGCAGAAGAAAACCGCATCGACACACTCTGTCAGTTATCTTATCATGTACTAAACATTATTGGGACATATTTACCTCAGACATCGTGCATGTGGGCGGCAGAAAACAAACCACAATGACTGAGGTCAATGTTTTTGTGCTTTAAACTGCACGAATCACACAAGTAATGGAAGAAAACTGCTCATTATTCCAAAAAAAGTTCACTAAAGTTAGTTGTTTTTTACATCAGAAGAGTCATTTTTGCATTTTATGTATTAATATAAGTTGCTCCAGCTGTTGTTCCTCACATACTAATGAGGAAAACGACATTTACAAAGAAAAAACTGGCCCATGGTTGAAAGTAATCGACAGGGGATTATAGATTAGATGCTCCGTAATGAGTTGAGAAAATTATCAGGAACCTTAAAGCAAGGCACACAAAATGTTGTTATTCAGGCTCGCAGTGTGCAGAGACCCCTCCGGTGATGCTGCACCATAAATAAAATCAAGTCTCAAGTTTGGAAAAGTTTCAGGCTAAAACAGAGTAATGTCTGCACATACAGGTTTAATTTAAAGAGAGAAAGTTTATTGACGATGGACGTCAGAGATAATAGAGGTAATAGTGACATCAATGTGTTTCATGTGACTTATGAGGACAATGTTTGACTCTTCCACTCACGCAGCATCTTTGTCTCGCCTTTTAACTGTCCAGGGAGGCTTTTCTCTTCGCCCACGTCTGTTACAGGCCAGTTAAAATTAGTTCAATCATTTCAATCCCTGCTGTCCTTCTGTGATATTCATCCTGTCTGAATAGTTTTATGAATTTACCTTTTTTTTTTTCTGTCAGAGGAATATGTGCCAGTGTACTGCTTTGCATGCAGATCGAAACCAGGTAAAAGCAGAAACAGAAACCCTGCGGTCACATGCTTTTAAGAGGTCTGGGAAAACAGTATGACTCAACAATAACCTTCAGTCATCATAACACGGCAGGAAAATCAGTCTGAAACTCTCCACAGAGGACGATCAGCAGCCGAGCTTCATCCAGAGTGGTTTATGTTGAAGGAGTTTATTAATTATTTACCAAATACATCAGGTTGGATTATATGCATACACACAGCGTGGCCCTGTGTAACGACTCCATTGACTTATTGTTTGTTGAGGTTTGTTTCTTTGGCCTTGTTGTTGTGTTTGAATGTATGGATTAAATGCACGTGTAGGCGTCTACATACAAACGTCACAAAACCACTGTGAGAATTTATTATTCAGACATGAACTCATGTTCATTGTTGGGAAATGAAGACGCAGGGTAACGTCTTCAAACCTCACTCACACAGTTATGAAGCTGAAATTAAGGGGACGTTAAAGTTTGATGCAACATGTTTCACTACTTTTTGACATTTTATAGACAAAACAATAAATAATGATAAAATAATAATCCGTTGCAGCCCTACAGGTGAATGTAAACCATGCTGTCAAAACGCTGGAAGATTTTCTTCCTTTCTTTCATGACTTTGTGTCTAAATAACACCGACTGTGGACTCACTGAGGCAGGTGTTGTGTGTGAAGTCCCGGTGGAAAGCGTCACACTCTCTTTCCTGATTGCCAGTGCCCCTGCAGCTACACCACAGGCTGAGGGTGATGTTGGAGGGGCTGCTGTCGCTGTAGTTCGGCGTTACATCTGAACCTGTGAGACACACACACACACACACACACACACAGAGAGACAGAAGGAGTTAATGCTGGGGAGGAATAAGAATTAGGATGGAGATTAGAGCCGGGAAGGAAGGTAAAGAGGATTTCTGCAAAGTGAGAATTGAATCACTGGATGATTTCCAGCGAAGGAAGTGAGTCACCTGTTTTTCTACCACAGACAGACAGAGTAACATTATCTACTGTAAACTCCTGAATAAAAGCTGTACAACAATCTGCTGCTCTAAGATTCAGCAGAAACACGTGTGTGTAGTTGATAAACTCGGACAAGGAAGAAAAAAGACAACGTCTCTGGTTCTGCTACACGGCGGGATGGCGTCCATGTAGGAGACAGGAAGTGGACAATAAACCATTTCATACCATTGATGCAGCTTGTAATGTATGTAGCCTGAAAAGCTTGTGACATATACGCAACATGTTTATGTTAATGTTACCCAGAGAGACAGGACATGAGTTCAAGATGAGTCATTAAAAACACGAAGAAAAGAAAGAGATATATTAAAATACTCACTGCAACATATTTATCAGGTATCGAGAGAGAAATGAATAATTAACACATTGAAACACATATAAACCTGCAACCTGCTGGTTGTTAAACTTACCGATGAGGCCGACGTAGGACACGAGGCAGCCGTGGTAGTTGTCATGAGGGCAGCTGGTGACGGTGTGAGGCGTCATCTGACAGTTCATGTGGAAATCAGCGAGCCGGGACCTGAACACGTCACGAGTAAAACAAACTGTCAACGTCACATTGAAAAGAAGTTATTACATTTATGTGGCCACACTGATTTCATGCACGTTCGACATTAATTATTCATCATTTATTTTATGTTCTCACTTATTTACTTCTAACACATTTGGTTCTCTTTTCTTCTTCCTCGTTGCCATCTGCTCACTCTGTTATTGGAGCTGTGGTGGAAGTATAGGAACAAAAAGAGAGACTTTGGCTCTAAAAACACTGTAACGTTGAAACATATCTACTGGATTTGACTCATTTAATAAACTTTAAATCCATGTTTGTGGGTTTAGTCTCCATCACTTCCATTGTAAGTGTATTATGAAGGGATCTAATGGTCAGTATGAACAGGAGGATGATTACAGCAACAAACACATGTTCACTGTTCATTTACTGACTGTTGTTTTAAGACACACTGGGAACATCCGTGAGCTGAAATCCTTGTGCAAATAAAAGGCTGATTCATGCAGCAGTTTGGGAGATTATCTCTGCATTTCCAGCACGTGTGTGCTGCAGTATCCACTACATCATGCATATGTTAATGCACAAGAACCTGTCACCGGCAATAACTGTACAGCAGCTCAGCTTAATCTACTGCCTGTCCTACTTTTGTGTTTGCGCTGTCTTTAATTTCAGAGCCTCTCTGTCTCTCACGGTTCTTCATGGATGTAGCTGCTGACAGACAGAAAACGAGGGGAAGTCAGGTGAAACGTGTCGTATGGTGCGAACAGCAGGGTACCGAAACCTGTGATCCTGTGAGACTGCATGATAGACCACCTGTGTGTGTGTGTGTGTGTGTGTGTGTGTGAAAGCTTGACACACTTGCAGCTTTCTCACACATATATGAAAGTGTTCGTTTGTCCGTTGGTGATATAGTTTGACAAGCCTGAGTGCTTGTGCATTTGACTTTCACCCAGAGGTCAGTGTGTGTGTGTGTGTGTGTGTGTGTGTGTGTGTGTGTGTGTGTGTGTGTGAGTTGGGTGTTGGCCTGCTCGAGTAATCCTGCCAACAATGTCAGCTCAAGACAGAAGACACAACCGTAATCCACACAGACAAACACTGTTTCTCTCTCTTTCTCACACACACACACACACACACACACACACACACACACACACACACACACACACTGGGTGACACCTTCACCCTTGGCTTGTCAGGGCAGATTGCAGTGTGAGAGAGTGACTCAGTTGGTTGAAGAGGCGACCGCTGTGGAGTCGTGGTTGTCAGATATTTATTTTGCAGAGTTTCATTTGAAGGAGATTTTAAAGGACAATATTTCATCTTTAAGCCGACATGTCAACTATTTTACAAAGTTTACCGCTGATCACTTAAAGCAGCTACAACGGCTATTTTTATATAATAAAAGAGTATTTAGTGTCAGTGTGTAAAGTGGTGAAGTGGTGAATCTACAGAGGAATCACTTGGTCTATAAAACACTAAACAACAACAGTTTTTCTATATCATCATGTCTAAAACCCAAAAAGCAACCAGTTGTCATGTTTGAGACGTCGAACCGTTTAGTTTGGTTTCTGTTCTCCTGGAGAAGTTATGGAGGGAAACCTGAGAGAGGACACAAACTCCTCGCGGTGCGTTTACGTGCATCTCGCTACATGTAAAACAGAGAGCCAATCTTTATGCTGCAGCCTTGCAAGGAAACAATTTTCTTGCCCTCAAACTGGGGAATAATCTAAACAGGAAAACATTAAAAATGAATTTGCAGCCTGGATTTAACAATGAACTCTACACCTGGTACTTTTACGACCCCTGATCAACAATAAAGATGTAATTCTTTAATAAACCCAGAACTATCTTCCTGGCTGGATGCATTCAGGGGTCTGAAACTGAATGTGTTTTTCTGACATTTGATTGCATATTTTGCAAAGTTGATTTTCATAGTTTACTGTATTAAAATGTAGAGAAACACCTATAGGAAGTTAACACAGTGCAGCTACCATATGCTACCATTATGTACATCATTATAACCTCTTTGCAACCGTTTCTGCTCTGTGCTCCACACGCCTGCCTCCCTCAGAGCCTTCAGTCATGTCTTATTTAAACATGTTTATTTTTTCATGTAGTTTTTGTCCAAAGTTTTTTCATCATGAGAGTCTGGAAATGAATTGAGAAGAAAAGATCTTGGGTCAGAGAGAGTACAGCACATTCATTATCTGTCTCTCTGGCTTGATGATTAGTTTAGATGAATTTAACAAGGCCGGTGGGGAAATGATGAAGCTCAGGCGGGATTTGATCAAGTGGTGTCAGAGGCAGCAGCTTGAAGCTCTCCTTCTGTCTCTCATCTCTTTCTGACCTTCATTTGTCTGATACCAGCTTGTTCTTATCCACTGTCAAAAGATCAGTTAGTGTCTTGTTTTATTCATCACTGGTAATATGAGCTTTTATGTCAACTGTTATCTATCTGTAAACGTGTAGATATTCCTCCTGAAACAGTGGTTATCACCTGGGTGAGCCTCAGGGTCCAAATCTGACATCAAGCGCTGTCTACGCATTAAAATAACATCATAAAGTAAAACTGAGGTTTAAAACTCACTCACATAAAAAGCAGCAAGAAGAGCAAACAGGAAACAGCAGTTACATAAAGCCTCAAATATCTTATAGACATAGAGAGATAATTATGAAATGTGACGTTGGTGTTTAAACTCTACTGAGCAGCAGCATAATAAGACACCGGTGGAGTCTGATGACGTCTGCAGGGACAATAAAGCTGATGAAGTGATGAATCTGTAAAGACTAGGTGTTGATGGGGAGCAAAACGGCAGCAAGAACGTATTTAAGACACATATGATAGGTTAACAATGGAGGCGTGTCACTGTGCTATTGGATAGATGAGAACAGCTGATGTGAACATGATGGCTCTATTTACAGATCCAGGCAATAAAATAATGAGTGAACACGTGTGAATCATCTAACTACAGCGCATGCATGAATAATATAGTTCCTGAATCTGTTGATATTCACCCAGTACAGTACAGTATAGTTTCTGAACACTAATACACACATTATTAAATATTCTCCAGCATGACATCTATGTGTGTGTGTGTGTGTGAGCCATTTGGACTCACTCAACCTCTCTGTAATTAGATGTTTGCATGAACACAGACTTCATCTATCTACACTTTGTACACTTAATATGACTTATTAATTGCTCATAGTCATGAAAATATTTCACTATTTGAACCACTATTGTTCCTTAACTTTAACCAACACTTCTCTAACTTAAAGTGTCTATTATGTACATGTTTTATAAAAACTGTCTATAATATCTGTCAGATAGATATTTAGATGTTTCCCTCAGGAGTTGGTAGAGAGCAGAAACACTAACAGAAAGTTATAATGAATATTGGACTTAGATTCACCAGCTGGACACAAACACGACTCCACATGATGATGATGATGCTGCTGGATGTGGAAGTAAACATCAGTTATTTCAGGTTTAACTCTCTTAAACCCAAACTATCGATCAATCAAACGATCTTTCTCTAAACCTGATCACACTGTAACAATAGTGTAAAACACACCTGTAATCAGTAACAGCAGTGATGGAGAATCTCTAAAGAAAGTGAACAAAAAAATGGAGATTGTGAATTGTGTTAATTCATCTCTGGGGTTCAGATCTAATGAGAGAGTTTGTGTTTGTGAACTGTGATTTAACGAGTCATTGTGCTTTAAGTGATAAATGAAGGTGTTTGTTCACCTGACTCTGACCTTGCTGCACATTCACTGGTGTGTTTGTGTGTGTTTGTGTGTGTCTGTGTGTGTTTGGTGATTAGCTGCTTTGTTGTGTGTTGATGTTCTCTTTAATTAACAGCGCCCTGAGTGGGACTGTTTATTTGCATATTTACATATTTTCATAGCTCATGAGCTGCTGGTTGCCGCTTTCGATCAGCATCAGAAGGGGTTGCCCTCGGTTACGCCTCCAGTTATATTGCTTTCTGCTCAATCTCCTCAGGGTTCGCTCACCTTATATCTCCTCACAGACGAGTCATCCCTCGCTCCTCATCATCTCTCACTTCCTGTTAACCAACCGGGCACATTGAGACGAGCACGGAGGAAATGAGATGAATCAGGGGAAGCTTTTTGTGTAAACGTGGTGTAAGCGTCAGTGAGGGGGTCTGCTGCGACGCCGGCGTCCTCTGTGACCTCCAGAAAAGAGGCGGCTATTTCCATCTCACCACCACCGCACCTCACTGACCGTGTAATGGAGCGATGCAGTCGCTAGATTGGCTTCCTCGCTTTAAAACAGCGCTCAGCTGCCGGATTTGGAAAAGCAGTTTATTGCAGCAGGCCTCGGCGCGGGGGCCGCGGTGCACAGACGTGTGTGTTTGCATTCACACCGCTGTGATTAGTGGAGCTGCTCTCAGGCTGATGGGGGTCAACAGGAACCTGATGCTCATAAATCTGTCTGGATAGACACTAAACCTCCAACAGGTCTATTACAAGTTTCCTTCTTTGTCTGGCATTGTTGACGGTCTTAAAGGGTCAGTTCACAAATCATACATGTATATAAACTCTGAATTTTGCAGCTGGCCACCAACTTGTGATCGCTCGTTTTAAATCTCACACCACAGCTGCTGTCATTAACCTGCATTTATGTCAATTTTATCGTGGGCTTGATTATGCTGAAAGTTAATAATAATGTTTCTTTCGACTGAAAATAAAGCTTTCTGTTTCTTTTCTGTAATTACGTTCGCAACATTCATACTTTGACTCTGCCATCGTACATGCAACACCGACTCTGTAAACATGCACTGAAGTCTCTTATTTCAGGTTTCAGTTTTAGATTTGACAGTTAGTTATTCTTTATTTTACATTTTTAAGTTGGCATTTAAGGACATTTTGTTTTCAGCCCAGTAAAAAAAACTGGAGATTGTTATAATTATGGGTCGAAAGTGAAATCATATTCTCTCACACGCTGTGCTGCTAACGAATCGCTGTCTCTCAGTAGCAAACATTTTCCTTCCAGCAGAAGCATTTAGTGTACGTCGATCAGCAGCAGGGGGGCGTCTCTGCGTGAAGATTAAATAAACCCAAAGTAACCAGCAACATCTCTCGCTGTCCTGCAGCTGAACAAACTCTTGGGACAAAATGACAACGTGTGGGTTGTATTAAAGGATTGTGTCTCTCCAGAACATTTGAACATTTGTTTACATTTTGGAAACATGTCTGCTGAATCAGCTGTTAGCTGTGATACTGAAGAAAACCTCGACATGTGATGATTCTTAGTATTATTGATATCTATTATATCTGAGTAGATTTATGGATGTTCATTTGTGATGCACATCAGCTGTAAACACATGTTCACCTTATAAAGTGCTAACATGTAATAAAACATCTAGCAGACACAGAGCAACATGATCAACATTGTGTCAATAATAACCTGCGGGATGCATCAGGGTTCTAGTCTTGGTCTATATATATTCAGTTTATAAAGTAGTTGTGGCTAACATATATAAAAGTAGATGCATGCTAACATCTCAGGCAGGCAGATCATGTTGTAATTATAATCTCTGATTCCTCTGTACTTTCAGACTGTGAACTTTCTCAAGCTACACAGTGAAGATTTCCTGCTCTCATTGAAAATAAACTGTAGGTGTAATTATCTCTTATTTGAAATGCAAATAGATTTTTTTTTTTAAAGAGCCTTGGTCCAAAAACCTTTTAGAGCTCTCTATAGGCTTCTCATGCATTACTTTTGGCGAAAACCATATTTAATTACGCTTTCTGTCAATCTGAGCTGTCCCTGAGCAGCCACTTCCTCTTTCCTGCTCCCATCCACAGCGGGGACAGCGGGGGACGAGACTCCCTCTGAGGCTGTCAAGACCCAAAGACCTGCAGGATTCCTGTGATTATGCAGCTCTCAGGTCTCCATCTGAGGTTAATGAAGGCTGAAAGAATGGCTCTGCTTTGGATTCCTTCAATCAAACATGAATCATGTTACATGCACAATATTGGAGTGAAGCAGTTACCTGCCAGTGAATGTGCAGTTGTCTACCTGGTGCTGTGTGTGTGTGTGTGTGTGTGTGTGTGTGTGTGCAGAGCTCATTAGGATTTCGGTGGGCTTGCTCCTCTCTTCACTATGTGCAGTCTTATTCCCACTTACAGATATTGATTTATCTGTGCTGTAAGTCACACATGTTCACTCTAACAGGCTCCTACTCACAAGCTGCATCACATACTGAACACGGCTCAAACAGAAAGCTCAGACAATATGTCGACCGTGTTTTCATCCGTCTGTGTAAATCTTCTGAATTATCTCACCACACACACACACACACACACAAACACACAGCCTGTACACAAACTGAAGGCTTCAGCTCGATGTGGAAACAGTTTTTGCACAATGTGTAAAAATGTCCAAAGTCATTAAATTGGTAAAAGACCAATTTAATGACTTTGTTTTCATTTCCCTGCTGGTTCCTGAGTCTGGATGCCAATATGTGCGAGTCAACTCAACTCTGATAAAAAACTGTGTGTTATATAAAGTGTGCCAGGAACAAGTTAAAGGAAACTGAATAACACATCAGCTGTTTGGTCCAGTTTAGAGCAGCTAACCGAGTCTCCACACCGAGATTATAACTGTAAGGTAACTGCTGAATTTACATTACTGTCTGTTGAATGAGATAGAGAGCTGAAGTCACTTTAAGTGATGTTTAGCTTAAAGTAAACTTTGACCTTTAAGACGTGACTTACACACACACACACACACACACACACACACATACAGAAGTACAGATACACTTAGAGGAGACATCAGAAGCAGTGACCTCCAACACCCACACACACATTCATACAGACGTTTGTAGGCTTTTACATCCACAGATAAATGTGTCGGCGTTTTCACTCAAGGAAAAACAGATCTATTCACTTTCAGCTCTCTAACTGCTGAAAACACATTTTAACAGAAGAAAGAACTGGAGCTCTTCTGTGACCTTTGTGTTTTTCTTATATAGTGTGTGTATCTAAAGCTGATATATCTTATTCCTCTGTTGTTGTCCAGAAACTATTGACGACAGGTCGGTGAGTCTCACTCATCAACCTCTAAACTCTTTTCGAGGAATCTCTTTCTATTTTCGTGATCAGAGCTATTTGTAGTCATGCTGATTTTTACAGGATGTGTGTTATGTCTGCTTGTTCAGATTTGAAGTCATTTTGTTGAACTTCCTCCATCCTGATCTCTGTCTGCCTCCTCGGAAACCTGTGTTTGACTTTTACTGGGGAAAGACAGTCAATCATGCATGCGCTTTTTCCGGCGCTGCTTCTTTCTCAAGGGCACCTCGATTGGAGTCACCCAAGGAGGAGGGAGAGTTAGTCATTCACTTCCTCCACTTCAAGCTCCTCTAACCTTTAAAGCCAGTAGTTATCAATCAAACGTGCAATTTTGACCCAAGAGTCACCAGATTTCTTTCCAAATAAACACTTGAGCAGCTGATTTCACTGATTAATTCCTCCTCTTGCTTGATAATCAAGTGAAACAAGCTGCATCAAGCCCAAAGTCTTCCGCTTGTTGCATGTAAAAATCAGGTCACAAGACGTCTCACCTGCAGAGAGCGTCGGAGCGGCAGGTGCGCCGGAGCTCCAGGCAGGTGGGTTTGTGCCTCTCTTGGTGGGAGCAGGAGGGGACGATGGTGTGGCGGCGGCGCTCGGCACATGCCTGGTCCGGGCAGGAGCAGAACAGCAGAGGGTAGCTCAGCTCCCATGATACCCGCTCGAAAAACTGACGCAGAGCCTGAGACAGAAAGAGTTGACCATCATCGTCTCGTCTGTGCAGGTTCCCTGAAACGCTGCTACAGGTGTTTCAAACATTTGACTTGAATTGGCAGCTATATTAAATTATAAATTTAATATAGTTATAAGTTTTTGGGGGTTTCAGACAGTTGCTTTGAGAAAATGAAGCGTTTGATGACATTTTCTTGAACTCTCACTGAAAAGTTATTTTTCACTATTTGCTTAATGTTTTATGGACCAAATGATTAATCAATAATATAATCTGTAGATTCATCAATAATGAAAATAATTATCATTTCTTCAAACTGAGACTTTTGCTGAGCTCAGAGAAACTTTCCTTCTTCTGCAGATGTGAAAACAAACTTTGAACAGAGAAGAAAAAAAACATCCAGCTGAAGGAACAAGAAGAAAAACATGTTTTTGACTTTAATCATATTTAACATATTTAAATGTCAAAAATCATTGCAACTTCTCAAATGTGAAGATTTGGAGCTTTGGACTTTACACTATTGGTCAGACAAGAGAAGATATTTAAAGAAACATTTTTACTATTTTCAGACATTTTATAGGCGATTAATCAATAATGAAAGTAATTATTTTTAGAGCCCTGCTGAGATTTGAATGTACCCACCTTCTGACACCTTTTCCGGCTGCATGGCTCCTGATTGGCCAGAGCAGGCTGAGGGGGCGTGGCCTTGGTGCAGATGGAGTAGTAAGCCGAGCGCAGACGCTTACACGTCTCGTTGAGGTTGCACGCCTTCGCTGCGTCCAGACAGGGGTTACAGGGTTTCCCCGCTTCAGAGCAGGGGCTCATCTTCGACAAAGAATAATCTGAAAAAAGAAAATAAGATTATAGATGATAATATATGTGAATTTCTTCAGGTTGAAGGTTTAGCATCCAAAGTTCATTAAAGTCGCCATCGTTTGCAGCTGTAACGGGCGAACACACATAAATCAATCATATCAGAAGTACTTATTGATTACTTGCTGGAGCTCCAGATATCCTTTAAACACTATGGAACATATTAATGTTCATTCAGTCTTAATCCACTAATATTTGAAAAGAGAGGCGAGATGATAAATCCAGTGTTGTTGTCAACAAACTCCAGTTTACCAAAGAAAACTGAGATATTCCAAATCTTCTGTCTTTCTACTCAGATCTTATGATGTAGAAATATTAAATATTATTATTTACATTAAGTTAATGTTATAGATATTTACTCAAATTAATATTTACTTTACAGTGTCTTATTTATGTATTTAATACTGAAGGGCATCCATGTTTGCTTAAAAGAAATGCTTTCAGTATAATGCAGAAGTAAATGTAAATTATTACACTTATATAAATGTACTATATTTCATTACATGTATATAAATGTCCTGTATATTATTGTAATGTATCCCACTGCAGTGAGCTGAGAGACAGAGGGAGGTAACAGAGAGGCCACTGCTGCGATCTATCATCACCTCCATCTGTGATGTCAGATGTAATTAAATATGAATATGGCCACAATTAATGTGTGTGTGTGTGTGTGTGTGTGTGTTTGTGTGTGTGTGTGTTTGTACATACGCGTGCATGTTGTCAGTGTTAAGTCAGATGAGCACAAAGGTCATCAGCAGGGAAAAAAACATAGTGTGAAGCTCTGACTGAACACACTGATGTTGCAGAAAACATCAGCAACTTTTTTTTTTAAATGACTAATTAATTATTACCTTTGGAGTCCCAAAAGACTTTACAATATTTTTTCAGTCACAAGACACACAGATCCACCTGAGAGGTAGGAAAAATGTGCAAGAAATGTGTGAGTGTTGCTTTACATAACATCAGATATCAAAACAGGATATAGAACAGAAAACCTGGTACATCCTCTTTAAAAGTTCTTCTTCCCTGACAGATAAAGTAGCAGCTTTCTTTGGTTTAACTGCACATGTCCAGAAATCTAAACAAAAGCTGTTTTGGGGTTTGTGAGAAACACCTGACGATGCGTTCAGGGACGGACAGGAAACGTGCCTACAGTTCATAAATAAACTCTCCAGTGTTTCCTGCTGTAATGCAGTCAGTCAGATGAGTGTCTGGTCTCCGAAGAGCAGCTCACACATCCGAGCTTATTGATTCTGTGAAATGAAGCAAGCGTCCACCGCTGGAGGCACACTTGGCTTAACGCTGCGTGCAGCTCTGTGCTGTTACACTTTGAGGCATGTCTTAATGACTGCAGAGTGAAGACTTCACAGCACCTTGAGCTGCCCGTGTCTGTGCAGGTTAATATCAGCCTTGACTTGCTGTAACGTGAGAGTTCACTGTGTTTAAACCTGAGGTTGTTTGCACTCTGCCAAGTAAATGTTGGAGCTTAAATAGTAAATCTGACTTAAAATGCTGCATTAGCATGAATAAATAAATGCATCCGCAATACTCCAGTGAGTACAGTAGAAAGCTCTGTTTTCCCTCTACACACTACACTCCAAGACAGCATTTTCACATTTACTCACTCTTGAGACTGAAAAGCTCTGCAGAAAAATGCTGTTTCAGTCTGGACAGAGGAGCAAAACAGAGAGAAGATGATCCATTATCGAACTTACATAAAGTTAGAAGACTCACAAGAGACATATATTTTAATTATAAAAAAATAATAAAATTATAAAAATTAAAAAGCTAGATATATGTTTTTATTTTGCTTTTCTTTTCTCCTGATTATCACATCTTAGTACTTCACACATGAAAGGTGCAAAGAAAGAGAACTTAAGGATATTAGTCTCCATGTTTTCTTTGAAAGATGTTAACCTTTTGCCCCCTCCAGCTGCTGTCAATCAAACACAGACACGCCCCCTTTCAGCTGCCTCCAACATCCTCTTGATAATAAAATATAATAATACATATATAATAATTGGACTTATTATTACTTTGTTAAGGTTAGAAGACAATTGTGACTTTGTTGAAACATTATAATACTCTTGGTACAGTCTAATGTTCCCTTAATGTAGTGTTTCCTTCTTTTGTTACTGCACGTTTGCAGGTATATTTGCTCTTTCGTTGCCTTTTTCACCGTCTCCTTGCAAGATAATTTTAGCATGTATTCTGCCCTGTGTAATGACAATAAACCGAAGTGATGTTTAGTTGATCCATGTATCCATCCAACATGACTTTGTCACTGCAACATGTGTGTTGACACCAGTTGACATGTAACTGTCTCTGAATAGAGATGTTTCCTTTTCTGATGTGATATTTTCATTGGAGTCAGTCTCGCTGTTTAACCCTCCCAACCTGAGGCAGCTTCTCTCATCTCTCAGCTCCTCCCTCCTCTCTCCGTATTTTATGCATCGCCTGGCTTGCACTACCTTGCAGCCCAGAGAGAGAGAAGAAGAAGAAGAGAGCAGCATTTGAAAGGGAACAGATATATATAGAGAGAAAGAGAGCAAGTATCCGGGGCAGGAGTGCAGGCCAATTAGAGGGTTGCCCTAGGTCGTCCTGTTATCTTTCTCATACACAACCTCAACAGGATATACACACAAAGCTCTGCCCTGGGGTGCACACACACACACACACACACACACACACACACACACACACAAACATACAATATAAACCACAGAGACATGATCTAACAAGGTCAAAAGGAGGGACAGGAGGGAGGAAGTGTGTGTGAGGAATCAGAGAAGAGAAGAGACGAGTGGGGGAAGGAGGAAAAGAGCTGAAGACCAGGTGAAGTCAGACGTTCTCTCTGGAAGGATGACTTACTCGGTCATAAACAAACACTGATGTTTGTCTTACAGCAGCTACAGCAGCGTTTCTGTAGTGCTTAAAAACACCCTGAAGACCTCAGACTGGAGCTACGTTTCTCTAAAGGAACTGCAGTGATTTTCCACATTAAAGTGTGTTCAGTTTATTTCATTTAATTCACTTTATTCATATTAAATGTGTGATAATTGTTAAAATATTGTTTATAATATGTCTGATCTGTTATTATGATAAACTCAGTCAAACTCTAATTTGAATCTTATTCAAAATCACATCTGAACAAGCTGAAGCTGAAACTGAAACTAATGACTTAAAGGTGTAATCCTGCATGTAGCAGCACACGTTCACTGAACTAATGATGGAAGTATGTTACCACATCTGCAGATACAGCTTCTGAATTAATATGCAAACCACATTCATGATCACCATTCAAAAGACAACATAATTGCATGGATATGAAACTGCATCATGTAGCATCATGCTAATCCTAATCCTAATCCAACTCCTAATCCAAATCCTGATCCAAGTGTTAATCCTGATCTAGCCCGCTGAAGTCAAAGTGAAACCATCTTTAAAAGCATATATCTTTAATTTCATGTATGTTTTGGGACTGTGGACTGCTGTTTTAACAGCTAATTACACTCATTTTAACGAGCTGGGTTCCCTTTAGTGTCCTTGTTCAAGGTGCCGGCTCGTCTGATAGACGTCTGCAGACGTATCATGAGACAGATGACGATTTTTCTGCCGTTTGAAATGAACCTGGTGTGTTTTTGAGAATAAAAGCATTGTTTCATTGTGTGTGCGTGTGTGTGTGTCTGTGTATGTGTGTGTGTGTGTGTGTGTGTGTGTGTGTGTGTGTGTGTGCGTGTGTGTACTCTCTTATATTTATTCTCTCGGCTGTGCAGAGACATCAAAGAGACGACGTTTTGCTGCTGCTCATTTTGTCACAGTTATGAAATATTACTTTTAACTTTGCTGATACTTTATCTGAACACACTGCGAGCTCTGAGGATTGACACTGATAAACAAACAGAAGATAAACAAACAGAAGATAAAGAAACAGATGAATGTGAACGTTAACTTTGTTCAATGTCCAAGAAACTTTGTGACAAAAGAGTGTGTGGGAGTCTGTATGTGTGTGATTTCAGCCCACCCACACACACACACACACACACACAGAAACCTTCATGTTCTTTCCTTTGAATCTTCAGTTCGACATCTCAACTCACCTTCACTGCACACACACAGACACACACACACACAGATGAAGCTGTGTCAGTAGGAAATGTCTTACTCTTCAGTCCCCTGTGGATAGATTATCTACTCTCCTCTACTTTCTGCTTCTCCAAGCTCTCGTCTCACATTTCCTTCCTTATTTTCTCCTCTTTTTTTTTTTTTTTTTTTTTCTCTCTCTGAAGTACAACAATCGAACAGATACTCAATGGATGATGTCAGAGCTGAAACTGCTGAAGCTTCAGTGAAACACGCTAGGTGCACTTTCACAGCATCCTGTGATGTGCATAGTTGGTCCTTTGAAGAGCTGCAGACAGATTTCAGTGTCTGGTTGGACATCTGAATGGAAAAAGAAAATCAGAGTCACCCGGTCTAAAAACACTGATGGATGCAGATTTAAAGATCTGACTGTGGTTTTAAGACACTTAGCTCGACTGCCAATCAGTCTGTGATAAGTTAGATATTTCTCACATGTGAAAGTGTGTAAACTTCTTTCTGAACTCTCTTTGTCATAAAAACACTCTCTCAACTCCATATTCACAAACACTCGGTCACGCCGAGCTTTTCCCTCCAATCAATTTGAGACACTCTTGTCTGAGACATACTTTAATGTTCCAGCGCTCTTTCTTCTGCCACTGCTATTTAACACACTTCTATATTATCCTCTTATCTCTCCCTCCCCTCCTTCTCTTGTTTGCTCTTTATCTGCTTTGAGCATTCGAGGCTCTTGGAGTGTGGATCTTCACATCATGCTTTCAGATTCCAGCAGACAGGTGATTTAAGAGACACACACTCTTCAACAAACAAGCACACACACACATGAATCTATGAATCTATATATACATACATATACATATATATACTGTATGCATGTAGAGATTGATGTCATTTTCTTCAGCAGCATTATAGGTCAGATATTGGAAATAATTGAACTGTTGCAGCACTATACACACACTCCATGATTGTGTGGGTCCTGAATGTGTGTGTGTGTGTGTGTGTGTGTGTGTGTGTGTGTGTGTGTGAGAGAGAGAGAGTGAGAGAGAGAGAGAAAAGAACGTGCTTTTGAAGTTGCATTGGTTGCAGCTCTCCTGCTTTGACCGTGTTTGTACTTGTGTTAATCTGAGAGAGCAGAACCCAATTTACAGAGCTGCGAGTCTATTTCACAGCTGTTTGAACACACACACACACACAGACACACACACACACACACACAGAGAGAAAGTGTAAATGACGATGTATGGCTTGGGGCTTCTGACATTTAAACACTCCTCAGAAACGTGTGTGAGTCACACAAAGACCGTGTGTTTTGCAGCAGGTCTAATGTAGTATGACCAATGACCAGGCTGCTGATAGAGGAAGTGAATGAGTTGGATTCTCTTTACATGGACCGACACACCTTTAATGTCGTAAAGTGTATTTTGCATATGTGACTTACTGATATGTCTTTATATAGTGCAATGGAGTCAAACTGTTTCACAGTTTAGATCACCTCTGGATTTTAACTGGGATCCAAAATAATAATGAAACAGGTAAAAACAAACTTTGGAAGCAAAACAAACAACAACAAATAAATTCAATCTGCAGGCTCACAGGAAACTGCCCTGTCGGACTGACACTGAACACAACACCGGTGGAGAATCACTCTGTTACTGCTGACAATCACAGTTTTCTATGGTTACACATGAATTTAGGTTCTTATCCATAATGCAACACCATCAGGGAGGTGTCTGATCGGTCCCAAATTTATTCTGCAGCACGACAACAAGCCCAAACATACAGAACTATCTTCAGCAACAAGAAGAAGGAGTCGTGCCGCAGATGGTTTGACCCCCACAGAGGCGGATCTCACCATCATGGAGACAGAAGCAGCTGAAGCATCCTCATCCTCCACGTTCAGAGCCTAAAACTTGTGTGGTTTATCTTTTAAATGACTGTCTTTTTTCTTTTTTTGTCACTTTATTTTCATTCTGTGGTGTGCATGAAGCAGTAAACCCTCCTGATATGTCAGTCAGCGCGCAGCATGTACTGCGAGTATCTTTTTGTATGTGTGCTCACATTGTTACAAAAGCACATAAATGCTCATACAAACTGTGGCAGTTTGAGAAAATATATGCAGCGAGCTCTGGAGAAATCAAAGGCCACAGTTTACCTGCTGCTGCTGGAAGATTTACCTGCAGGAGAGGACGTAACATTCATGTGTTCATTCATTATTCTCTCTCAGGGGCTGAAGCTGAGGAACATTATGAACATGTGTGTTAAGTGTATGTTACATGTCTGAGTGTGGATGTAAATCATCTGTAGCTCAGTAATGATAATGTGTTTTCAAATGTGCACCACTGCTTCTGGTCATAATTACTACTGTGAGATGGCATCTGTCACTCAACACCACTGATCTGTTTTCACAGGACCAGTCAGATAAGACTTTTATGTGTATAAATGGTGGAGTGCCCCTTTATTGGCTGACTATATTGTACCAATATATCTGTGCAAGGCTAAAATCAGCCAATAGGATGCATGTGGACACTGTGTCCATCAGGCTGTAATAATATATAATGAAAGAATGAAAGAAGGTTATCTCACTGCCCTTTAAATAATGAGAAATGTGTTTTGGCACATAAGAAATTTGGAAGGAAAATAGGTTTTCATGAAAGGCTCGCTTCAGTCGCACACAGTCTCTCTCTCTCACACACACACACACACACATACACACACATATACACACACAGTAATTACAAAGACACACATTCATTCACACATTCACAGATGGAGCGAGCAGCCTGAGCGGTGAGGAGAGCTGTTCAGTTCATCTTCATCAGCAGGGAGCTACAGAGAGCTGTATTCTTCTCTGTAAACCCCCCCAACACATCCCAGATAACACACACACACACACACACACACACAGACACACACACACACACACAGACACACACACACACGGTACCTGAGATGATGGAGGCATGCCTGTATTCCTCTGAGAAATGGATCGGCTCGTAGGGAGACGTCTCGTAAAACTCTTCCCCTGAAAAACAAAAAAGAGACAAAAGTGTTCAGACAGCGTGCACACACACACACACACACACACACACACACACACACACACAGACAGCAGCTTTGTCTGTGATGCCAGGTACACACCTGACCATCTGCTTCTACCTGGAAACTACCTTCAAAGTCAAATGGCCCAAGCTGCCGTGTAAAAGCAGCTTACATCACATTTTAAATGTAATATCTCAAAATAATATTTATGATGGCAAACACCCACTCTCTAGTTTTAATAAATATATTCCTTTCTCTGCTCATGTTGTTCCTTAGATTTTGTGTAAAATTGTTGTTACACACTGAAGTGATTGAAAGATGAGAAATGAAAGAAATAATCAGCAATTCAAATTCCAAATAACAAAATAAACAGGATCAGATGATTTTGTAGCCTGATATGTTTCCTGCATGCCCATCATAAACCAATTTACATGATCCATAAGTCACATGATGAGGCATGAGGAGACTAAAACACCATCTAGCTCCACCGTTAAATATCAAAACAAGTAAACTTTTACGCACAAGTCAAAGGAGTTTAACGTAAGAACAATTAGCATCATGCCTAGCGGGTCAGTGGGAGACGTGCATGTGTGCACACTTTAACTTTATTTCTTTAAACTTGTGTAAAAATAGTGTCACCATCTGACAATGTGACAGTTTTGATCATCTCAAGGCTGTGATTTCAGTGCGATCGTTCAGGGAGCGATTTTCCTTTAAACACCGCCCACACTGAGCCGAGGTCTGCGTGAGGCCCCGCTGTCATCATTTCTCCTGTTTTCTGAGCTTTAAGAAGACATTGTGTTCTTGTTTCTGCAAAGCATCAAGGTTGTGAAACAAAAGCCGCTGAGTGCGTGTCTGTAAATCAGCAGGAAATGAAAGTCACTATAATGAAATAAGCTCACTTTGGCTCATTGTGTACTCATCACACTTCATTTTATATGAGTTGTATTATGTTGCATTGATTTGTGTCTTTCTGCAGAGCGTTTCTCTGTAGATGTATTGTGATGGTAACGAGTCTCTTTCCCATCAGTCTGATCTGTGCTGCTGTTTAGAGTTAGAAGAAAACTCATGACCTATTTTTACTGCAGTACTTTAACTACATCAAGCTCAGAATACTTACCAAGGATCTGAATACTTCTTCCACTACTGCTTTCAACAACAAAGTAGTTGTAAAATTACATTCAGATAAGAAATCAATATAAAAAGACAGAAAACAGACATAATGATTTATGAAAATGATTTTTTTAAAACAAACAAACCAAAATAAAACAGCCAAAACAAAAAGAAGAAAGATTTGAACATCTCTGAATTTAACTTCGTAAAAGGTGAAAGACATCCTTAACTGAACCCTACTGTGTTTTTGCTCTTTTTACAGAAGAGTCGCAGCTCACACTGAGGGTGATGATGGACACTGATGGATGATGACATATTGGGACACAATCAGTTTTATATAATATATTAAATAATTTAGGGATCAATCAAACTTTAAATTTCTGATGTAAAATGGGACAAACACATAAAAAAAATACTGTATATGTCTGAAAAAATATGTTTTAGTACTCCACTGCTCTGATGTTTTTATTAAACCACAGACAACATCATACATTCATATCATAGTATTGTGCTGCTGCAGCAAGGAGACAAACAGCAAGTAGAAATAGCTAAACGTCACTCGAGGACAAACAGAAGGAGACAGCAGGGAGCTTATCATGAACCTTCAGTCGTCTTTCTACTGCAGCAACATTAACAATAAACAAGCACACACACATTCATGCACTTCGTCCCTCCAAACCAACATCTGCACGGCTCAGATTTGAATTACGGGTTAATATTTAAACAAAAGAGTATTTCTAACTAATAAACTCTCCAGAGGTGATTTTATTCATACGATAGATTTGACATTAAGTGGACCCTGTGGAGTTTCTGATTTCTCGCAACAAACATAACTTGTGTTTGTTTACAATAAAATGTAATGAGCAGCTTTAAAGTGCAGCATGTAACATAGGAATCAATACATGCAACAACCCACCACACGCTTACACATGCAGAAAAACGCCACCTTCTCTATGTAGTTATTTTTCAGTCCCTGTTAGCATGAAGCGTGTTGAACATGTCTTATTGTGATCTTTACATAGGTCTGTGTTCTTTACCTCACACTACGGGGGTGTGCTGCACACGTTGCATATTACTGTCACATCACATGCTGTATGCATTAGCAGCATTTCTATAGTGATGCCTAAATTAAAGCTGCATGCTTTCTCCCACACACAGCATATGTGCAGAATGATACATGCATCTGGTAAGCAGCTGGAGGGATATAATGTTATGTACTTTGTGTGTGTGTGTGTGTGTGTGTGTGTGGTAGTCACTTTGCCACTGACATCTGTTGTCATGACTAAAATTGATATCAGTATGGTATTTTACTGCTGAGCAAAATACCACACAGTGCTTCACATAGACTTTATTTCATACTGATCATATGCATGTGCGTATAGACACATGTGTTTGGCCTGTGTCAAGCTCCATTTCAACATGTTAAGATGCATTAATGACAGATGTAAAGAGTGGTGGTGGTGGTGGGTTAACCCAAAGAGCCTGTTGCCTTTATTGTTTACCAGCCTGCAGCTGGTGTGATAAGAGTTTATTGTTTGTTCACCTTCAGATAGATTTAAACCTTCATTATTTAATAGTAAAGAAAAGTAACTCAATGACAAAATGAAACAAAAAAGGTTGTGAGGAAAAAAGCTCCAGTCGGTACAATCAGTGTGAGACGTGTTCGTTCTACAGGATCAGAACTTCATTCACATCAGATCAATAATTTCCTCCTTATTAGCCCTAATATTGTCTTTTTATATACATACTGCACCATATTGAATCACTGCTGTATTTATATTACAGTTGTATTTTGTGTGTTAACATCTGCATAGAGATTTATTTTAATATTTTCAGTTGATTTGTCATTAAATTTAAAGGAAATCTCTCTCTGAGACTGTTTGCTTTCTGACTCTAAAGTTTACTGGCCTGAAGCTGTAACGCAGCGCAGCAGTCTAAACTCTGGAAAGTAACTCCAGAAATACTCAATGTGGCGTTGATGCATGAGTTCTGATCAAAGAGCTCGTTTTCTTTCTACCTTTAACAGGACATGGACTGCAGGATTATGGTAGCTTGCTCCCAACAGGCAACATTTCCCTTCATCCTTCAGGACATTCAGCAGAGAGTAGCTGCGTTCACACTGTGTGCTGTGCCAGGATCTCAACACTAACAACTTCTGTTCATTTGGTGTTTTGTCTTTAATCTTTGCACTGCACATTAGCTGCTGATTTACTCCAGTTGTGTTGCAGCACTGCCCTAAATTTCTCTGCAATCATTTGCCACCTATGAGCATTTGTCTGGCACTGAGCAGCGATGCGCCTCCCACTGCTTCGCTGGCTCCTGCTTATAGAGTCAAGCTCATCACAACACAGGAGTTTCAGCTAATTTACCTTCACAGAGGAAAATAATACAAGGTTACAACATACCTATGTTATACCTGACATGTTTACACTGACTGACGTTTCTTTTCATGTTGCAGGTAACGATGGTGTTTATGGGGGGAATAAAACAGAAAGGCAGATATTTTGAATTCCTTCTCAAGGTTTTAAAGTAGCAACCTCTCTAAATAAATGCAGGATATGAGTGCTTGTGTCTATTTTTTGCAGTCAGGGTAATGGCCATAGATTGGTGCTGAGGCAGATCAAAGGAATCCGGTGGACAAGGGCAGCGGTATTGGGGAAAGTATTGCTCTGTGTCTGCAATTACTGGCAGCAGCATTTGGAGGAGCTGCTTTTTGGGTCCTTAACATGAGGGGAGACAGTCCAGAACAAAGCAGGAAGCAGTGTGTCCTTTATGATGACAGTGAATGTAAAGGATGTAAACATTTAAAACTGGACGTAAAACAAGCCTAAGAGTCGATATAGGACCTTTAAGACCGGTCATTTCGCTGTTGTTGGAAGTAAAAACATTATCTCTGAATGTAATCTGGGAAATGATTTGTTTTTTTCGAGCAAAAGAAAAACTCAATGAGATGGCTCCTTCTTCACTGGATGCTCGTAGGCACACGTGAGCTCAGAGAAACTTTCCTCCGTCAGCAGATGATTAAGAAAACAAACAGAAGAGAACAACATCCATCTGAAATCAAAAGAACTAAAACTAAATCAGATCTGTATAGTGATCAGGTCCATGAGTAACTGTCAGTGTCATTGTCTGTGTTGAAGCAGCATCCTACTCTCTGAAACCACCGTCCGACTCCAGTTCAACCCACATCGTGATGAGCTTGTTGATTCTGTTGATGTCTCTTATTCTGCTGCTCCAGCACACGACAGCACAGGAAACCTCAGCATAGTGCTGCCTGAACAACGGTGGCTTCGCTCTGGCTCTTCTTACCATCAGCATTAGTGTTTTAAGCCCCATCCAGCTTGTTGTCTAGTTACTCCCAGGGTCTTATAGTCTCCACATTGGATGAAATAGGTGTGTAGGGTGATTAAAGTCCACCTCTAACTCCTTTGTCTGGCTGACGTTAAGCTGCAGGTGGTTAAAGCCGCATCACTCTTCATATTTTCCTTAGACCTGAGCAGTGTGTCTTCAGGTATGTGCACAGCCTCAGTCAGCAGCAGAGTGTGTGTCCCTGCCTACAGGTAAAATCACTATTACAACTCCATACATAAACATCTGCTGTGTTTATCATGAGGGCCTCCTCACCGCCTCCTCTCAGGTTGGATTACCTGTTCACTAACACACCGTATCTCTCTGTTTATACGCTCTCCACTTGTCACACTCTCATGGTTTCAAGGTGGCTCATAATTCAAGAACACGTTATTGATGATTAACCTTCAGGTGAAACAGTGAGCGTGGAATCATTAAACGATCGGGTGAGCATGAAATTTAAATGAGAACATGATGTGACTGCTGCATGTGTTCATCTCCTGTACAGAAACGATGTCGTTCTGATTATATTGTTTTACAGTTGATGTTGTTTTATATGATTATGAAATAAATGTTCTTAAAAAAGTGATGAGAGAAGTACTGAGATCATTTACATACTGAAGCATCAGTGTTAGAGCAGCATGTTACTGTTGTAGCTGCTGGAGGTGGAGCTAGTTTCAACTACTTTATATACAGTTAGATAGTTTAGTCCAGTGGTTCCCAACCTAGGGGTCGGGGTCCTCCAAAGGGTCACCAGATAAATCTGAGGGGTCGTGAGATGATTAATGGGAGAGGAAAGAAGAAGAAACAAAGTTCTGATACACAGATCTGTTTGTGAAGTATAAAACAGTACTTGAGTAAATGTACTTAGTTACTTTCAGATACACACCGTTGTGATTGGAGAAAGGATGAAACTCTCTGTATGAATCAGAGCTCCATACATGCATTCAGCCTGCATGCATGTGCAGTAGAAAGTGTGTTCTTGGTTTAATAAGCTGAGTTTGAGAAATGACAAAGTGCTTAGTTGCTGCTCCTCTCAGCTTTCACTCCTTTCGTTGCTCCTTTTTAATTATTCCTGACAGTGGAGGCGAATGTGTCCGCCCTCTGAAACCTCCAGACACTCTCACATATATCTTTCTATTTTCTGTCTCGTCACAACTTTTTTCTCATCTATTTAAGTGCTGCGGCATCAATTAAGCACCTATTAATTATTGATCTTTCCTGTCTTTTCTCCTCTTTTGTTCTCTTTATCTTTGTTTTCCTTTAAATAAATAATGTTAGATTCACCCTGTTTTATTTCATGTTTATTGAGATGATTTACAAAATGAACACATGGTATTTCTGTTGTATGTGTTACATCTTCCAACAGCTTTTTACATGTGTATCTTGTCTACCACTCACGCTCTCTATAGTCCTTTACCATTTCAGACTGTAGTTTATCACCTGTGACAGCAGTGATTCTCAGCTGTTTGACAGATGATTCAATTCTCGCTGTGTTTCTGCATTTTACTCGTCATGAATTTATCTCCTCCGCGGCAGAAAGACACGTTACACGAGTCGTCAAAACCTCCTGCAAGTTCAACCGAGCTAACAAACACGTTTAGTGCTGACTGACTCACTATAAACACACAAGAAGAAACTCGAGAGCATGAATGCTACACACACTACCGTAATACAACACTCCCTGTAATTGTCCCATCATCAAATATAAGATGTTTGTGATGTTTGAAGCCCTGACTGTTGACTTGCAGGCAGCATTCCTAGATACAGTCTCTCCTCTACTGTCTTGTCATTCCACTCCTCGGTTCCTCCTCATCCTCCTCATCCTCCTCCTCATCCTCCTCCTCTTCCTCATCCTCCTCATCCTCCTCCTCCTCCTCCTCCTCCTCATCCTCCTCATCCTCCTCATCCTCCTCCTCATCCTCCTCATCCTCCTCTCTGTTCTCCACATGTGGTCATTGTTGATGTTAACTGAGCAATCAGGCCTCTCCAAGATGAAAAGTTTTATGAGAAAACAAATTGAAGCCACAGAGGCTAAACCAGTTATTATTACTGTTGAGTGTGTGTGTGTGTGTGTGTGTGTGTGTGTTTGACTGGGGGTGGAGAGGGAGGGGAAGAAGATTTGTTTTCTTTATCCTTAATGAGTACACACATACTCAGCTGAGCGTCACCAAATAAGAAACTGAGAATAATTTCAGCCATAATCACTGTAATTAACACTGTGTGTGTGTGTGTGTGTGTGTGCGTGTGTGTGTGTGTGTGTGTGTGTAGCCCTACTATACATAAAACACATGCTGCCATAGTACACACTGTGTTAGTGTTTTGTACCCATGAGGGCTCATTAAGCGAAGCAGTTTCTCATCATAAATCCTTTCATGAAGTTCAGATCAACATCTTCTTCTCTTTCACAGCTCTCAGTCGAGTGTGAAGGAGAACAACTCAAATCTCTCTGCTGAATAGTTGCTGTTGAAATGTGAGCGCTGCTGACTTCAGAGCAATGAAAGGATTTCATCTGAAAACCATCTGTGGTTCACAACTTTTTGACCTGTGACCCTTAAATAAAGTAAAGTCGGTCTTTTGGGTCATTTTAAGGAATGTTTTAAGGACTGTACGAGTGTTTTTTGAGCCTTTTTAATGTGAATGAGGTTTTCAGATTCAGAATCAAATTGCAGTTTTTGTCTCATTTTGTCTGAATGCTTCACATGTGTTGGTGAATTTGTTTTCTTTGTTTTCTGGAGTTGCAGTGTGTTGATCTTTCAGAGACAGAGGTTCACAACTTTTTTTCCAGCTCTGACTATATTTTTTTTTAAAATTGAGGGTTTTTTAGTTTGAGATTAAGAATCATTCCTCGGGATTTCCTTGAGGTCATCCTCTGCAGTCATTTTTCTCATTTTTCACCTCTTTTCATTTTTCTCCACTCATTCATACTCAGAAAACATCTCATCTCAGAGACGTAAATGACTGTACGAGATCTCATTCTGAATTCACTTCTGTGACAAACGTCCATATACATACTTGTCCACTGTCCATTGTTGTGTGTGTGTGTGTGTGTGGCAGCTGAGAATGGGATGAGTCAACAGCAAACAGTGGTGTCTCTCTGTGGAGCAACACTAATCAGCCTCCAGCTCACTCATTAGCCCGCGTGCTAAACACATCAGTCATTAGTCAGACTGCTAAATTAGCCATTTATTTGACTCCAATGTCAGTGTTAAATGTGTAATTGAACACGGTGAACTCTGAGCACCTCTGTGATTAGATGCTCGTTACTGGACAGAATACTTAAAGCCTGAAATATCAGCATCAATGCCAAGTACACTGATCTATTAGCTAAAGGATTCAGCAATCTAGTGTGAGCAACGACTTAAACACTGACTATCCATTGAGTTGATGATGATTTAAACATTACTATAAATTCAATATGTATCTTCTTCTTAATCTTTACCTATTTATTTGATTGTTTTAATCTTTATAGTCTTTTAAATGCAATTTTAATGTATTTTCTCTTATTGCTTTTAATGTCTAGTCTTAATCGTAATCGTAATGTCTTCTTAATGTCTACTTCATGTGTATGTCTATGTCCTTGAGAATCGCCTCGGGTCTGAATGGTGCTCTATAAACTGGATTTAACAGGGTGTAAACATTTGTTTCAGCAGCTTTTTATTGCTTCTTTAGTAAGTGTCAAAAAACTCAACTTACTGCTCACTAACGAGTAAACTGATGAGTGTCTGTTATATATATATATATATAGGTAGTGAGTGAATTAATGAGTAAATAAGGAAACGGATCAGATAGGATGGACATCACAGGGATTGAAATGATTCAACTCATTGTGACTGATGGAGAAACGACGAAGACGTGGACGTTGAGCAGGACGAAGCCAAACGCCTCCTCATCCCCAAAGTCTCACCTGCTGACTTGTTTACCTGCTGACTTGTTCACCTGCTGACTTGTTCACCTGCTGACTTGTTCATTCGTTCATATCCTCACGGTGTGTAATTGTCCTAATTGGTGTCTAACGATAAAAGTACAAACAGAGAACTTTGCTTATTCTGATTACAAAGTCACATTATCATAATTGGAGTTGTGATGTTTACTTCCCACATTACTGTCTTAATGGCTTCATAATTGCATTTGATGTAAACTTGGATGATCAAAGCAGCGAGGTCCAAAACAGTTGGTACATAAAAGTTCAGAGATTCCCCAAAGACTCATTCAGTAGATTAATGACGAAACCAGCAGGACAGAAAAGATGAGCTGAGTCACTTTGTCACATGTGTGATCATAAACATTTATAGTTATAGTTATAAATGTTAAACATGTAATTTATTGTGACACAGTAATCCGTCCCTTCATTCTCAGACTAGTGACAGTCAGTTTTGAATCCCTGAATCCGACGTCTCTGACCTGTCAGTGAAGGTGACTTGAGGGAGCTGAAGTCAACAGGTGTGTCTCCATCCACCTGCTTTACCTGAGTGGAGACAGGTTTGTGGTATGCCTTCATCAAATAGTGATGGATGAATAGTTTCTGCACCTGTAGCTGCTGCTTGTGTATCTAAAGATGATCGAAGAGGAGCATCTGTCACCTGTCTTCACATCTGTTTGCTCTCCAGAGGTGGACTCTCCTGACCTGACTGGCCTCTCTGTCTCTCCATGGTGGACGTTGCATGTTGTTATTTCTGTGGCCAGGTAGTCAGTGAGCTTTGGTCCCACCAGCAGCTCAGAGCAGAGGTGAAGAAATGACAGAGCGACCCGCCAGGGACAGTTCACACCAATTCCTCCGCTCTCCATCCTCCCAGAAAGACTTCATTTAGATAAACAATTTGTGTTGTTTTGCAGCCACACAAAGGCTTCACGTGTGCAGTCTGATCATCTGTAATCCTTTGATGTAACAGTTTCACTTTTACTTTTTCTGTCCGAGATGTTTACAGTTCTGTATCTCAAAGGGATTAAAAATCAATGGAAAGTGTGTTTTGTTAAATCAAAGCTTTTTCAGTGTAACAAATTGATTTAAGGGGGATGAATCATCTTCTCACTCAGACATCTTTCACCTGCATCTCCAAGAGTTAACTGGACCTGCTGTTTCTCGATAAGAAGCTGCCGAATCACTTTTTAATGTTATATGAGGATGTTATCTGTTGGTCCTTTCATGTCATCTATCTGTCTTCAGAGCATTTATTTAGTGATAGAAGTAGTGTTTTTATTTCTTCCACTGATATTAGTCATTTCTTACGTTTCTCTTCCAGAGAAGCGACTATTGATGCAGAAAAGTGCATCTGTCCTGAATATCTCTGAGGAACGCTGACTCACTAAAGGAGGCCCAAAACACATCATCCTTGTCTTTCAGTTTGCTGGAACAATAACGCAGGTGGAAAAAGGAAATTAATATGTGTAGTTTCTCTTAGAAGAAGAAGAGTAAAACTGTAATATGAGTGTTTCAGATAGACTGCATGTTGCAATAATCATCCACAGTTCGACTTGACTTAGTCTTTTTTCATTTATTGAAATATAAGAGGAACAAAAAATAAGACTTCTTCCCGATACAGATTCTTAGAAACTTAGGTTGAAAATCGGGTATCCGCCTCCTGGTGGTGAATAAATGTAGTGCATGAAACACATTTTAACATATTTAAACATCGTAAGTATGTCTAATTATTTCTCCATGAAGATACTTAATGTTAAATAACCATATACACTATGAAAACACACACACACACACACACACACACACACACGCACACACACACACACACACACACACACACAGGCCCAACACACACACTTCAAATCAGTTTCCACCTGCTGCTCTAATGAAGGGGGAGGTCATAAATGGATGTCCAAATTATGGGATGCCCTCGCCACTTCACAAGGAACAAGGAAGGAGCCTTCACCATGGCAACAAGTAGATTAATATTACAGACTGTGGTTATGTATTAAGATTTAGAAAAAAAAAATCTTTATTGAAAGGAAATAAAAAAAACTTTAACAAGACCAGAAAGTGAGATATTAATAAATATGATTACTGATAATCACCTATTTAATATTTAAATAAATTCCTCTTGATTATAGAAACAGAATACAGACAGACCATCTATAGACACACATATTTGTTCTCTGACAAAAGTTAGACATTCATTTACTTTTAAGAAGTGATGAAGTCAACAACAATTGGCCTGAAGTCACATGACCCCGTGCCATTGGTTTCATGATGACTCTGATGAAGGCCACAACACACAACACACAACACAGTGGCTCGACAGTAAACTTCTGTATACCACAAGAGTTGCTGGAGTTTTGACCTCTGTGAATATAAATATTGAGGATTTCTTCTTTCTTCTCCGTTGAGAAATAAGCTGTGTCTCAGTCAGAGTCAGACACACCTAACAGGGTAATGATCGCCACTCTCCAACATAACTTAATGGACCGACAAACAACAAATATTACACCTTACACCAAGCAAACATTACACATCGGTGGCAAAGTGATGGATCATTGTGAGACAATCAATAAATCAAATTTCCACATATCTCCCGAGACGCACGTCAGTGAGCTGTAAAAGAATAAAATAAAAAAAAGAGTCAGAGCTGATTCATCACCCGCTTTATTATTCCTGCCATCAAACACACCGTAACTCTTTACCATCAAGAAGTTTTCCAGACAGTTTGAGCCTCTAAGGGGACACAAATAATCCTCCGATGGGCTATTTAGACGGGGCGACACCGGTTTAACCTCCATCGAATACACTTCTCTGTCCTTTAGAGAAAGTCAGAAAGAAAGTCAGGAAACAGATAAATGGAGGTTTGATCTGGTGTACCCTCTCCGTCTATCTGATCTCATCTTCCTGATCTCCTCTCGCTGTACTCTATTTCCTCCTTTTTCTGTTCCTCGTCCTCAAATTGCTTCTTCCTCTGTCATCTGCCGTCATCATACTTTCATCTAATTCCTGGATATCTTTTTTATCTCTTTTATCTGCACTGATCCCTCCCTGCTCACCTCAGTGCCTCCGTCCGTTCACACAAACTCTATTGTTTAATCAGCGTCTTGTTTCTTTTAAATAGCCTGCAGACAAGTTACAGTGATTGTCTGTTGTCAAAGGAAATTAATAACACATTATTTTGAACCTCCACCCACACATTATAACATGTTTAAGCTGAGCATGCTGTAATCAATCAAGTGATGGTTTGAAATGTGCTTTATTTATCAGCATATAACTCATCCTATGACGCATCCATAAGAATGACTAATAACAGTATAATCATTAATACAGTTAAATAATGAGCGAGTCTGTTCATGTACTACTGTAATGAAACCACTCGTATAAAGACATTTTCCACAGCTCACAGGAACAGAAAACACAACACAATACAGAGCTGAGTACAGGTAGGAGTTAAGACAAACCTCTTAGTCTTGCCTCTGTTTGTAGAGGTTATGTTTTCTGTGTTTGCAGCAGGCTCCCGAGTTTAAGATTACTTCAGCTCTGAACCCTGCAATAACCTGAAGCTTTAATACTGTCATCCAGCAACCAGCAACAAGCGCCACTACCAAGTCTTATTTAGTTTCATCTCTTTCTCTTTCAAAACAGCCAATCAATCCATTTTATTGAGTTAATATGTGCGTGTTGTTTCCTTGTTTTCCAGGCTATGCTGTCTTTAGCCGTGTATCTTTTAAAAAATTACAATACCGGTAACCTTAAAGCAATACTGATACCAATAAAGAACAACCATTTTACATTATGAAGACAATATAAAAACACAACACATGTTTACATTTTGTGAATTTTGATTTTCTTCAATGTACGGCAGTAAAACAAATTCAAATTCAGTGAAAAAGTAAATGTAGTGTAAATATATGCAACTGATAAAGAACGAAGAATACATCAAAATAATAGATAATAGATAGAAATCTTACTTATGTTTGTGTCTTTGTGGATCTGTGTTTGTGGAACAAGCCATTTATTTATCCACCCTAAAGGTCTGATTGGTTTTTCTTGTTTTCCTCCTGGAGAATTGTTTGTTAATTGGGTTCCAGCTGTGATGACTTGAGTTAATGATACTGAATGCCAGTGCTTTCTATATGAGTGAAAACAAGAGAATAGTGTTTATAGTTTTGAGAAATAAGTGTGTGTTTTGGTAGATGATGTCATGGTTTGGGATGTTTAGTTAATAGGCCCAGTTATGGTGTGTAAATGACCAAGGAAAACTGTAAATAGCAGTGTGTTTTCCACAAGGTTCTATACAGACCTGTCAAGTAACGAAGTACACATACTTCGTTACCTTACTTAAGTAGAGTTTTTGGGTATCTATACTTTACTGGAGTAATTATTTTTCAGTCGACTTTTTACTTTTACTCCTTACATTTTCATGCAATTATCGGTACTTTCTACTCCTTACATTTTTTAAACAACCTCGTTACTCATATTTCATTTCGGCCTTGGTTTTTTCATTGTTAAAAAAAGACGTAGACTGAATTTGATTGTGATTGGATGAGAAGTATAAACATATACCATTCAGACACACTATTGGTCTGTCGCCCCTGCCTGTTACAAATCACGTCACACGCAAGCAAGCTTCGAAGCAGTGGTTTTATGGAATTGTAGTTCAGGTGTGAAGCACGTAGCGATGCTTCGGTGTCGCGACTCGCGTTGCGGCCAGTACTGTGCTTCATATGGGGCTGAATTTTTCAACATAACATTTTAATATAACATTATTTATTATAGCCCTTAGAAAAATTATGGTTTTTTTTTTTTTTTTTTTTTGGGGGGGGGGGGGGGGGGGTTTCGTGTATAGCACTGTAGGGCCCTGTGGCGCAGGGCCTATAACATTTGATGGCTTTTTTTTTCTCTTTAAATTACTTTTACTTTTCTACTTTAAGTAGTTTTGAAGCCAGTACTTTTACACTTCTACTTGAGTAAAAATGTTGAGGTGATACTTCAACTTCTACAGAAGTCTTTTTAAACCCTAGTATCTATACTTCTACTTGGGTAATGAATGTGAATACTTCTGACACCTCTGGTTCTATACTAGGTCCTCTTTTATTTCAGGCTATTCATTTTATATGCCGATGACACCAATGTATTTCTTACAGATAAAGATTTATAACCTGTATAAAGAGGGTAGGATGGATATCTGGTTCAAACACAATCATCTTCTGACAATACTTTAATGTTAAAAAGAGTGCTCATATTATCTTAAAAATAGACCCCAGTCAGATCATCTTAGCCTCATTCTTGTAGCTAATAACAGAAATATTGTTTCAATTTCGTAACAATTCACGTATTTTCTTTGTAACAAGTAACAAGTCCAACTTACGCAATCAGTGTATTCCTACTTACAACTGCATACTAGCGTGTTCTAAATACTCATCAATTCTTTATTTTGCTCCTTTTTCTCTACCTGGGAGGTTTTTCATGTTCTGCTTAATGTGCTGATCTCGTTGCCAGTTGCTCTGCTGCCCCCTGAATTGTTTCGGTGTTGCTCCAGAGTCCTGAGCCTGCAGCTCTGCTCTACCTGTGCTATTAGTACATGCTGAAATGATAAATATCATACCATCAATGAGTTCTGTAGAATATTGCTTTTCTGTTCTTTGTGGTATCTCTGTGTTATTGCTCGCACACACTGCACACTGCAAACACACAACAGAAATTAGGATGGATCATGACCCTCAGCTTTCTAGCATTTGGACATAAAGCTGGATAAGAGAATATTTATATTCAAAAACAGCCGCTTTATCATGCCGGACTATAAACTAGGGCAGCAGAGGAGAGAGATGAGAGCCTCATGTCTCCTAATTGAGATGCCATAGATTTACCCTGTTTACCTAAATGTAAGTCTGCTGCTCAGGATAAACTGCACAGGGGTGGAAAATCTTTTTGGTATGCAAGAGGAGATGGATCCAGAACAGGAAGCAAAATGAAAAGCTGTCTGTTGAACAGCAATGATGCAGCTCTCCGTCGGTTGAAAGCTGGACACTAAATGACCAACGCTCTTTAACACTTTCATCCCCAACAAATACTGACAGAAGTGTGAAAAATGACATTCAACATGGTACTAGACTGGAAAATATACATAAGACACTCCCCATTACATTTACACCACCTTATTAATCATCAGACGTCTGCATACTTGGACTGACCCAACACTACAGACAAACCTAAAACAACATTTTTATCCGGGTCTCCAAACTCTCCACCCGCAACCAGTTTGCTGTCCCTCGACTCATTAGTCATCACCTCCCTCCCTCCCTCTTCCACACTTTCTCAGCTGCTCTCTGAGGGTCTGCTGGGTAATCACAGATTCACTGTGTGAAACCTGGATACTGCTGTCAGTCATGACATTAATTAACCAAGTCTGCTGCACAGGAGCAAATTCTGACTTCATACAACTTCAGGTTAGAAAAGAAACATCTCGAAACCGAAATCAAATTATACAAATTCAGCCAAACCAACAACTACCAGGTTTTGTGTGTGTGTCCATATATACGCCTCCATTATTTATAGTTTTTATTTATTTCACGTCATGACTTACAATACAATACACAATATTTCAGGCTACTGAACCACAATGAGGCACACAGTTGTCTTACTGGGTCTCAAATGTGACAGAGTAGTAGGAAGTTTATTGTACTTGATCTGCTTTGTAATGCTGACCATAACTTTATAATTCCTGACTTTTTAATCCTCTTTCCTGGAGCCGAACTCTGAGCCGTTTTCGTTTCCTCTGCTTAAACACGTCTCTTGGACACAGAGGAAACTTCAGTTTCACCTGTTCTTCTTTTCTGGATTCCATTATAGGTGTTAAGCTAATAAATTCTCTTCTACCTTGTTAAATATGCATTCATGAATGAGAGACAAAAGAAAAGAAGAAACTCTTTTATTCACATCTGTCACATAAAAGGAAAACTGGCTGGAAATGAAAATTGCAAGAGCGTACTTTCTATCAGACGTATATATACAGCAGATAGCAGATGCAGTCTGTGGTGCTGAACCTTCCTCTGAGAAATAAAGACCCTCTTTAAGCTTCTTTGTAATCAAATCTGCTGGTGTTAGAAAGCAGACATACTGTACTTATCTGCACTCAGATTGCTGCCATGTTCAGATCATTTGATGTCTTAAGACTCAAAGATAAACCTGTCTACCTGTGTCCTCCAGATTTAGTCCGCTGCTGCTGGTTCTTACTTCATTTACTACATTTCAGATGTCTATGAATTGTTAACAGCTCCACCAATTAAACTTCTCACATGGTTTCATTTCAATAAATGTTCAAATGATCCAATATTTCAGCAAAAATCAAAGATTAGAGAAAAAGTCCAAAAGCTGAAAACAGATTTGTGTATCAGAACTTTGTTTCTTCTTCTTTCCTCTCCCATTAATCATCTCACGACCCCTCAGATTTATCTGGTGACCCTTTGGAGGGCCCCGACACAAAGGTATCAAACACACCGTGAAACAGTCAGCAGCATTCGCTGCTTAGAAATCAGTTAAAAAGAGATTCAGAGTTTTTCTTCAGTCAGTATTTGGACATGTATCAGGGTCTCTGTAACTCAGTGACAGATAAATAGAAATTAACCTCCTTTTTTTGTTTTTTTTGTTTTTTATTATGCTTGAAATTACAGCCACTACTCCTTCATAGTTAAGTTCATTCAGGCTTGTTTTAGTTGCATACTGGACCACGACTGGCTCTAGACTTGTTCGAGATGGGCTGCAGGACCACCAGCAATGTGTGACAACAAAATATATTAGAAAGATATTGGAACAGCCCATCTGATTGAGGCTTACATGGTAAGGCAGTTGCAGGAAGTGCTGAATGCTTCCAGCAATGTAACGTCAGCGGTCAAGTGGAGTTAGAATTAAAATTAAAGCTAACCTATATAAATATAAGTAAAGATCCCAAACATCTCAAGGTTGATGATGCAAAACGTTTTAAAAAATATAGATGCCATGCACAATCCTGTTAGCATGCCTCACTGCAGTCATAACATTAACATCCACTCCATTACACAAGTGGCATGATGCAAGTGCAACTCTTCAACTTTAAAATCCATCAAGAATAAATTACAAAGCACCACATCACAAGTGCATATTGAATGTGTTTGTGCTTATGGCTACGGGAAAAAAAAGAATAAATGACAGGACTGAGTCTTCTCACCGACAGGACCGTGCTGCTGCTCACAGCCTGACGATAGCGGTGAATGAGTATCTAAATGGGTAGCATGAAATCCTGACTGTTGAGCCTGAACACAGCTGTGAACACAATATTGGATGATTGAGTGTAAATACAGTACTGTTAATTAATTAATGTTCACTTTTCCAGATCATCATCATCATCAACAGTAAAGCTTTTGTCCAGTGTGAGAATGATGTCTTGGTCATTGTGTTTCATGATGACAACGTTGCATCTCACCTACATTCATGACATTTGATGATGTGATTAAATGCTGACTATTCCTCCAGGATACTTCTTGGTTATTAATACGATTCTGGATCAGATTGAGCAGATGAATGTGAACAGGGTTTAGAGTGGAGGAGGACTTCATTCAATTTTATAAACAATATAGTTTGATGATAATACAATATGATTGAGAGCAATTCTAACTTTTATTTTTCCATACATCTAATTAGCTATTTAATTTAGGTACACTGTGAAATATGGCGATATTTTGTTGGCAGCTAAAGCCATAGATATACAGTATTTATGAGGAGTATAAATGTCAGTGAATGCAGAAAATGTACAATGAACCACCTGAGAATAATGATGCTAAAACAGGTCTCTCTGCCTGCAGCGTTCAGCCTCTGACAGATGCAAACCAGACCGAAACAATAAGCAATAAATACATCAATATATCCATTAACCAATATGGCTCCAGATATGACATCATACTAAGTCAAAAAACTGACACACAAACACACCCCAGTACTGACACGGTAAACTGACATACACACACACACACGCTGTATGTCCTTGAAATCTGTGATGCTGCTGATCACACTGAGAGTTTCAGATGTCTCAGACAATGTGTGTGTGCATCTACTTTGAGACTTTATCTGGCTTAAATGTATGTCCTGTGTGTGGCCGCTGTGTGTGTGTGCTTGTCTGTGTGTGTCTCTGTGTGTGTGTGTGTGTGTGTGTGTGTGTGTGTGATGCATTGCTGGCACTACAGAGACGTCCTTAGTGGAATGGAGAACAAAGAGAGACGCTCTTAATGAGCTCTGCCACTGCTGAGTCCCAAACTAGGCCAGCCAGGCAGGCCCTGTGTGTGTGTGTGTGTGTGTGTGTGTGTGTGTGTGTGTGTGTGTGTCTTATCGGCAGTGCTGACACACACAGAACACCGTGCAGGAGCAGCAGTGGGACCTGAACCGACCAGAGGCAGGTGACTCAGAGCGCAGCAGTAGTGAGGACGTTTCATGTGTCTCAAATTCTCAGAGCACACAACAACAAAAACAGCACAAACAGTTAAAGTAAGAGTAGACGCTCTCTCTTTGTCCCTCTTTGCACTTTAGGCGAAATTCAAACCCACACAACATTCGATGCAGAGCCATCTTTAACCTCACATATGTAACGTTGCTCTGTTTCATCTGCCAGCAATTCTCAGCTCCAAACATCAACAGGCAGCAGGAAAATTAATTAACTCTCCACACGGCTCAGTGTTGGAGGCTTACCCTCAGTCAGACCCATATGGATGCTCCAGTAGTTCTGCAGGCACTGCAGCTCCTTCTTCATGCCTCTCTTGCAGCGGCAGTCGTACAGCGGAGAGTCCTGCAGCACTTCCAGCGCCCCCTGGCACTCTTTGGAGGCCAACATGGTGCTGCGCTCCTTGTCCCCGCCCGAGAGGCACTGGCGCATGATCCTGTAACGTGAGCTGCACTGGCTGTTCTGGTTGCACAGTTCAGAGGCTCGGACACAGTCCAGAGGTTCCCTCCACCCAGGGGGGTCGAGCTCTGAATCACACACACACACATCTGGAGGAGAGAGAGGAGATAAAGATTATAAAAATTATAATGTAAATACAGCATCTGATATGAGTTTTAGGCCACGTTTACACCCATACAAGAGTTTTGTAAATATAGTCTGTGGGCTACTCACAGCATGGCACGGCTATGCTAACAATGCTAGCTGTGCTAACTAGCTACTAGCCACCGTGCAGGCTGGTTAAAATGGATCAATCGTGTTTCGTTGTATCCATTGGTTGGTGCTCCTCCCTCAGTCCCGCAAGTTACAGAAATGTGGTATGATCTGACTGGTCTACGGTGAGCAGGTACTCAGTAGTACTGATGTAATTCGGTTGGTACCATTAGAAGTAACAAGTTTGGTACCCAAACCCAAAGGTTGGCTACTAATTTACAGACAGAAGCCTGTTTAATCCGTACATGTTGGAGCTGAATCAGATCTGACATATGAAAGTGGACAACATGAACAACATACAGAAACACCTTAGCAACCGCCTTAGCAACCGCCTTAGCAACCAAGGCTAGAGAATGGACGGTCTTTTGTTGGCTGAAATGGTAAAACGCTTATACTTTTGTCAGGTTTGGAGCCTTTTTGTTTCGCGTGGTAACCATTTAAAACTGTGCTGATACGAGGAGTCTGTGTGTTCTGGTTTCATGTCTGTATGTGTTTTAAACAGAAGAATATTGTTTGTTTGGTTCTTTCAATTACTTTTTTTTTTTAAATTAAAACTGTGCTGTGCAAATTGAGCCAACGAGATCATAAAACAGTGTAATTATTGTTGGTGTGGGACTCTCTGGCTTCACACCACAGACAATGTTGGACTCTGGGTCTTTCCTGTCAGCAGCTCCTTCATTCATTTGGCTGCTGGAAAGTCTCCCTGTCTCAGTGCCAGCCAAAACCAATTTAATGGATACATATCAGAGCTCTGCTTAGAGGGAAACAATGAGGCTGCTCCATCAGACTGAGAATATAATATACTGCTGGGAGCCGATTCTTAGCAGTAAACTAAATGTTTTCATAAAACACTTGTGAAACTGATAGCAGCGTCCTGATATGATTATTTTAACAGTTAACATTTGTAATCATTAATCGATTTAATGTATTTATCATTTATCATGACACTGAGGTCATATGTGGATATTCTGTGGGTATTTTGGGTTAAAAACCCTAAAAACATATGGTGTGTATTTACTTTCTCTACACTTTGCTTGAAACGCAGACTTTCTGTTTGTCCAAAAGTTGTAGTCTTCAAGAGCTGAGATAAGCCTGATGACATCACTACGACATCATTAGGGTTATTTTCTCTGACATGACGAAGCTCTGACAGATCCTCAGGACATTATACAACTGCACTCACAGGCTGAGCAGTACTGAAAACGACAGGTGGCATTAATTGGTGGAGTGACCCTTTAATTGACTGGTGACTCGTGAGCTCAGTTTTCCTAAAATTTCGACTACAGTCGTGTTCCTCAGTGAGCAATTAAATGTAATTTCCAAAGTCAAACATGATGAAAGACAGATAAATGCTGGGCAGCCCGAAGCAGGAGAGCAGACAGCAAAGAAAGAGGAGGAGGACAGAAAAAAAACAAGCAAACAAACTAAAATAGACAAGAAACGAGAAACAAGAAGGAAAGGAAGAAGAAGCATGAATACAATTCTGACCAGTCCTGGATCCCTGAGGCCCGACTAGAGATGCTCCACAAGAGCTTTGTAGCTTTAAATATAAAATAAAATGGCAGGTGGCAGTAATGTACCAAAAATAAATACACCAACAAAGGCAGAGAAAAAGAAGGCTGCAAACAACACAGGATTCTGCAATTAAAATCAGCTTTGCAAAAGTTTAATGAGGATGAATGTTTGTTAGAGCTCAAGGATTCACACAATGTGCTTTGATGAGAATCACTCACTGTAAACATAAAATCCACAGGCTCCATATGCAGAGTTGTAAACAGACTGCAGGAGCTAGCATGGCTAGCAACAACAGTCCACAAACGTGTGAATTAATTTTATCAAACATCACACAACATTAAAATGAGAATATATCCTGAATAAGAGCTCAGTCCGTCCTTATCCCTCAAACATTGGAGAAACTCACGATTTTATGAGTCGTAGATTAACGACTCCTCACACAGTACCAGTCAAATGTTTGGACACAAACGGAGGACATGAATGGGTTATGTTCTGGACTATATCATATATCATATTTTAAACTTTAAGTGTTTTCCTTATGCGAACCTCCTTCTCTAATGGAGTAAAGTATGCATTGGCCCTGATCAAACATCTTTGGGGGGTTTTTTTGCACCTCTTTGTCACTTTTTTTGTTGTTTCTACATTTCTCAAATTACATCTTTTGCATATGTGTAAACACGTGAAAGGATGAGTGTCCTCTCAGGGATGTGTGGATGTCCAGGAGCTGCAGTCTCTGCCAGCCGCAGTTCAACAGCTTCTGTTCAGTAACATGCAGGAATTCAATTAACTGAGCGTCATAGGAACAAGATAAGAAAACTTTGTTGGCTCTGATATGAATGTTTACCTGTCTGCAGCTCAGTGACGAGCTGAAACAGAACCAGTCTGCAGGGCAGTAGTCTGTCCTCAGGTCTTCTGGGAGTTTATATTCTTGTTAGGTGGATATTTTATGGGCTGAATTCATTATTTTTACAGACTTATTATATTAAATTCTTACTAGTTTTTTCCAATGAAAAATGGTTTCATTACATTCACAGCTACAGTATCCAAACTGTTGACTGGTGCTCGATATCCAACTTTGGTGATTAAGGTTTACTTTATATGTTGAGAGAAGTCTCCTATTTCTTGGGCTAATTAAACAATTTAAATCAATCAGATGAGAGGATATTATTGTTTGCTCTCTCATAATACAAAATAGGAACATTTTGGGGTTTCAGACAAAACAAAACATTTGAAAACCAATAAGAATCTGGGAGATTGGGATGAGTATTCCTCTATAATAATATATAATGGTTCAAATGATTCATTATGACTCTCTGAAACCCAAATAGATCCATTATCTCTGCTCTACAGACCTTTTACAGCAACATGTTCAACACATCAACTTAAAAGACGTTGATATATCAGAGTTGTGTTTCTGCTGCCACCAAGTGGCCAAACTTATATTTTAGATGAATGATTGAAACTTGAAAAAGGTTATTAAATTTATTATTATTATTATTATTAAGTATTTTTTTACTTAAAATGACATTATATTTAGTTCATTGACTTTATTAAGTTCTTAAAAGATTTAAACATATAAAATCTAAAGTTTTACAAGTTACAATAAACAAACCATATTTGAGTGGAGGGGACTTAATATAACAGGTAAACACCTGCTTCATGCATTACACATATTTATTTGTCAACGGTATCATTTTTATTTAAAGTCCACTTGAAAAAAAACATCTTCTTGTTCCTTCAGTTGGCTTTTTTTTTAAAGTGTGAGTTTACGTTAAATCTCAGTTTAACATGTGAATTTACGAGCAGGATTAGTGACATCACAACTAGTTTGGAGCCAATAATAGTCCAGTATGAAACTTACACTTACATGACACATGTGGAAACTTGAATGACTGATAACAGACTTTAAGAAGCAGACATCTCATATTCAAAGATGATGTTTTAAGGATTTAAATGAAGTCTATTTACTTTTAAATGAGAAAAACTACGTCAGACAGATAATTATTTGAAACTGAGTTTTTTCATGTATGTTGTGGAGGAGCTTTAAGACGAGACAGTTAAGGGATTTCAGTGGAAACTAATACAATCATGAAATTGGACACCAATATAACCTGAAGGGTGGAAACAGACTGGGTCTGAATGAAGAGCTTTCAGGACCAAGGACAGAGTCTCAGATCAGTATTCCAGCCTCATTTTGACCCGCAGCTACTTTTAACAGCACAAATAAACCAAACATCCAGCAGACAACATGCTGATGTTTATACAGAACATTACAGGACAGGTCGTCCTCCTGCTCCAGTGTTTTACTGCCATCAGAGTCTCTTCATGTGAGTCTTCACCTCGCTGCTGGGAGCTTCTCAGTCGAGGTGACATCTCAGTGACTAACAGGACTAACAGGATTTGATGAGAAAGCAAGAAACATGTGTGTGTGTGTGTGTGTGTGTGTGTGTGTGTGTGTGCGTGTGTCTGTGTCTGTGTGTCTGTGTGTCTCTGTGTGTGTGTGTGTGTGTGTGTGTGTGTACCACAGATTTGCTGGTGTAACCTTTTACTCACCCAATAGAAACGCCAAAGTGATGATATGGATCAGAATCATGTCGGCAGTAATCCCACAAGTCATGAAGGTGGAATAAAGCGTCCCGAGGTGTCCGGTCCGGTTCTCTGTGTGTGTGTGTATGTGTGTCTCGGTGTCTCTCACTCACTCTCTCCCTCTCTCTGCGCGCTGGAAACCGGTAAAACTGCCACCGACATGGTGGAGCGAACAAATCCCCCCGGAGACGGTGTTAACGGGGAGCCTGGACTCCCTCCTCCTCGCTGCTCTGCACACTGTTGTCAGAGTCCGGTAAGGACCGCATATCCCGGTAAATCCGAAGGAGACGGTCCATGAACGGAGAGAAGAAACAACAGAGAGACTTTGGCTGTTAGACGTTCAACTGCTCCTTCCTCCTTCTCGTCCGCGTTACTCCAACTTTACTCCTCTGAAACTCCTCTCACATTAATATTAATATTAATAATAACAGTAATAATATCCCTGTGTGCGCTCGAGTCACTCCACTCGGGAGCAGCGTGATGCGTAATGGCACGCGCGTGTCCCGGTCATATTTCTGCGTTTTAATCCACTCCAGCTGCCTCGTGCGTCCGCTCGTGTCTCCTTCACCAGCGCGTGCGACCACTGAGGAAAACCTAGAAGCCTCCCTCCTTCTCCCTCACACACACACATACACACACACACACCCTCAAAGCGCGTGACAGCCCCGGACGTGGCGCCGTTATCACCGTACCTCTCTCTCTCCCTCTCTCTCTCTCTCTGTCTGTCACACTCTACCTATCTCGCGCGCGCCTTCCTCTCACCAGGTGTCTAACGAGCACCGTGCGCACGCGCTCCCGCTGACTCCAGCACGATGACCCGGGGTGATGAAGCAGCTCCTACGTTAAACACACTTTAATGCACGTACCCAGGCACGCGCCCACACGGTTATATACGGTATAGACGTGAACCAACCAGATTACAGCTCTCATGATTTCTACTGTCATTAAATCAGCCTGCAGACTGAGTTTTTTTTTTCAAAACTTTATTTATTGAGTTTTGATCATTTTCACAAACAATAACATAATCAATCCCTTCCCTCCCTCTAACCAACAGCCCTCTCAGAGGACAATAAGTAATTAAGTCAATAAGACTTTAATTATAAAATAATTAAACAAACGATAATGATTCTAATAATTAAAATAAATCAAATACATAAAAAGACATAAAAACAAGTCACCATCCTATTTCTCTTCCCCAGTTCGCACAGCTGTGGTTCAAGATTCAAGATAATCTGCAGGATTATCTGTAACAGTGATGTGTTTAAAAGTTTATGTGAAGCAGGAGCAGTGATTACAGTCGCTGTTCATATGGACACCTGACTGGAAACATGTGAACTGGTCCTTTAATATTGTAGAAACATTGTAAATTAGATTACAGCTCATGTTATAAAAATATTAGTAGTAGTACTTAATCAATTAATTAATCAACAAATTGTTTGGTGCATAAAATGTAAGTAAATAATCAAAGATGAAGTATTTATTCAAATCCTCACAGTGGAGAAACTGAAATTATAAATGAATATAAACAATCAATAACTAATCAAAACGGTGTAGATGAATTTTACTGATTTACTAACTGATTTATTGACTAATTGTTTTAGTTTTGTATAATGTGTTCAGTCAGATTTGGTCGATTTGTGCGAGTAAATTGTTAAATGTCTCCAAAGCAGATGGAGAGTAAGAAAAGCAGAACCGGGGAAGGTTCAGGTCCGGGTCGGTACGTCCTATAGAGCTACGGTGGATCTAAAAGTCCCTGTCCTGCATCCTGTCTGAGTTTCCACCTCATCTGAAGAACCAGACGATGAGATAAAAACTGACAACAGCATTTGAACAACACAGATTTGTCCTGATGTTCTTGTATTTACTGCTGCATGAGTTAAATGTAACAAATCAGCCTTTAGCTTCAGATTTACTGCTGAGTGAGCAGACGTGAAACTTGTCAGCTGTGTTCAGGTACAGTCGTCCATCAGCACACATGAATCTGTTCTTCAAATCCAACTTGTGCAATGAAAGTGAGATCAAATGGGAGTCTCACACAAAGAGCAAACCTGCTGTTAATCTTTATAATTGCAGGTAGTTTATCTGCTGAATACTCATCAGTAATCCAGTAATCACTCTTTCACTCATAAAAGGGTGATGGTCTAATAATCACTCCATCAAATCTGGAATTAATACTGACTCATTTTAATCAAAATACACTCATAAATGATGCCAGTTATTCCTAATATGACTCAATTCAAACTGTTATTCATATAAAAGCTGAAATAATGTAGAGCTGAAGAACTATAATGTAGTACAGTGTAAAAGTACAATTTACAATTTTTAGGCATCAGTGAAGTATTCTGCATTAGTCCTGCAGTACTGTATTAACATGTTAACAATAGTAGTAGTTAGTAGTTAAAGTACTGCAGTAACAGTACATAAGTATAGTGATGTTGATGTAGTTAAAGTACTGCAGTAACAGTACATAAGTACTGTGATCTTGATGTAGTTAAAGTACTGCAGTAACAGTACATAAGTATAGTGATCTTGATGTAGTTAAAGTACTGCAGTAACAGTACATAAGTACTGTGATCTTGATGTAGTTAAAGTACTGCAGTAACAGTACATAAGTATTGTGATCTTGATGTAGTTAAAGTACTGCAGTATCAGTACATAAGTATAGTGATCTTGATGTAGTTAAAGTACTGCAGTAACAGTACATAAGTATTGTGATCTTGATGTAGTTAAAGTACTGCAGTATCAGTACATAAGTATAGTGATCTTGATGTAGTTAAAGTACTGCAGTATCAGTACATAAGTATAGTGATCTTGATGTAGTTAAAGTACTGCAGTAACAGTACATAAGTATAGTGATCTTCATGTAGTTGAAGTTAAACATGCATGTGATAATTATAAGTAAAGTAATGATTAATTATTTAGTAAATGTTAAAGTAATAATAAGTACAAGTACCTCAAAACTGTACTTGTGTAAATGTACTCAGATACAGTGTATTCGACTGTTTATCTGTATGAATACATTTTCTTTCCTCCTTCTAATGAACTGGATGATATGTTTAATTTGACATGTGTTCATCCGACCAGCAGCCTGTTATAAACCACCACTCAGCCGACTCATTAAGCCAAATCTAAATAAATGTACGTAAATATAAAACTCATTAAGATGCAAGAAGACTGAAAACACTTTCTCACAATCCTCCAGATAAGCCGAGCGTCTGCATCCATGTGTTCGTCTGCAGAGTGAGAGCTGACGTGGAAACGCTCTCCCTGTTTTAATGAAACTCAGGTGACGTGCATCTAACCATGAAGAGTCTGCATTTATAATTACACTCTTCAGCCTGGAGGGAGGATTATAGCAATTAAGTGACTTCCTGTTACACAAACATTTCCTTCCTGTCACATAATATGAAACTCATCACGGGGAAGTGATTTGCCACGCAGCCATAAAAACCCAGAGCTGCCCTGTAGACTTTAAATGAAGACAGTTCATTATATGGAGGAAAAGAGTGATTCATATCCAGAGGGCAGCGTGTATGATGGACAGAGACCCGAGAGGAGGCTTTAAAGCTGTTTCAGATGAAATCATAGACAGATGAAGATGAGCACGTGATGTGTACAAGATGGATTTATATTTGTGTTTGATGGGTCCACTCAGACAGCTTCTCATCCAGGTAGGGTGGTTGAATCCACGTTAGCATGCTCAGATTCAGCGGTGATCATGTGGTGCATCAATATCACCATGTAAGTCAATGACTAATCAGTTATCGTTTCATTCAGCTTCTTTCAGTTTCCCTTCCGTCTCTCTGCTTTTCTCGCTCCTCTCCGTCCGTTTAGATTAATAAAGATCTAGGATACTGTAAATTTGCATTCACTAAATTCTAAATTTCCTTTTGCGTTCTGTCTGAACACAGTGTGAGATGTGTATGTGACCTGCACCAGATGGTCCCACATATATATCCGTTTTAATGAAGTACTTCATTGGCATCTGCTAAACATAATCTCTAAGTGTGTAGCTTTATGTCCCCGTTCCCACTGATCACTATCAACTACAGCTTCTCTTATACATTTTGTTTGTTGTGTATTTCATTCAGAAGTTGCAACACATGCTGGTTTGGCTTAATAAGCAGCTGCATTTAAAGCAACCAACTGGTTCATTATTATTCAGTTTATACACGTTTCTGCACACGCTGCCTGGATCTGCTTGAAATCATCGCCTGCAGCTGAGCGTCAGCTGTTGCCAGATTTCAAGCACAAACACTGGAAGATGTTTTTTTTTTTGTTGTTGGCTGTAAAACAATCATCCTTACATCCCAAGACTGAAGAGGCGTTTGAGATAGCAGCTCCTTCCTTCAGCATGAAGCTACTGTTTTACTTGCAGAATATCATTTCAATATCTGAATTGAGGTTGCAGTTTGAATTCCCACAAGCAAGATAAAATCCACAAAGACGGGAACGTCTTGGTTTGTTAAAATGTCTGAAAATGAAGCAGAGAAGAGTGTCATGTCGAAGCAGATGCAGACTGCTGCAGACTGCTGTGAAACCACGTTTACAACACAATGAGCAGCAAACTCTGCTACAGCTCCGGGATCAGTCTGTGATGATGCTCTCTCTCATCATCGTCCCTGTTACATGCCCTCAACACGTCCACCCCTCATTTAAGCTTCATCTCTCTCCCTGATTGCTGCTCTCTCTTTCTCAAACCTGAACTTCCTGCAACACTGACCTCTTACCTCGGTCTCTTGGGGCTAATTCAATTACAGCAACTACCGGCAAAGGCAATTATAATTAACACTGATTAATGGGGTGAAGTCAGAGGATACATCGGTGATAGAGTGATTGGACAACATTAGGAGGGAACAATTACGCTACTGTGGAATGAAATGAATCACAGCCGTGTCGATAGACGAGGAATCAGCACTCACTGTGGGCAAAGTTGGATATTCTGGTAAACAGCACTCCAAATCAAGTCCATATCATTATTATTATTATTATTATTATGTGTTGTTATGTGTGTGAACAATGTGTCACATTTCAGGTGGGTCAATGGGTGTCATAAAAAGCACTTGTACCGACAAATGTGTTCTTTAAGTGGCGCGTACGTGTTATTTTAAATGATTCAACAACGATAATTCACATGAATGAGTTTAAATATAACCTGTTCATGCATGAATGCTTCAACTGACTCAATCTCTGAATTCAGGCTCTATAATAATAAGTGAGCTGATGGTCATTTTGGAAATTGTTGTTCCATTAATAATATTTGAAGACGTCGGTGTTCCCAGCAGGTCTGAGGTAGCGTGTTGTGTTTCCAGAGCATGACAGGCAACACCCTGCCAGTCAATAAATAACAACACACCTGAAAAATGTCTTTTGTCACTTTCACTGGGCTTCGGGCATCGGGTCGTCGCACTAACGAGCTTTCAGTCCAATGAGACGTTTTTCAAACTATTTGGGTTTTGTAATAATCGGGTCGTCAGACGAGACTTAATTAAACATATGCATTATTTGAGTCCACCATGTTTCCAGCTGACGTAGCTGCATTTTCTTTACTGTGCTGGAGGCGCTTCATGCTGCAGAAATGACAGTCTACATCCTCCTTATTACACCAGTTTCAGCTCCAGATTGATTCATTCATTCATACAGACCTGCATCACATTCACGTGTCACATGACTCAGAGGTCATGTCTGTATTTTTCTTATAGTAGGTCCCATTCCCACTCACACACTGCTTTGTTCATTTAATAATGATGTTATTATATCTGAAGATACAGACATCTACTGGGGAGGTCTCTGCAGGTCTAATATCAACTCATATCCCATCACGCTGCCTAAATCAAATCTTCTTTAAATTAATATGAAATTAAATCTTGAATCAGGTTTAATCAAATTTAAAGTCCTAATGCTGCTTTTTAAAATAATGTTTTTGTGCAGGTTTCTAAAGTCGTTTTTTGACAGTGGAAATAATGTCAGTGCTCCTATTGGATTGGAAGATTTGCTGCGACAGGAGCGACTTCCTCGTATTTTAATCGTTGTTTTCTTCTGACGGATGGAAACATCTACAGCAATATATCAGACTGTTTGAGACACAATATGATATAAAAAAAACCATCAGGAGAGCAAAACCCAATAAAAACACCACATTTAGTCAAACGGTCTCCATTAAACGTCTGCTGAATTAGCTTTTAGCAGCTCCTGTTTGCAGTGTAACATGGATGTACAGACAATCACTGGACACTGAAGGAAACTTAAAGATGTGATGATGCTCTGCAAGTTCTGCAGCCTCTTTTTCCTCTGGTTTCTAAGGCTCTTATAATGAGTATATAGTGTGCTCATATAGTGTTTCTCTGGCAGAAGAGAGCTGGCACGGCGCTGGGGAGCGCTTCATCCCAGTGCTTCATGTTTTGTTTCTATGACAACACTCATCAACATTCAGTGTCCGGCTGATCTGATCTCACCAACAGGCCTTTCTGTCTTTGTTATGATCGTTTTTCAATCTACGTTCTTTGTGATACAGCTTATATTAGACAGACGTAACTAGAACACGCCGGCAGCTTCCTGAAAAGTTCATAGATTCTCAACTAGAAGCGCTCGGAGCATCCAGCTGCAGGTTCACAGCTGCGTGCACAAAAGTCTATCTGTTTAAAATAAAACACGTTTAAGTACAATCAAGCTACAGTCATAATTTCATCTCGAGGTTGTGATGTTTTCCTCTTCCTCTGAACATAATTGCAGTATTATGAAATACTGCAATATGTTGCCAAAGGTTACCAGAGGTCATCTGATCAAAGCCTTCAGGTGATTTGGACTTGTGGCAATCACTGCTGTCGATGACGATTGATTGGCTCACACACATAATTAGAGACACTGTTAAGACACACAAAACTCTATTTTCTATGATTACGTGTGAGCATTGACAATTTTTTCCACACAGAGCACATTTTTCTCAACATCACTTCTGTTTGATAATATTCTCACGCACACACACCTATAGGAACAAACACACCTGTGAGCCGGTATCAGTGTGACACATGTTCGTTAGGTAACAAAGCCCTAAGCTGTAATTGGGGACTCTCACTCCCTCCGCCGAGCAGACAGCGATTTAATTTAATTTAATTTCAACTCTCCTCCACAGGGACATTGAGATAACATTAATTAGGTTTTCTCTTTTAACTTTTTAACGCTGTTCACTGCGTTCCTGCAGCTTTTCTGCATCGAGGACTCGTCTACCTGTCACTGCCACCCGTCCACCGGCCTGTCTCTCCATCTGTCTCTATGATTGATAATCTGTCTGGACATCTCTGCGTCGCTTCCTCACAAGCACATTATTTTTCACCTTTATCTCAACCTGACGCCCTGAATGAAGCTATTTCACTCTCTCTGTCCCTCACACACACACACACACACACACACACACATAAATATTTCCTGACACAGTCTGGGTGGCATTTATGGATACAGTTCAGCTTTCTAAATGTATTTCTGAGGACTCAGGACGGATACTACTCTATAATTATAGCTGACAGACAGACACTAGAATAAAAGCAATAGCTGCCGGTAGCTTTTATATGTGAATACTTCATATACAGTCACTGGATCTGAGGCCAAAAACATGAAAATATGTTGTTGACCCTCCCTCACCATGTTTGGTGTGTCGTGTATTACCTGATATATATATCTTATTCTTCTGTCCTCCAAAAAATCCAAAAAACAAAAATATTGTTTATTATTTTATGACAAAACAAAAGAATCAATTCAAGTCCTGTAGAAGAAGGTGAGAGATGAATGAAAACTTTAAATAAGAAACAATAGATTTTATTAACATTTTATGATCCTCAGAGAAGACGAAAAAACACTCGAGTGGGACCAAAGTGAAAAGAGTCACGTCAGCATGTTTTTAAATGTTTGGTGGTAATCTGGAGGCAAACCTACACTGCACCAAAACAGCAGGCTGCTTGGTTGGTTTTTTTGGTCCTAAATGAAAAACCAAATTACACAAAAGCAATTAAAATGATTTTCTTTCAACTATTAGGACGGCTACAGTGTGTTTGCATGCAGATATGTGTGTGTGTGTGTGTGTGTGTGTGTGTGTGTGTGTGTGCAGGGGAGGGAGCGAAGGCGGCTGCTGCAGGACAATTAGAGAGCATCTGTGTTTGGACGTATTGACAATGTGGGGTAGTTGTGGAGAAAAAAAAACCTCCTTATTGATCCTCTTGACTTCATATAATTCCCAGAGGCTTTAATGCTACAGTCACACTCATTAATACGTTCACTCACAATCAAACACACACACACACACACAGCTGTGGACCGCCGCCCACTGCAGGGCCTAATTGGTTCAGTTCAATATTAGTTTGCTTTGCATTTCCTCAAAATATTCGAATATGGCCGCAAAATTTCATTCAAAATAATTATTTTCAATCACATCAGCTATAATATACATGTTTATAATGTATGAAGTTACAGTGAGAGGTGAGGCTCATCCACTGGATCATTTTACCATCCCAGTTTCAGGGTCCTTACAGCGACTTTCAGCTCATTGTTTAGCTGTTTAGTGTCATTTTGAGCCGCAGCAGGCAGCTGTTTTCAGAGAAGAAGCTGTACGAAGCCAACCACCAGAAAACAATGAAACACGTTCCAGGTCCAAAACCCAAAGATATTCAATGTACTATCCCAGAAAGAAAGAAAAGAAAAGCAGCAAATCATCATAACTGAAAAGCTTCAATTAACAATTATTTGAAATTTTTGCTTGAAAGATTAGTTGCACATAATTTTTCTGCCAATTGACAAATCAATAAATTGACTAATTGTTTCAGCTTCACACATAAATATGCTGACAGAAACATACACATTATTACTTCACTTAATTTGTATTTTAACCTCAGACCTGCACCAATCACACACACACACACATCCTGTGAGTTTGGAGCCTGAACGTTGCTTCTCCAGGTTGAGTTTGAGGTCTGGACACAGCAGAAGTTCAATAAAACTGACTTACTGAATAAATCATGTGTGGTGACGCTTTGGTTGCAAAAGGTCACAAAACTACGTGTTTAGATTCGAGGAAGATCGTGGGTGACGTTAGCCAGGTTATCTGAACTACCAGAATAAATGACTGTTGGTTTCAACCCACTGCTGTCGGGTGAATATTAGCAGATGAACTGAATCTCCAGTCGACGCCGTTAAATCATCCCAGAAGAGTCGTTTTCTGTTTCACATGAATGTTTGTTTCATGTATTCATCAGAAAACCAGATCTGATGTTTCTGAAGATATTTGGGGATTTTTTAACATTTCCACTCAGATTTTTTTGCCTCCACCAACAGGACGACATTCACTGCTTATGTGTAACAGAGTATATTCACATTACTGTATTGGTGCTTTTGTTTAAGTAAAGGATCTTCTTCACACTTGTGTGTGTGTTCATGTGTGTGATTGTTAATTTATGTGTGTGTCCCATTCCTGCAGACGTGCCTTTTATCCTGCAATGTCCTTGCTGCCGTTCATGATTACACTGTTCCTCAAACACATCTGCAAATCCTCCTGACAGTGTGCTGCAATCGCAGATGTCTTTGTTGGGCTGATAAGTGCTGCTGCTCCCTGGTGTATGTGCTTATACATATATTATATTATATTATATTATATCAGCTGCAGGCGGTGTGTCAGCACAGAAGAAGATGTGTGGATGGTCTGCATGAGAGCAGTGCTGCATGTGAGACTCATTGACATGTCAGCCAATTGATTAGCAGTAAACTATTAGTGTGATCACTTCCCTCTGCTCATTAACCTCAGCAGATACACTCGTCTCCAGTGTGCTGTCGTGATTTTAATAGACGGCACGCTTGAACATGCTTCCCATCTGTTTCACCCCTTCATGTCCTGCAGTGAACCATCTATGTTCAGAAAGGTTTAACTCTGCCTCTTAAAGGGAAAAGAGGTTTCTAGGTGCTCTGAGTCTTTTAACAGTGTTTCTTTATTTTGTATTAGGTGCTCTGGAAAGTTCTTATTTTTTCGATTAGTAATTATAAATAAATATATAGATCTCCAGCACTTGTCCCAAGGTTCAGCTGAAGCTATTATGAAGCTGTCTGAGTCAGATAAATCGTGGGTTTGTGTTTATTTACGCTGATCTCGTCCTCAGCCGGCGTCCTGACGCTGTTTTATCTTCTGCTGAGACATAACTGCTTTCAGGATGTCTCAGACAAAAATCTCTCTCCTTGTTTCTTTCAACTAAACACAGACGTGAATCATATTCATGCCTTATTAAGCTCAGAGGCAGGATGACTCAAATATCAAAATAGTTCATTTTATTATTCTTCAGCTGATTGACTAATCAATTAATTGACTAATGGCTAATTACACAGCACATTTTATGATTGTATTTAATTGTTTGTTTGCAACCTTTGAATTAGCGACAGTAAATGCTGCTGTGTAAACTGTGAAATATGTTCATCTACATACACATATACAGTTTATTATTATCATTAATTTAGAAATAAAGACAAACATAGAAGAACCAAACCTCCAGTTTGTGTTAATAAATATCATCATGCATTTTAAAATGTTAAAACAGTCCGAACAGACTGAACACATTTAAGAGACATTTCTTCCAGTCGTGTCGATGAATTTTCAGTTTTTCTGCACGCGGTGGGTAAAATAAATATAGCATTTAAAAATATATCACAGAAGACTCTGAACATCTGACGGAGGAAGAAGAAGAAGCAGGAGCGGCTCGCTGTGTTCCTCAGAGACGAGAGAGGAGGAGGAGGAGGAGGAGGAAGACATCGTCAGGCTGAGGCTGCTCTATGAGAACTATGTGGGATAATTAAAGAAGTGCCGTGAAGATATTCATTTGTACACTGATGTCATTAAAATGTGACTTTTTATGGTGTTTTTGGAATAAAGTGACTTTCCTTCTCTGTAGGAGGAAGACAGTTTGAACATCTGTGACAGCAGGCAGCAGAGAAACATACGGCAGATACACAACATCAGACATAAACAGCATTTAGGTATTTGTTTATTTGGATAATGTTATAGAAAGAACAGTCACAGTATCAGCTGTAATCTGAACCAAACTGATCAATCAACATCAGTTTGTTGTGGACGATAAACTCTTATTTATGAATCAAGTCATCACTGCTACAAGCTGAAGTCATCATATGTCCAATAAACACTCTTAACGACTCTACACCTGTTAAATCTGACCCATCTTAACCCCTTCAGGTTGACCTTTATATGTTGGCAGCATCTGACATTTTATCACATTTATCATTTTCAGACGGTGTGAGCTGCTCGATCAAGTACACTGTACCTTTAAATCATATTAACACTGCTATTATATGACAAACACATATATGAAAAGAAAACACTGAAAATCTTCATATTTAATCATCAATCATCAACTATTTGCCATTTTTGCAACAATCAACTATCAAAATAATTCGATGAATTTTCTGATGAGTGACAGAGATGTCCCCAAAGAGCGAAAAGAAGAAGACTTAGTCAGAAACCAGCTGACAATCAAACAAATCAATCAACAAATCAGAAAATGTCAATCCACCTGACAGAAATAAAGCAAAGCGAAGCTGGAGGTCATGATATGTAGCATGTTCTGCACATGCTCCAGTCCTGCTGATCAGATCAAAAACACATTGATCTGAAGTTCACGAACAGACGTTTCATTTGGAGGATGCTGAATTATGATCATTTTATTCCAGGATATTTGTTGTTCGTCACACGCAGGCTCCTCTGTGGATGTCTGCATCGGTTTATAAATATTCCCCCAGACTGAAGGCTGCTCTGAGGTCAGTGAAGGAGAATATGGACTGGCACAGAGCCGCGGCCCATGACTAATGCCAGGTAATTCTTTGTTTTGATTGGAGCTGTCTCCCAGCTGTTCTGACATCTGAAGACAAATTACAGGAGGTATTTAGTATAAAGTGAGAGGAGGATGCTGCAGGATTCCTCTTTTCTTGTATAAATGTGTCTGAGGTCTGAATTTTCTACATTTCTGTCACTATGATTTAAAGGCCATGCACAGGTAATTATTGCATCATTTACCTGACATATTTTCTGGAAACCATACAAACAGCTGCTGTCAACATGTTGCGTCTCACTGGAAGGATGCCCAATTATAGCGAAATTAGCAAGCATCGCGTTTATGGCACAAAACAACATCTACACTGATTAACAGACATGATTCATTTGAACGTTTTGCAAGTTTAAACATAGATAGACATGCAATAAACCTACAGACACAGTCTAAATACGCAGTAATCAGCTGATGATAAAGACTTTCAGGTGGACTTTGAAGCTGGATGCAGGACCCTGAGTTCAGGCGTGGTTCAGGTCAGTGAGGATGCTGCTGTGGCTTAAATGTTCATAAAGATCTTGGGCTTCATGTCACTGCAGGCGCTCTATCTGTCTCTGACCCAAACCAAGTCTGAACACAACACATATGACTCTTATATAGAGGAAACATAATTCAACAGCGTTACATTTCCAGCTAAACATTTTTGTTGTTGCAATTTGGAGGCATATGAATGTAATTTCTAGGAAGCCGGGTTGTTTCTGTTTCTCTGAGAGAATGAAGTGACCTGCTGAGCACTTATGTCCCTGCTGCCATGCGTCCGTTGTTTCAGGTGGAAACAGTGTTGAAGCTTTTATTCAAAAGGCTTCTCATTGATCTGCTGCAGCTTAGACTGAACCTCATCTACAGTAAATGTCACTTCAGCATCTGCCAAATGAATAAATGCAAATGTAAATATGGTCTCATTATTCCCCAAAAAATATTGTATCAGATATATTTTGAAGGAACCTCTCAAGTGACACACAGCCATCAGTGTAAATGTTGGATTTTATTTCGATTCATTTGGTTTTGCAGCTATTTTTTAGCTCCTGTAATTACATCTGAAAAGCATGATGTAGATGCAACGTTAATTGCAGAATAATCTGTGTCCCGTGACTGATCGATTGATTGAATGACACAGGTAGTGTGATTGCATTTGAATGCTTTGTCCTCGTCGTTGCTCTCAGCCTCTATCTGGAGTGTCCGCCTGTGATTTGTTTATGTGTGAATGTCAGCTGTTGTCTGCAGTCGTGTTCCTGATCAGTCTGGCATCTTTAAAAGCTCATCCTGACAAGTAAATAGCTGAAAATTGCCTGAGAAGAGATTTGTTTTGCCTTTTGTTTTGATTTTCTGCTTAAATTACATTCCTTTTAGGAAATGGCAGGAAGATAGCTGCTGGTGGAGTCTGTGAGGCGACTCAGGACATTTCAACTCTGCGTCTTCGTCTTTGGCATAATGTCAGCCTTTTTCTTGCCTCCGGACTTGCAGATAGAGGTCTGATGATGATAACACCTGTGGATATTGCACTTGCATATTAACACTTGACAGCACTGTGCACTACTCAAAGTAGAGGTCAAGAGGCCAGAAAAATATTGGTTTTACCTTCTGTTTCCATATGCTCTTTAACCTGCTCTTTAACCTGCCCGTGGATGTTAAAATTAAAAATCTAAAATTATCTAAAATATTTTAGATTTTTAATTTAGAAAACACATAAAACACAGTTTACTCACGTCTCACACTCTGATACTTCACACCTGTGTAGCTTCTAGCATCACCTGTTTTGTTTCTGCCGGAACAACACCGAATACTCACACTTTCTAACGATATTTTCATTTGTCACTTCAGTCCCAGTAGATGCAGGTGTGCTTCTTAGTCTTCAATAAACTCTCCAGCTGCTGTCAGTCAAGCACAGACACCGACACGCCTCTCCAGCTGCTGTCAGTCAAACACAGACACCGACACGCCTCTACAGCTGCTGTCAGTCAAACACAGACACCGACACGCCTCTCCAGCTGCTGTCAATCAAACACAGACACCGACACGCCTCTCCAACTGCTGTCAGTCAAGCACAGACACCGACACGCCTCTTCAGTCACATTTTTTAATATTTCTCCAACATTACTTTCCACCTTTTTTAACAAAAATGGTGATGTTTTTAAAACACGCTGACATTATTTTTAGCTGTTAGATGTGATGACTAAAGTGTTTGTGCTGTTTAAAGGTAGTTTGCACTAGTAATGTAAACACAGCATCAGATCAGCTGACCAACACAAAATGCTGTATGACTTTTTATCTGTAAGTCAAACTGTTTATTAACGTATGGCTTTAAGATTAATCACACTCATAACACAACTGTTTTGTTATTCTTTCTTTTTGCTATTCTATAATACGAATAATATGTAGATTATGTTTGATTTTAGATTTGTTTTTAAGACGAGCGATAGGTAAAGGAGATACGCTCAGGTAAGGATCAGGTATCTGCAGCTAATATGTGCTTTTCTAAACATCTTATACGTTTAATTTCTTTCATTCTCAAACTGAGACAATCATTTCTTCAGAGTGGTCTCAGAAACTAAATACATATTGGCAGATTTTAACAACCCCCCCTGATTCAAAGCCACTTTGATCACATTACTGTGTACACACTGTGAGTATTCAGCCCTCAGCTGCAGCTGAAGTAAAAAAGACATAGAAACAAAAAACAAAAAAAAACAATCATCACCAAACTCTGCGATCCTTTCAACAGTGTGAGCGTCTGCGAGCGTGCACTTTGTGTTTTGTCATGTTGAGATCTCAGCATGAGAAGGAAATTGGAAGCAGCACTCTGCTTTCATCTTTCCACCTCCCTACCGACTCAAATTAGGAGCACACTGACACACACGCACAGTTACCTACGCAAGACGAGCCTTTTTCCTCCAACATCAAGTCTTTCCTCAAGCAGAAGATGATCCCAGTTTGACCTTGCAGCTCTCTGGTGCATTTATATACATGCTCATAAATGCTGAGGCTTAAATGCCAGAAACCACACAAAGAATAAAAATTAAAGCATCTCATTTACAAGCAAACGGCTGATCGGCAGTGTGTGTGTGTGTGTGTGCGTGTGTGTGTGTGTGTGTGTGTGTGTGTTCATATGTTCAAAGCGTTGTTCCTATAACCAGGTTGAAGGAGGAAGTAGAGGGATTTGGAAGTAGGTATGCCTCAGTTCATAAAAGCCTAACTTGAGGCGACACGTACCAAACAATGAAGCATACGTTCCCTCTGTGAGGAAACTCAGCACAAATCAAAAGACAAAACATTTGACATCCTGGTGAGTTTTAAAGGAATTTGAGTCAGCAGGTTTTGTCTTTTTTTTTTTATGTCACTGTGATACAAGGTCGTCTCTTACTATCAGCTTACTGTTGGGAGCAGGAGATTTAATACAGGTGGCAAAGCTGCAGGTTTAAAAGGGAAATATTGTACTTTCTATTCCACTACATGTTTCAGATTAAAACTTTACATAAAATAACATCTTAATCACAACTGCATTATTATTAAAGACTAAACCATTAATCTGTGTGTCTATTTGTTATGTTTCAGATGTCTCAAAGTTATCAGAGTTGTAAACAGATATTTCTCAGTTTGAGGCCCAAAGAGGTAAAAATCTTCAATATTTCATGAAGAAGAAAAGATTAAAGAAAGTCCTGAAAATGTAAAATGTAAATGTGTGTTGCAGAAATGTGTTTTTTCTTCTTTTCTTGTCTTTTACCTCGAGACCTCTCAGGTTTATCTTGTGACCCTCACAAACAGTTCAGACTAGCTCCACTGTGAGCAGCTGCATCTATAACATGCTGATGATCAGAGGTGTCATTGCAGTTTAAACAGATGTTTGCTGTTTGTTTTGGTGCAGGAGGTGAAATAAATAATTCTGTAGTTTTTTTTTCGTGGAAGGACATCATCTAAGTTTTATGTAAAGTCATGATAATGGACATAATCTGATAATAGAATCTCATTTAGCTTTAATTCATGTCTTTACTGACGTTGGTTGGTGTTACAGCTCTCAGCCGCTCTTCTCCCTTTACATCCACAGCTGATTGCATCTCATATTTTTCTGTGAAGGAAAATTGAAACACATAGATGATGCCAACATAACAGTTTATGTAGTTATTTACTTTGATGTTCTGACAGTTTATAAAAAGCCCAGAACCTAATCCACCGTGCAGACGAGTTTTGTTTGTTCAGTATCCTGCTGTCTCGCCGAAGGCTTCAGTAAGTAATTATACATTTCTCACATATGCAGTTTTATTCCAGTAACTTCACAGGCAGCTTTATAATCACTATTCAGTTAAAAAAAAATACACTCATTATTCATGAGCTGGTGAGAGTTTGTTTTTGGCCCTGCGTGAACAAATATGATGATTCCTGTCAGCTGTGGCGTCTAAACTTTGTGTAAAGGGTTAAAGCTTAAAATTGATCCGCACTGAAGGGCAAAACAAAACCAACACAGACCAGACGCAGACAGCCCATAACTTTATTGAGGATATGTAATCCTCTAAATTTGATATTTTATTAATAGAAAATGATTAAAACTCTGTTGTATGTGACCTGAGTGTTTATCTTTTAGAGACACTATAAAGAATCCACATAAAGAAGCTGTTTTCATCCAGAGTTGTGTACTTCTTGCAGGATTTGATACTCATATTTTTTAACTTTATTTAACCCTCTGGAGTCCAGCTTCATTTTGGTTCATCTCCTCTGCTTTTGTTTTTGTTAAACACCTTCTAAAGCGTCTTTTTTATTAGTCCAACTTATTAAAGTATAAAGCTGCCAGGAGCCAGAGTCACAAGACAAATGACTCAGGTGCCCTGGAGGGAAAAGCAGCTACATGCTGCAAAATAAGATGCATGCTTGTGAGGAAGGGACATGGTTAACATGCCAACAGACTGAATATCTCAACTACTATAGATTGCTATAATAGTTTGTTTATACAGACTTCAGTCATGTTTCCCAGAGGATGAACCTTACTGTTGATGCTGATCATCTGATTCTCCCTGCAGCGCCACCAGCAGGTTGACTTTTATAAAAGACCTTCATGTTGAGAAATTAAACGTACAGGAAGTACACTTAATGTTACGTCATTAGATATGTGTGTGTGTTGCAGTTAAACGCTCAACTCAAAGTGCTTTTCTGTGTTTGAACCAGTGAATTCTGGTTTGAAACGTCATCAACAAATCACATAATATAATAATTGCAGCTTTCAGACTGTAGTGAAGAAGCTCTACTAAAAATCTGAAAGACAGCTCGTGGGAGTGGTTGTCATTTAAAAAAAACATAACATTAAGTGAGATGCATGTGCAGATGTAAGCAGAGGGGCCGGTTTAGTCCAGCGGGGAGCTGAAACATTTAACCGAGAAGCTGAAATCGATGCAGCTGCCAGCAGACGAATGACGGGAGGTAAGACTGCAGCTCTCACGGCTGACAAGAAATGCCAAGAATACCAAGAGGTGCAAAGAGAGGAGAAAAAATCAGCCTCTAGTCCAGGAAAGAGTTTTAAAACCTGTCCTGTAATCCTCAGGAAGGACTTCTGCTCCAGATCTATGACTGTTAAATGACTGTTGAGTACTCACACATCAGGGAGCAGGAGGAAGTTTATTGTTCCTTTTCAGTCATGAAATGTGTTGTTGTGAAATGTTGCAGGACTGAAGAAGGACTGAAGGCTCCGTGAACAACAGAGTGAGCAGCTGAGTTGTTTACTGCAGAGCAGAGTGACATGGACACTGCGTATGTCTGCTGTGAACAGGTAAACAGCTAACCTTTTGATTGACGAGCACAACAATTGTAACCATGGTAACCGTACGTATAGAAAAGATGCTGTAGCCTCTAAATGCTTGGTAGAGAAAACAATTTAAAATGCACAATGTTGAACTGAGAATCATCTCAGCTTATACTTATTGAAAACTACTTACACATATTAATTTTTTGTCATATACTGATTGAAACAACGCCCCAAATATTGAACTTCATTAATATGAATATTATAGTAGTGCTATGGAGCCATGTTTTAACCCTTTAGACCTAAAAGGACCTTTAAAGTTATATTTTTTCCATCATTTTGGCTGTGATTATGCTGTAGCCATAATACAAATACAGGTCAAATGATATTTGGCCTGTATTTGTATTATTATTTCAATTTAATACAATAATAATACAACTGTGTTGAAACAATGCTAAGTTTTACTGTTAGGGCCCTTTTAGGTCCCTTTGAAACTCATTAAAATCACATTTTCATTTTGTCTCATCACAAAAACTGGCATTTAAAGGGTCACAATTATGAAAATGAAGTTATGATCAGGACTGATTTAGGTTCAAATTGAAAGTGGAAAATAATATTAATATGTGATATTTATGGCAGTTTTTGATGACAGTATTTCAAAGTGAGGCACGTGAGTAGAGAGTGGGTCCAAAACACAGTAATGCCACAACAAAAGCAATGAAGAAGATGGAAAATGAAGCCTAATTCACAATTTGAAAATGCATATTTAGACCTCGAGGAGACACACAGTGAGTTTTGGTGAGAATGCAAATGTAAATGTTTCTGTTTACAAGAGAAACTCCACAGGGAGGTTTGGTTAAAGATGTTAGTTTCACTTAAATGTTAATTAATGCGCCGTGCCTGCAGCCTCAAGTCACTGCAGACTGTTCCCATAATAAACAAAGACCGTATATTTAATATAACCTTAACCAAGTGCTGCCAGTAAACACAACCATAATGATGGTTATCATGGTTATCATACTGTACTATGATAAATAAATGACATATGTTGTCAAAAAACATTTCACTCATATTCTCTGTCATATTCTATGTCATAATGTTGTCATATATAACGAGTTTCTGAACATCTAAGGTCTATTTTCACTGACCTAAAATAAGTTTTCAAACGCACCAGTGTACGTGTGCATTGTGAAAAATAAACTGCTTAACTCCCCTGATGGGATTGATCAGTGATTTCTCTGCATTGTGCAGCTTTGTCCTGTTTTATGGTGACAAACGTTTCCTAAACGATGTTGCTTCCTCATTTTTCAAACACTGAGATTAGCCCACTCTGCATCTGACGAGTATGACTCTGAATATATTTTGTATACCGATTAGAAAAAGAGGACAAATCTGTCTCGTAGCAACCGCTCTAATAGCTGTGAAACTCCCGACCTCAAGTCAGTGTGAAATACTTTTACACATGTCACTTGCTGCTCAATAAACTTTACCGGTTTGATGACTGCGAGCGCTGCTTCTCCACATCCAGCAGAGAAAGGAGAAGAAGAGAGGAGGGAGGAAAAAGAAAAAGAACAAAGACGAAGAAGCTCGAGATCTAATTAACTAGATCACTTAGAGTTTCTATTAAAAACTCAAAAAGATTTGGAGCAGTTATGAAGAGAGAAAGAGTTTAAAGATCTGTCTACAGTACAAAGACTTAGAAAGACAATTATAACTTAATGGAGGACCTGAGACCAGCAGTCATAAATCACCTGGACACATTTCCTTCATTCAAGGTTCATTTTTAAGAGCGAAGCGTGCTCATGGATGTATGCGTATCTCCATATTTAAACAGCAATAAAACAAAACAGCATGTTGAATTTTTAAAATGAAAGTGGTGGAACATTAAAGGGCTCCTCACATACATGTAACTGCTGTTCAACCTGCAGCTCGTTATATAAGCAGGAGTTTGTGTTGTTTTTAATTGACTACTTAGAGGAAATACAGTAAATACTAACAAATATTTTACAATTAAAAAAAATTAAATATAGTAAAAATCTTCTAAATGAAAGGAGTGTAAAAATATACAAGATATTAACCAGGAATGTGCAAATGTTTAGAGTATAAATATAACACAGAAATAATACCTGTATTAATGTGATGCACCATTGTTGGGTGTGACGGGTTCACAGATGATGACATTTGTATGTTAATATAATGTGTGTAACGTGTGTATAACGTGTCCACAGGAGGAAGAACGTCATGAAAGCAAAGCCACAACGCGTTTCTCAACCTGCGTCTCTGTGGGAGGTGAAGCTGGGTCAGGTGAAGCTGGGTCAGGTGAAGCTGGGTCAGGTGTGTACGCTCAGATTATACCGCACGAGCAGTTTAAAGCACATACACACATTTTCCATTTACCTCGGAGCTGTGCTGTAATGCCTCTCACCAACATTTACACACAAATCTCAGTCTGTCTCACAACAACAACCTTATTAAATACTGAGATTAAACTGTGATTCTGTACACAAACAGAAAGTGCACTGGATGATTCAGTGTTTGTTAGTGTTCAGGGATGTTTCTCTCTTGTCTCTAATATCTTCCCTAATTTTATTCTTTTGTTTTCTGCTCTCAAAGTGTTTTAGTGTCATCCGGCGCTGTTTGTGTCCTCTTTCCTAGTAATTGCATGCAGAATAACATGCTTTTCTTCTTCTAATAAGGCTCTCATATCAAAATTGGACTTCAATGCTTTGCTGGAAAAGTAAATGAGTCAGTGATGCAGCCATCTGCCTCTATGTGGCACAGTAATGTAATGACTGGTGTCTCCGGGTCCTCGCAGGGTCTCGGGGGACTCAGCAGACCTGCAGAGAGACTCTGGACAGACTTGATTTGTGACTCGTGTCTCAGGAGATACAAGCACGGTTCTGTTTTCTATTTATGGATCCAAATGAGATTGCTGTGTCAGTTGAGCTGAAGGTCTGTAAAGCAGGTATGGACTTATATTTGTGTCCCAATTCTGAGTGAAGAAAAACATTAGCTATAATTATTTCTGGGATGAAGCTGAAAAAATGACCCACATACAAAAAAAGGGACTGGATTAAAATCTCTGATCAGCAGGAACAAAAAGTCCCACTGGAGCTTCTGTGTGATCATCGGTGTAAAACAAGTCTATGTATAAGGTTTCAAAGCTGTCGACAAAGACACTCTGTAATTTAAATCAGGATCAAAAGTGACCTTTCTTGTCTAAAGGTCTCACCACCACCTCCTGCTGCTCCTGTTTTACCTCTCATTGATTCCCTGCTGCACAGCACAGAGTCCTTACAGCTGGGTGCCACTTCTGTCCATGCAAACCGCCAAAGATGTTTGCAGCAGGTTGAGAAACGTGACTGATGCAGTTACCACAGCATGCAGCGGTGGACCCATTATCCACAGTTACAGCTATACCGACACAATAGCTGATGGTGTCGTCTTACACTGAGAAGACAATGTGTCTTTTGTGTCTTTTCTTGAATCATGTATGTTGTGTTAATGTTTCTTTCTGCACAGACAGAATCTGCAACGCTGTACGGATCAAAAAAACGTGGAGCCATAGACGTCTGGAAGATGCAACAATCTGATTTGAAAAGGATTTTTCAATCACAGTGTCTCAGTCAGACTACAGTTTAACCACAACATGTCAAATGTCCTCCAGTCCTATTAACACAAGCTCACTGCAGTTTAAAACAAAGCCATGTCGTCTCTAATCTGATCTCAACTCAAACTACAGAGTAAATATCCAACCTGCCAGACATCAAGGTTCACATCTGAAGTAAATATGCAAACCTTGAAGTCAATGACAGAAACAAAGACGTCCATCAGGGATTTAGGGCGTTAACAGACAGTCAAGGATGTACTGAGGAGCCTTGTTCTCACAGACCAGTTGTGCACGAATGAAATCTAGTGAGATGGAGGAAAAACTGAATGAAGAAGCACTTTTTTTAATCCAAGTCTGCCCAGAATAAATGAATTTAAAGAGTGCCTTAGTGTTTGTGTCTTCCTCACCTGCCTGCTTATCCTGTATTTTTAAGACCCATCGTTTTCCAATCACAGTGTACGTATTTTCTCTGTGTTTGTTCGGAGAGACAGTGTGCATAAGCTGTTTATACTGGAGTGTGTTTGATTATATTTGATAGAGCAGCATAACAATTTGAGGCTCTAGTGTGGAAATACCTGTCAGGCTCAGATAAGCATGGTGGGAAAAAAAGGAGAGAGAAGAAAGAGGAGAGAGCGGAGGAGAAATAATGAAGACCGGCATCATTTAGAGATCAATAAAAACGCTGCATGTTGAGCTACAAGAAGCACTGTTCTGATGGTTTAGGATATTTATATATTGTTTTAACAGCATTCAGACAAGAATATTTATATAAATTTGATCTCCAGATATGGGACATATTTAGCCTAGCTTAGCACAATGACTGGAAACTAAGGGAAACTGCTAGCTCTATGCCAGACATGCAGATTCTGTTAAAGAGATAAGAAATCCTCATTTAAAATTACATTTACACCATTTCAAGTGTATCGTATCCAGATAAAATGAAAGATTATAAGAACCTGACAGCTGACAGTCGGCTCCGACTCTTCCTGACAAACATAAATACTCCAATAATCCAGATTACGTTTATGAACAAACTACATGAACTTAATGTTTCCCTCTATGTGCTTGTTCTGCGTTCTTCATGACTTCATGACTCTCTGCTTTGTGTTCGTGTTCCTCATCATTTGAGTCTTTTGAGGTTAAACAAAAGGCAGTGAAAACCTTCATTTGTCCTTGTGGGCATCACAAGTTTCTTGTAGAAGTCTGCTTGTCTCTCTACTGTCTATTTCCTCAAAACACACACACACACACACACACACACTGGCTGTCAAATGTCAGCAGTTACGGTAGAGCAACACAGTGTGCAGAGGCTTCATAGAGAGAGATGATTGCTTGTGTTATCAGTGTTGAAACAGACAAATCAATCCCGTTCTGACAACTAGACAATTAGCCGCTTTATTAGCCTGCTTGTAGACCAGCTCATCTGGAGGATGGAGTCAAGTACCCGCAAATAAATGTTCCAGCACACAGCAGAGAGGAGCGAAGGAGGAGGAGGTAAGGAGACTAGCAGGCGGAGACAGCGTGTGTGTGTGTGTGTGTGTGTGTGTGTGTGTGTGGGCGGGGTGAGGATTGATTGGGCTGATTAAAACTACGAATTAGAGAGAGGATCAGAGCTCGCTCTGCATATCTCACTTGTTGACCGTAATGAGGACTTCTTTAGTCACTCATTGGAGCTGGAGGGGAAACACACACACGCATGTAGAAACACACACGCATGTAGAAACACACACAGACATACAGAAACACACAGACATGCAGAAACACACACGCATGTAGAAACACACACAGACATGCAGAAACACACACACAGATATGCAGAAACACACACACAGATATGCAGAAACACACACAGATATGCAGAAACACACACAGACATGCAGAAACACACACACAGATATGCAGAAACACACACACATATAGAAACACACGTTTACATGTTTTCATGCCAACTTTGGTAAATGTGCATTTATGTTTTTTGCAAGTATAAACTTTAATTTGTGATGAACATTGGAGATAATAAAGTGTTACGTGTTTCATGTCTGAGCGCTGAGATGTGATTTGTGTCAGTCACAGTCACTGCTGACAGTGTTAAATAATGTGTGTAACATCCAATGAATATAAAACCAAAACCATAAATAAAACCGAACCTCCATCCACAGACGTTCAACTCAGTCAGTGAAGAAAAATATCCATTAAATCTTTAGCAACATATACAGTATATACAAGCACCGTCGAGCTATTACAAATCCAAACCTATTGTACAGCGCGGATGTGTGTGTGTGTGTGTATGTGTGTGTGTGTGTGTGTGTGTGTGTGTGTGTGTGTAGGGATAGTCATCGATTTCCCCCCCTGCAATTGTATAGGTTAACTCAGGTGGACCAGAGAGGGAGACATGAGGGGATAGATGAGGATTATTTGGTGGTTACACACACACACACACACACATATATATAAAATCAATATGAGTAGAGGAACATCACCCTGAAGACTGATTGTTTCCAGCCCAGATGCAGAATGAGAGAAAATAGCTTTCTTATTGAATCAACACCAACCTGCTGCTCCCTTATCGCACACACTGTATGCTCTCCCACACCTGTTTGTTTGTGTGTATGTTTGTGTGTGTGAGTGTTCAGGGGAACAGCAAGGAGGGGGTGGTGGCTGGGTGGAGGATAGAGTGGAGGAGAGAAAATTATCAATCAAAACCATGAGACACTATCTAATGAGCCTGAAGCGAAATGCAACCCCAGGAAAGCAGAAGCTCCTCCGGTACCATGTCTGCTTTTCTTTCCATCAGTCTCACTTCCTCACACTGTTTATTCACACTTCACTCTGTGTGCAAGAATTTATCACATCAAAACAAATTAATGCCGAATATTTCGCTTCAGACGTCGTCAGATATTCACACTTTTTATTTTTTACACTAATGGGAAACAAACTGTGTGCATGTGGTCGTTTCCAGGTTTGCAATTCACTCGGAAATATGAACGTGAAAAACACGACTTTACCAAGATCAAACACATCTTAATAAATAATTGTCTTTGTATTTCTAGAGGGACGAATGGGAGCCGTCGATGGCTCTTTAAGGTGCTTCAGACTCAAGACGGAGCTGCTGATTGGTCCAAAGGCAGTACAACAGTCAGTCATCGTCATGTCCCACAGACAGGATGCTGTTTTCATCTATATTTATCGGTGGTCATTTCTAGGAAAGCTTCTCAAAAGTTGTTTGATATTTGATCATCCAGTGAAAATTGTGAATATTGTGAGTCCGGTTCATTAGTGAGTAGTGAACACTGGTGCTTTTAGGTCCAGGTCCTGTTACAGACATGTTACATGTTACATGTTACTTACAGAGTGCAGAGCAGCAACACATCCACCCACCTCTAAGTTGAGCCGTTCTGACCTTTTAAAAGTTGAGCAATCAGTAAATCAGTCTCATTCAATCAGTGAAATTACAGTTTACCTTAATGTGTGAACATGAAGGAGAGTTTGTCTCTTAATTTGAATTCAGTACAGAAACATTTTCAACCAGAGAGACTTTATATGGCAGCTGATTATAAAGACGTCACCCATACATCTGCAATATATAGTATATATATATATATATATATATATATATATATATATATATATATATATATACTATATATTTAAAGCACATATAAATCATGTTTTAGTAGATTAGTAGATTCACAAAATATGAAGTTGGTACCTTCAACCTGCCTGGGTCAGACCTTTGAATGCACCACTCCACTGAGTCGACTGATTCGACTGGCATCTTGACGTGACACAGCGGTTTCTCAGTTGAAAAACTAATTAATCCAATGAGTGCTAATGATTAGCCAATGACAGGTAGGACTAACGCTGTTGTCAAGCTGTGTGCCAGAACCAAGGAGGAGTAAAAATAGGCATCAAATATGAATCAAAATTCTGTTACCGGTTTGTAACCCATCCACCATTTTCACAACATTAGAGGATACATGTTAAACCTGTGTAGGATTGTCTTCGAAATGTGCCTAAAACCTTTGGTACTTGTAAAGTCAAGTGGTTTCCTCCACTGACGAGAAGGCTAGCAGCCTCTGTCTGGTGGCTACTTTGATTAATATTATTATTATTATTATTATTATTATTATTCTTTAATTTGACAAAAGCCGGCCTCAGCCTCTGTATCCTGTGGTTTGGGTTCTGGTCTGGTTCCTCAGTGTCACAAAAAGTTGGACTTCTGGACACGCTAAAGGACGCAGCTGTAGGGCGGCATGAATGAATGAATCTTCAGTTCATTATATAAAGATGGAGGAAGATAACATAAAGTATCGTAACTGTCAGCAACAAGACCGTCGTTCGAGTCTGCTGTAGCTTTGTTGATCAGAGACTGCAGGAAAAAGAACATTACAATATGACATTAGAGATTAAAACATGAAAGAAGTTGATCTGAACTGTTATTTAACTTTTATAGGGTTCTGATCACTTTTTATATATATAAAAAAAGCAAAATTAATAAAACAGGAATTTGTAATAACTGATCAAAGGAAAAGAAACTGATGGCTGCAAATGTTCACTGATATTAGAGCCAGAGATGGTGAAGAGGAAAATAGATTTATTGAAGAACCATTTAACTTTAACAAGTGGCTGAAATGGCTGGCGGGGATATCTGATAGAAACGTCTCAAGATGAAAGAATTCTGTGTGTGTGTGTGTGTGTGTGTGCGTGTGTGTGTGTGTGTGTGTGTGTGTGTGTGTGTGTGTGTGTGTGTGTGTGTGTGTGTGTGTGTGCGTGTGTGTGTGTGTGTGTGTGTGTGTGTGTGTGTGTGTCTCATCTGTGGGAAGTTTAGCTGAGCATCCTTCATGTACTCTTTAGCTTTAGCCACGGGAGACACAACAGAAAACAGTTAAAAGAGAAGAAGAAGAAACGAGGAGTAACGGCTTCACCTCGTTGAAGTAAACAGCAACATTTCTGCCGTGAAACTGTTTTCATATTGCGTTCTTCTTTTCTGTATAATCTCAGACTTTATCCACATTTGCATGCAAATAAGCAGCACACACATACACACATGTACAAACACACGTGTGCCTACAAGATGAAAACTCAGTTTGAAACGACTCCAGTGGGATGTGTTGAGATTAAGGGGATTAAAAGTCATGGAGCCCCAGCAGCTCTGAGAGGTACGACCGCTCGCAGCTTTCCTTCACATGACAGTTAATCTGCATCAATGCGTCAAACCGCCTCCTAATTTACCTTCTTGTAAAAACCTTCTGTCACTATAACACAGAAGTTTGTGCCCAGATACTTCCTCCTCCTCCTTCTGCATCTGTTTTCAGATGAAACGACTCTCCACTGACGGGATGAACGTCAACTCATTCAATGCCACTCAGAAACCGCAGGATGACATCAAGTGACCTACGAAAAGAGCAACAAAGAGCAGCTGGGGTGAATACACAGCATGAACGGTTGGAGGCTCCTAGAGGCTCAAGTCATGTAAAACTAGAAAAAAGCTCTTCATCAATGAGAAGCAAAGAGACAGGCTGAGGTTGGACCGTCGAGGACTGGAGTAAGGTCATCTCCTCTAATGAGTTCAATTAACACCTGGTCGTCTAATGGTCAGACCATTAGGCCACTTTGACTTTGGTTTTGTTTCCAGGTCTTTGGGCAAAGTGCAGAGGATCTGGTTCCCCTGTTTCTTTACTGTGTGTGTGTAACACTGCATGATTGCCTGTCAGAGGTAATTGAGGGTGGATGCACATTTCATGCGTGTCTGAAAGAGTGTGATAGCATCAATAAAGCAGCAGAGGAAGCCACGGAGGGGCCTGACCTCCTCTGCAGCCAGGTGACGGAGGCCTCATTAGTCGACTATCACAAGCTGTAACTCACCTCTGTGTGAGTTTGAACAGCCACTTACATGAAGGCAAGCCTTGTTTTGAGCATTTTAAACATTTCATGGAATGTGGAGCCAGTGGAGAGTTAAGAAAATGTGTTTCTGCATCTTGTTCTGCACAAAAACCCAGTTATATTCTGTATTTTGAGAAATCACCAATCTGTAAAAAAAAGAAGTTGTGAAGCGTCGTGAATAGTTTCTGCTCATGTCACATAACAACAGCAGGTCAGGTCCATCTCTCATGTCTCCACTTCACTCGTCTCTTTTTTAGTTGGCTTTGATCAGACAGATGCACCACACAAAGCAAAACATCATATTATGATGTTTCTGTCCAGCCCTGCAGCCGTTTCTGTCGTGTCCTCCTCACAAACAACATACTGCAATTGTTTCTGTCTGTGATCTCGCCTGCTGAGTTCATCCTTTATATTCAATATTTCATTTATGTGTCTGTTGTAGCGCTGCTGGAGCTCCTGCAGCGAGCTCCTGCAGCGAGCTCCCCACCGAGAGGAGAACCTAAATACGACTGCAGCTCAGCAACACAAGGATCCCATTTCATGACAAGTAAGACCAGATATCAGACCAGACTCCAAAGACATGTGTACTGTACCATGATTCACTTCATGTTAGTCAGACATGCACATGCTTGTGAACTGTTTCTGTCACTAATGCAGAAGTATCCAAAGCAGAGAAAAACAGAGATGAGAGAAGGTGAACAGTCCAGTTCTAAACCTGCATGTTCATACTGATCATTTTAATAAATTCACAATGTCTGGCTGACAGTTCAAGGAGACAGAGGAGGAAAGAAATCATACAAATCATTAAACATACAAAGTGAACATCATTATTAAAGATTTATAATACCTCAGCTCAGAATAACAACTTATAAATCCCCCCTTTTGTCATTTTGACAACTTAATCATCAAAATAACCATCTAAGCAATTTGAGCATAGAGCAAAACATCAGTAATGTAGATTCACAGGGATTCAATACATCATTAACTCCAACTTCACCAACGCAGCTCATAAAGGAAAAGAAAAAAGAAAAGACATCAGTAAACTTAAACTTAAATATATCCCATGGATCAAGGTTGATCTGGGCATCTCACAGCTACCAATGTGGTCGAGGATTTCTTCACACAAACTTTAACAGTTATAAGATACAGATACGACAGCAGCTTCCTCTGCCCAGTCTTTAGTGAGATCGCATTTGGTGGGATTGCAGTTGTACATCATTGTTTCTGCCACATCTGCATCTGAACACGAGGACTGGGCCTCTTACACCGGACACCTCGACCGTTGACATGGGGACTGCAGGAGAGGTGTGAACGCCTGGTGCAGGGGACGCGACTTTTGCACACATGTGATCCAAAGGTTTTAACATGAAGCACATCCATGATGCATACTGTATGTGCTCCAACATCCTCCCACCATCCTCTGCTCCACCCTCTGCTCCTCTATCTCCCTTCACCAGCTCTTTTCATACCTCTAAGCGTCCCCTCCAGCCTCCACCAGAGCGACAGCCCATGTGAGTGTCTATCGCTGCCATCTTTAAATCCTCCAGCGGGGAATCTTTTCATTGTGTGATTTGGAAGTAAAAGGCTAGTGTGTATATATATGTGTCTGTGTGTGTGTGTGTGTGTGTGTGTATGCCTGCAGCAAGGCGTTGGCTGTGTGAAAGGGTGAGAGCATGTATGTGTGTGTGGGATCGAGGGGTTGCGGGTGATATCGTAACCACTTTATCAGCAGCTGTGTCCAATTGGAATTGGGTCTGAAGACAGCAAAGTAATATAGTGTTGAACCCGGCCACTGAGATCTCCTCTCATCAGATCCCAAAGCTGTGTGCGTGTGTGTGTGTGTGTGTGTGTGTGTGTGTGTGTGTGTGTGTAAAGGATGAGACTGTCAACAAATCTCATTTTGGATCCAAATAAACAATGAACTGATCTACTAACAAGTATTGTGTGCCTGATATATATATATAGTATTAAAGACATCACACGGCTCCACTGGGTTCCTTCATCTTGAAGAGTGTTTGGTTGCGTTACTTTCTAAATCATGTTTTTAGTCTCCAGAAACGTTCTGTGTAATTTTTTTTTCATACTTTTTTCTCTCAAATTTCTCTGCGATACAAAGAAAAATGAAGTCCAGACCTGAGTGATGAACACACAGTGTGACTTCTTATCAACAACAAAAAACACAACAACTTGTTTTCCAGCTCTGTATTTCTATTGTGTCTCTACTGGAATATCTCTGCATGGTTTCCAGCTAAAACCTCCTTATTGATCTCATCCTGGTCCTTTCTGCAGCCCCTCAGTTCAGCCTCTGACTGAAACAGGACGTTTTAGCTCCTGTCTCTTAGCCACCATAGTATCTCTGTGACGGTGCGTGTGTGTGTGTGTGTGTGTGTGTGTGTGTGTGTGTGTCCTTCGTGGTCTGTGTTGGCCTCATCGGGCTGCTGCAGCTCTTTATCACCCTCTCTGTGTATCTGTCGCCATCTGACTGCGCTGAGCATGCTGGGAAAGCATCTGCATCAATTAGTCTGGTCAATACAAAGACTCATAAGGAACAACACACACTTTAGATTATGACCCCCTGAACACAGTGATAAATTTAAATGTATTTTTTATGGAAGGTGTTAAGGTACTAGACATAATACAATATATATTTGAACATAGGTGATGCAGCTTTGTTTGTATTTATACCTTGTTGAACTGTTAATTGTTTGGAGGTGTTTATCACGCTGACACAGAGCCAAGCAGGATCACAACATCACTAATAAACCTTTGTGGCTTGGAGAAGGTGTTTCCTACTTCCATTCATGCTCTCTGATAGTCTTGCACATATACATATATATATATATAATTACTCTACTTCAACGTGTATAAAAGCTGTAAACAGCAGCTGTGTGTATAGGTTGTGTATGTTACTCTTGTGTCATATCTTGTCCTTGGTCGGGTCCAGATTTGCAATCAATAATAACAACAACATATTACAGGTTGTATGCTGGCTGCTCCCACCTTGCACAACAAGAAGCAGCCTTCAGACAATTCAATTAAATAGGCTTGAAAACACAAGAAAATAAAGTGTGAGATCAAGCTGCTGCAACAGGTCGCCACCCTGCACAGTGTCACTGTAGTACTACTAAGGGTCACTACAAACCTGTGGATTTATAGTAAATTACTCAAATATCCCCCATTATTTACCATTTATACATTATGCATATTATTTAACGGTTTGCATTGAGCGTTTTTTTGCTGTAATCAAAGCTGCACATGCGTGACTGTTGACCAGAGGTTGCAGAGTAGATGAAGGACAAGGTGACGTTGTCATGGGTTCAAACTGAGTACACATGACTGATCAATGGGCTGTTTAAAAGTAAACCTGAAACAGCCTCACATACCCTGATGAAGTACAGTGAAAAGGTAGAAACTGTAAGATATTCATCGGGTCGTTTTTATACGCTGACGGAGAGCAGCGAGAAGCCCTGTTTCAGATATATTTTCCTGATAAATTATTGATCTGTTGCTGAAGGCTGCTATCAGATTCATACAACAGTCTAATTATAAATAAGTAGAGACTGCGTTGACTAGAAGGGATTTCAGTGTCAAAGGTGAAATCTATCAATCTGTTTGGCCCTTGGTCCATTTGAAAGACTGAAGAAAAAGGTTAAAGTTCAACTCACACTGTGACACAATGATCTGACACATGTGACCCCCAAAACAGCCTAAATGATCTGGAGAACCTCCTTAATGCAACTAGAACCTCATAGATTACCATACAAACCGCCAGAACCTCCTAAATAACCAGTATAACCTTTGAATCACTGTGGAGCTACTTGATTTTAGCAGGTTTGAGGCTGCATCTGCTGCGATCAATGACATGAAACTGCCCTTGGACAAGCTGTGTGGAGTAATGGCTTCTATGGTTCAGGACAGCTGTTAAACTGCACTGTGTTATCCACCAAAAGACACTCAGTGGTGTCAATGGTGATGTGATGAACTTTGTGGTGAAAACTATCAGCCTAATTCTGATGCTGAATACGGAGAAGTAACCTACGACTTAGAAGTGACTCAGCTGTTGCTCGGTGCTGCAGCGGTTTTATTCCCTGAGATGTGAAATAAAAATAAAAAGACTTCATTCATCAGGATGAATTTGACTCGGAAAACTTGTACAAATAAACCTCAGAGAAAAAACTCAGAGTTTTAGAATAAGTATAAACATGTAAATATATTTTAAAATAATGTGTTGATGTTTTCGCCACAAAGGACTTAAATATGTTTCTTGTTTTACGTTTTAACATTTTTTGGGGTCCCAGAAAAAAAAAAAAAAAAAAACCCAGGACCAAAAGATCAATGCCTGAAGAGCTCAGGTTTCATTTCAGATGACAAGGAGGTAAAAGGTTTGTGACACAGCCAGCAGCCAGAGCCAACTCCGCCTCAAATAACAGGGGAGCACGGTCAAACACATAGTTGGTTAGATGCCTTATTTTAGTATGTTATAAATGAATAAAAATAATGTTTTCACTAATGTTTTAATTAGAGAGTAACTTCAGGACAGCTGTGACCCACCAGTCAGTAGTTAGTTGAATTCAGGCTTTTTTGTCCTGCTGGAGCCACCTGATCACCTTCAGGCTCAATAATCATCATCATAACAATAATAATCATCATCATAACAATAATAATCATCATCATAACAATAATAATATTAATAATAATAATAATAGTTCCATGTGGTCTGCTGAATACAAACCTTGAACATTGTTTTTGCTGTCTCCACTGACCACAGTCCGCCTCACCAGACTCAGCCAGTGAACACATCTGAACATTTTTAGTCTGGTCGCTGTGCTGGAAGCAACATCGCAGAGAAAAGTTGTCACAACAGTGTGATGGGCTGGAGGCTGTGAAGGGAGTGGTGGAGAACGGCAAATGGCCATCACGGCTCTGCTTTGCCAAAACAAATTACTTAGAGCTCCTGGCAGTGTTCATAGCCCTGAAACATTATCTGCCATTTCTCCACCACTGTCAGATTTTGATAAGTTCTGACAGCTTCACAACAATACCTCACATCACTCCCTTCACAAGGTACCATGCAGCCTGGTACAGTATGAGACCTCTGTGGAGATGCTGAAGGTGTTGGTAACAACAGGGTGCATCCACATCTTAAATTATGAAAAAGGACAACAAATTAATAGAATAGAAATGTATAATCTCTAACAGAGCAGAGATTTGATCCCAGTATCGGATCCAAATCCTTCTGATAACCTTTAAAAAATGTACCAATTTCATCTTAGCCGTGTGGTTAATAAAGTGAATTGATTTCAAATGAATTTCCCACAATGACAAGCTGCTACCTGCCCGTTTTCTTTCATTCCTCAATACACACAGATGAGTGGTGGACAAAGGTTTTACTGAATAGAGATGTTTCTGGGCTGGTGGAGGAGAAGATGAAGGTAAACGATGATGAGGAAGAATGGCTGGGTGACTGGTGGCCTGTTTCAAAACCTCCACCATCATCCCGGTCCCCAAAAAGACAAAGATCACAGGACTCAATGACTGCCGGCCCGTCGCCTCTGTGGTCATGAAGTCCTTTTAGCGCCTTGTCCTGCCATACCTCAGGACCACCCAACACCTGGACCCCCTGCAGTTCGCCTACAGATCAAACAGGTCTGTTGAAGACTCGGTTAACCTGGCCCTCCACCTCATCCTCCAACACCTGGACTCCCCAGGAACCTATCCCAGGATCCTGTATGTGGATCATTCTGGCCCTTCTTCATGACAAGCTCTCCCAGCTGGGTGTGCCTGACTCCACCTGCAGGTGGATCATGTGAGGCTAGGGGCGCATGTCTCCAACACAAGAACTATCAGCACCGGATCCCCAAGGCTGTGTTCTTTCCTCCTTCCTCTTCTCTCTCTGTACAAACTGCTGCACCTCCAGACACCAGTCCGTCAAACGTCCGGACAACACCACCCTCATTGGACGAGTCCGCCTACAGACTAGAGATTAATCATCTGATGTTCTGGTGCAGAACAACTTGGTGCTCAATGCCCTGGACTTCAGGAAGAACCCAGATCCACCCTCCTCCATCTCCCTGCATGATTCCCCGGTGGACATTGGTTCCTGGGCACCATCATCACCCAGGACCTCAGAGTGTGCTGTCAATCACGGCTGTCAATCAACACAGCAGACTTCAAAGCTTCAAATCTTATTCACGGAGCAATAATTTTCAAAATGACCACCAGCATACTTATTATAGAGCCTGAATTTAGAGATAAAGACCATAATGACTCGATGAAGAAAATGATTGACTAGCTGAAGCTTTTTGAATAGGAGCCAGTTGGAGCATTTTTAAGCTGCTTTAAGGCTTCAACCTCAAGTTGTTGCAGTTCCTGCCTGGTCTCCACAGGACAGTCCTCATTCCTCTAAATATTACCCAGAATTTCTTGGTTTAAAATAAACTCTTTACACTGTGCTACACATGGATCCTGCACGTAGGGGTGAATCTTGCATTAGTGTGTCCCAGGGTAGATAATAAAGGTCAGCTGTGGCCAGGCACATCATGCCAGCATCTAACTTGTTGTCACAGCCAACAGGGAAACACAACATAACTCTTGGTCGGTAATGGAAATTATTTAGAGTACTGGAGTAAAGGTATGCATTATTCAAATATGCAAAGTGTGTGTTGGAGAAAAGCCTCTGTGATTCCTAAAGGACCTACTGGACAACGAGCATCCATCTGTGCTCGCCATGTGGATTTTATGAAGGATCTTGGTGAATGGTGTTCCAGCTCATGATGGACTCACACAGCAGCAAACCTGCGTTTATATAAGATCTATGTATGAAGCTTTATATTCAAGTATATCATTTCCACTGGGGATGTGTCCTCAACACTTTTACAGTTTTTAGTTTGGTTCAGTTACTAAAGTCTCTGTAAACTGTGTCCCGTCATAAATCAAGATATAAGAATATCTCAGATGATCAGACTGTTGTCATCAGTTGTTAACGTGGCCTCTCACCTATTAAACTTTAAGACTTTTTTCCTTTCAGGCAACATACACGCTGCCCTGTCTAAAATTAGTTGGATGCCTGAGAGGAAAATGTTGTTAGATGACAATGATGTGATGTCTTGCTCTTTTAAAAGGTTTATCACAGATAAGTATAAAGCAAAGTTCAGCATCAGACAGGCTGGACGCCTGGAGAGCTCCCGCCAATATGAAAGACTCACAACAAAGTCTGGTTCATCTCTTATAAAGACGACAGAAACATGTGGTACTGATAACAATTATTTATCACCCTGTCAGACCTGTTAGCCTTGAACTCCTTTAACTTAAACTTTCTTACAGAAAACCACATCACTCACAGACAGTCAGATAGCACAGAAACATTACAACTGATCATCAAAGATAATGTGGTACAAGACACAACACAAGTTTAAAATGTCATTGTTCACATTTGAAATAGTCTAAATCGTATTTTTATAAAACATCAAAAAGTTATTCATTATAAATATTATCTTCACGTATATATGTGTGTGTATATATATATACGGCCATCCCACAGTTGGTTAGAAAACACATTATCGAAGCCTCGGGGAGCTCATGTTGTTTCTCAGCAGTGGAGTCCACTCTGCCCAACTACAAGCAATACTAACAAATGTATTCACTGCTGAGCTACATACAGATGATTTACATCCACACTCAGACATGTAACATACACATAACACACATGTTCATAATGTTCCTCATCTCCAGCCCCTGAGAGAGAATAATGAATGAACACATGAATGTTACGTCCTCTCCTGCAGGTAAATCTTCCAGCAGTAACTAACATGTAACCATGTGGTTGGTTGTTATTGGTACAGATTCCCTCTTTGTGTTTCCCTGTTGAGCTGTGGTGGAAGTATAGGAACAAAAAGAGGCTCTAAAAACACTGTAACGTTGAAACATATCTGCTGGATTTGAAGCTTCATTTCAGTCATGAAACTCTCTAAAGTTCTCCAATCAAACTTAAAACAACATGGAAATCTTTTGCATCTCCACCATAAACTCCACATGACGTGAATGTGATGTGAAGGACAGACGGGCTGGTGGCAGCTGAGAGGCGAAGGAGGAGGAAACGTTGGAGCTGATGGACGAGGAGAGGACAGAGGAGGACATGCAGCTAATTCCCTCTTGTTTGCTTGGTCTCAATATCTCCTCTTCTCCCTGTGGACTACAATCTTCCTCCGTCTGATGGAGTCCAGAGTGGCCACCTGTGGCCTCCCCCCCGTCCCTCATCCCCCGTCCCCTTGCTCTCCATCTATTATGATTTCTTCTCATATGTCGCTCTTCTTTTCTTAACCTCATTCTCTTCCATTTCCCTCTTCTGTTTACTTTCCATCTTCTCCCAGACACCCAAACCATTTGGTTTTAATAACCTTCATCGTTTCTTATTCCAGACTCTCTTCTAAATGCTTGTTTCCTCTCTTCTTTCATCCACAGCACTCAGCCTTTCATTTTCAGAGCTGCTTTCTTCTTCTCTGCATCATCACACCACATACTACATACAAGCAGCAGAGTCTGATTCACGTGGAGAAGTCAGCTGACTTAAACTCGTCATGCATGTCTGTCCTCTCTCTCCGGCACAAACAGCGTCCTGCAGAGAGCCTCAATTTTTAAAAGTAAATTAGCATTAATAATGTGAGCAGATAACATATACCTGCACACACACACACACACACACACACACACACACTGTGACAGGCATGATTGACAAATGTGGAAAATGTGACAAAAACAAACACATTAGTGTCAGGTTGTCATGTGTTTGATGCTGTGTGTGTGTGTGTGTGTGTGTGTGTGTGTGTGTGTGTGTGTGTGCGGCGTACCTGGTGCTCTACTGCCCCCTTGAGGAAAACGTTGGTCACCACTTATGACATCAGGTCTCATATTGACGGCGAGGCCCTGTTCTTCTCATCTGGATAACCAGGTTATCCAGATTGATGATTTGACATGAGCTGGGAACTGTCGTCATAGCAACAAGACATCATATGTTCATGACGTTACATGTTCAGGTGTCTCACTGTTTCAGATTTATAATGAAAGAACACTGATATAATTATGTAGTTATTGTAGGTAAAAACATGCAGGTTATTGATAAATAATTAGGATTTATTAGTGTAATTAACACAACTTAACTTTTATAATGTGATAAAATATACAACAAAATAAAAGTTTGTGTATTAAAGAAGGAATCAATCCAGATCTAGTTTGATACAGCTTTAACTCAAACACTGACTGACTGAGTGAGGAAGATGATGTAATGCTAAACACAGCTGAGCAACGAGACGCTGAAATACAGCCAGCAGGAAGGCGTCAGTCAGAAAAGGTCAGCTTTGAGTCGGTGACGGATCAGACACTCAGAGATCAACTGGAGCGTCTCGACACAAAGCTGTGATCACTGACCATCAGCAACTTCTAGCTTTGTTTTTTCAAGTGTGTCTTAATACGATACTGACGTCTCGGCCTGTCTGCACTGACTGAAGATATTCAGATGAGGGACTAAATCCACAGCCAAGCATGATGCTTTAGATGCAGCATGATACATATAGCATGTGGGCCTGTTGCAAGCTATGAAATATGATCCAAATGTTGATAAAATCATCACTTTGGCAATTTTTTGGGCAATTTTTTAGGACAATCACTAAATAAACAGTGAAAATATGGTGCTGTTCATAAACTTAGTATATACCAGATAGGTACACTTGCATGTTTGTGATTGGCCAGGTGACATCACATCGGGTTTCAGCATTAAACACATAAAACTTTTGACTCTTGAATATCGAGGTATTTGAGTGTTTAAACGGTCTGCTGCTCTCTACTTGTAGTCGATTACATTTCTTAGTTTAATGACTTATTGAATTAAGATTTAACAACGAAAACATCTGATGAGTTTGTAAAATATGACAATTAATAAAATAAATTATCTCCAGCTGAACAGATACAACATTAAAATGCTGCTTATTAATGAACACATGAATAAAATTGATATTAAATAATGTAACTCTGCAAAATGAGTACTTTTGACACTTTTAGTAAATTTAGCCGATAATAACATTATGTCAAGACTTTTACTTAATTAAAAATGTGAATTATTTTTCTTGTAGATGCTGACAGTTGTATTGAATCATAGACTGGAAATAGATTTATTTATATACAATCCTGACAGTTTGCTGCCCTCAGCAGTCACAGCCAAGAACTACAACATGATGTTTAACACTGTGCAACAAATAGCTCCTGTTAATGTTAATGTTTCTTCCTTAAAAACATACAAAATTATTAATAAAAAAAATAGATTAACACAATGCAAGAAAATAAATATACATATATGAAACAAAATAGCTCAGGGTTCAATTATAAAAGGAAATCACCTTAATTATTTTATTTAATGTTTATTTTAATCTATTAGTAATATCTGATCTGGTTTTATTTCATTATATTTTATGTATTATTAAATCCAAGTTAGAATCCATTTTATTTTATTACATTTTCATTATTTTTTTATTTCTTGTGTTTATTAAGTCTCAAATTGTTACACTGTTTGTCTGTTTCTGTTTTTTATTATTATAATTATTTATTATATTGTTATTATTATTATTCCTCGTCACGTATTTGATGTGTTGTTATTGTACATGTGACAGTGTCCGTTTTTCTGTGAACACTGAAACGCACCAGCATTACAAACCGCCGTTTCTGACGCCCGTAAACATCACATATATCCATATATAATAATATAATAATAATTTTCACTGACAGCTGGTTTATTCTGAGCGTTTAACAGACTGTTGAACGTGTTGGAGGCGACGTGAACATTTGCTTTGTGTTTTCATTCAAGACGCTGTTTGAACGGCGGTTTCCTGCTTTAACGCTTCAGCTTCTTCTTTTCTTCCGGAAACAGAAACTTTCTCTGCAGCAGAAGTGAAACATCGCCCCCTGGCGGCGAAAAGTGGGACACTGAGATACAAAACCTATTACATATAAGACTATTGCTGTCATAACTTTATCTAAAGTTGACATTAGTGCAGAAAAAAATGAGTCAATCACAGGAAATTAAAGTTAGAATGCAAGTTTTATAATTTAATATGTTTGTGGTTGGTCTGTAGGTTGGATAAAACATTTAGACATGTTTCACTAGACGGTATGAATCAGAAAAAATAATTAAAATATTCAAAATTCATTTTAAAAGTGACATGAAACATCTAATTAATCTTACAATATTAAAAAAACAGGATCCAGTATATATAATGTATATATCATTGAAGAATAGAAAGTAGAACACAAAAAAAACCTTAATAAATAACAGAGCCTGTTATTATAAACCTTATTACAATAATCTTGGGATAAAGGAGATTGATAAAAGATGGATGAACTACAGCAAATAATAATATATGGTCTGCAGTTTTAGTATCAATATAGAATAATCAGGTGTTTTCTTTAGGATTTATGGAGGAGTAAATATATTATTTTTATGTCATAATGACACGTGTCAGATATTCACTTGATATGATATTAACTCACACTGATGAAGCTTCACATCTACTTTAAATGATTTTAACCTCCATCACTGACACTGAAAGCACATTTGAAGCAGATCTTTGAACAGCCAGTATGAACAGGAGCAATGATTACAGTCACTGTTCATATGGACACCTGGCTGGAAACATGTGAACTGGTCCTTTAATGTCTATCTGTTTTTTGATTATTGATCTGTTTTCTGATTATTTATCTGTTTTCTGAGTATTGATCTGTTTTCTGAGTATTGATCTGGCATCTGTTTTCTGTGTGATGTGTTTAATGGCAGTCTGAAATGATAGTTTTCTACATTATCGAGGCGCCGCCAGGAGGGGCGCTGTTGTCTCTGTCCATACCCATAAGCGGGGGAGTGAGAGGTGCATGAAATGGAGAAAAATGGCGGATCATGTGCAGGTAAGCAGAGGTTTCATGTTTTTGTAACCGACAATTTATCCACGTGTGCCGTAAAGAGTCGGAGCTTAGATCCGGCTGCTGTGTCCATGGCACGGAGCCGGCGGGCGGCCGGTGCCTGCAGACGGCCGCGGTGCTCCGGCTACCGGCAGTAAAAGAGAAGGATGTGTCCGCCTGCCTGTGTTGACTTGTGGCCTGCTGTCATTGCTGAGGCTGGGCTTGTTGCAGGGTTAGCCTGCGTTAGCTGTGAGGATGATTTCGGGCTCTTTAAAGGAAAAGAAAAGCTCCGGAACCTCCTTGTTTTACGGCGTCTAACCACCAGTGTCCGTGACCGATTGAAGCACTTCATGACCGGAGTGACTGGCGGGTTTTTCGGGGTATTTCACTGAAGTAAACAATAAAATACTAACGGATCTGGTGGCGGACAAATGGCTGTCAGGCTAACACGAGCTGCTCCGTTTGGCGCCAGTGAGACTCATAATGTGAACATTGAATTGTGTTGAAACGTTTGTTTTCTTCGTTATTTCTCCCAGACGGTTGAAATATTTAAGCTAAAGCGACACGACTCTCTGTTAGCATGCTACACTAGCGTTAGCTTCAGCACCAAGACGTCAACTTCTCCCGCCCGAGTCCCGGTTTGAAAACACGGTTCGGTTTGTTTAACCGTTTGTCCGGTAAACACGCTTCATCCCGGTGGATGTTATCACCATGTTGGGTTCATATAAAGCAGATAAATTAAGGCACACAGGAGGATTTTACTCCCGTGTTTGTTTATGTGCGTAACCAAGCGGTGGTGCTCTGATTAGCTGGCTAGCTTCGTGCTGCTGGACACATGTCTGGAGATGTAGCTGCAAGGCGAACCAGACCAGGGGTTAACGGATGAAGTTAAACTGCTAGATTAATCCAACAGGCTTATATTTGTGCCTGCTGGTCCTGCATGATGTCCTGGGGAAGATGTGTGTGACTTTCAGAGCTAACTCCGTGTTATTGTTGCAGCGACAGCTTTGTGTTGACCGCCATAACAGCTCAGATCAAACCGAGTAGATGCTAAATGAATTTATTTTGTTGTCAGTTGTCAACATGAGCAGCTGTTATGCTAAAAACAGGCAGCAGCATCACTGACTGCTACTGGATCATATCCAGCTGTACTGTAGAAGTATTCACATGTTTTACTGCAGTAAAAGTACCATTACAGCAAAGTATCAGTAGTGACTGATATATTATTATATATTAATACTGAAGCATCAGTGTTAGAGCAGCATGTTACTGTTGTAGCTGCTGGAGGTGGAGCTAGTTTCAACTACTTTATATACAGTTAGCTAGTTTAGTCCAGTGGTTCCCAACCTAGGGGTCGGGGCCCTCCAAAGGGTCACCAGATAAATCTGAGGGGTCGTGAGATGATTAATGGGAGAGGAAAGAAGAAGAAACAAAGTTCTGATACACAAATCTGTTTTCAGCTTTTGGACTTTTTCTCTAATCTTTGATTTTTTGCTGAAATATTGGATCATTTGAACATTTATTGAAATGAAACCATGTGAGAAGTTTAGAGGTAAAAATCACTATTTGGTGGAGCTGTTAACAACTCATAGACATCTGAAATGAAAAAAAAAGCAGCAAACAATAAAACCTGCAATAAAGATGGTAAGATTGTTGTAATTTTGTCCTAATTCAGTTATACAACACAAGACAAACATATTTCTGTATTTGAAACTAATTTAATATTAGGAAAAAACAATAACCAATAAAGACAAATATAATATATGAATTGATCAGCAACATAAATAATCTCTGTTTGTGGAAAAAGAGGCAAAATGAGTGAAAAAATATTTCAAAGATGCATCAAACTGAGTCTTTGAGGATTGTGGAAATATCTTCAGAAGTGAAGTCGATGTTAAAACTCGCCTGGTATTGATTATAAGGATGACAGTAATGACTCGATCTACTCTCGCTTTCATGTTGCGTAATCTGCCAACAGTTTTCTCTTGTAATAGTGATTGCTGCCCTCATATTTACTTAATTGATCTTAAGTTTCGTGTTTTCACAGCTTTATTTAAAGCCTGTGTGTGTGTGTGTGTGTGTGTGTGTGTGTGTGTGTGTGTGTGTGTGTGTGTGTGTGTGTGTGTGTGTTGATAGTAAAAGTAACTTGTGTGTGTGTGTTGATAGTAAAAGTAGTAAGTCGTGTGTGAGGAAAGAGTCAGAAATGCTGCTCATTGAGGAAACGTGTGGAAAGCTGTAAAACCAGCTCCTCCAACGCAGCGACAGGTTTAAATATTTAATAAGCATCAGTTCACAGCAGGTGTGTCAGCAGGTGGAGTAAAAAGGTTAAAGTCATTTTCCCATTTAATGAATGACTTGCTTGAAACTAATTATAAGGGCTGAAACTAATGGTTATTGTCATTATTGATTAATTTGTGTACTCAGTGAATCAATTTATGTTGTGAAACGTATATATGTGTGTGTGTATTTTTGAGTATTTTATTAATAATTATTTTCACCATAGATATGGTTCTACAGATTAGCTTTTTGTGACTCTGATATAGATCAGATGCTTATTCTGAAGTGTGGATTAAATATGTATATAATACATTAATATATATATAAATACTCAAGGTACTGGTTCAAATATATGAAGTTGAACTTTTAGTTATTGTTTTTTATTGAAAGAATCTGACGCTGCAACTGACAAATACTTTCATTACTGATTAATATGCTGATGATCTTCTTGATTAATTTATCTGCTTCGTCTATGAAACATCAGAAAACTGTCAAACGTGTTCATAACAATTTCCTTCAGGCCGAAGTGATGATATTAGATGTTTTACCAAACAAACGCTCAAAAACCCCAAAAGAATTTACCCCTTTAATAATTTACTACAATGTTAAAACAAGAAAAAGCAGCATACTCGCTTTTAAGAAGCAAAAAATAGTTTGATTATTAAAATAGTTTCTGATAAATTTTCTGTCAATTAATTAATCGTGTCGATGATTTGTTGCAGCTCTTGTAGTCAGTTTAAAACGTTTTTATATTAATGCATTAATGTCTAATAAATGCATGGAAACATGGACTTAATATAGAAGCAGAAATGTAAAAATAAACAAACAAATAAACGCGTCTGCTGTCAGGCTGCACGTGTAAAAATAAAAAGTTTGATTTAAAATTAGAAACTAAATATCATCTGTCAGTAGATTCAAGCTCAATGTTTCTTTTCTGACAATTTTAAAGCCAAAAGGTCAAATATATAATCGCTGATGGAAAAACGTGGAAAACTGTGAAAACCAGCAAAATATTCACAAGCCGCTAACCGAGAACCTTTATTACAAAATGACACAAACAATTAATCAATTTGCAAATGTCTTGCCAATTAATTTTCTGTCTAATTGATTAATCATAATCAATACTAGAGTACTGCTATGTATAGTGGGGGGTCAGTGGGGGCCCAACAGGAAACCTTTTGCCCCGCGGCCCCACAGGAGTTAAATCCAGCTCTGGGCAGTCTCCTCTATTTTGTTTCACTTGATTATTAAATTATTGTTTAATAAAGGGGGGATTGATTAATCTGGACACACGCGTATCTATCAAGCTTGAAAAAAAAAAAAAAAAAAACATTTTTTTTATATTATTTTCCATCCATGAACAGCCTGTTGTGATGCAGTGAATTATGCAGGAAACACTTTGCGTCTGGCTTCGTCTCTGGCTGCAGACACGGTTTGGTGCTCAGCTCTTATCTGTGCTCAGCAGATTTCAGACATGATGCCACTTGTTCTCCACATAAACATACTGCACCCCAAAACTGATAGAAGTAATCAATACACCGCTACCGCTAACCCGGCTGCACCACCATGCTGGATTTATCAGTACCTGACATCTCACTGACTGAGCATGACTCAGCACATTTCCTGCAGGCCACATATCATTAAATATTTGGTATAAAAAGTTTTTATTTAAAAGTCAGGAAAGTATTTGACCAAACTGCTCCAAAATGCATTTTCATGAAAAGAAATAAAGACAAAAATTAAAATAATTCAGTGGGGCTGCAACTATCAGAAAATGTGTCTCAATGTGCTCAAAGTGATGTTTGAAATGTCTCGAAGATATTCAGTTTACTGTCACAGAGGATTAAAGAAACAGAAAATATTACTTTCTATTATATTATAGCTATTTGGTGTGATAATAAAAATAATAAAGACTCAATCAACATGTTTGGTGATGAATTATCTGTCTTGTTGTCCATCGATTGTTTCCATTCTCGTTATTTTCTTGCTGAATCTTCGGTCTATAAAACAGATGCTTAAACTGGAGCTTGAACGTGATTGATCATTGATAGAAACGTCTCTCCATGTGATGAACACGCTGTTCCTTTGTGTTGTTGTGATACGATCCTGGACACTCTGCTGCGGACTGATAAGCTCTGTGTCTTCCATGTTTCTGTGTTTATCTAGGGCCTTGCCCAGCTGGAGATCCTGTGTAAGCAGCTGTACGAGACGACCGACACCGCCGTCCGACACCAGGCAGAGAAAGCTCTGGTGGAGTTCACCAACAGCCCCGACTGTCTCAGCAAATGTCAGCTACTGCTGGAGCGAGGCAGCGTAAGTAGAGCCAGTGTTGGAGCCGCAGCGCCTCCGGTGGCTCAGGAGGGCGTATCAGGAGGACACCTAGTCATCGGGTTATTTGAATAAGAGAGACGACGCCACGTCACACACCTGCAAAATGTCCATGACAGCTGTTTTCATTATTATAGATGAATCTGATCGGTGGTTATTTTGTTAATTAATTGTTTGGTCCATAAAATGTTTCCCAAAGCACAAAAAGACGTCCTCAAATGTCAAAAGATATTCAAACAGAAAATATTCACATTTCTATATTCACACACACAGTAATAGTACTAGAACTAGTAGTAGTAGTAGTAGTAGTAGTAGTAGTAGTAGTAGTACTACACGATACCAAAATAAGATGGAGGTATTTGACTCTGAACCTCATGGTGGCGCTAGAGGAAACGTCAGTAAGATTGATCCTCTGGGGAACGTGAATGTCGCGACCATCTGATCGTTGTCGATGTATTTCACACCCGCCCTGATGTTTCTCTTTTCGCAGTCGTCTTACTCTCAGCTGCTTGCGGCCACCTGTTTGTCTAAACTGGTATCTCGAACCAGCAACCCTCTGCCTCTCGAGCAACGCATTGACATCCGTGAGTATCTCTGTCTGTGTTATTAAACCTCCATCAGAACAAAACACGTTGTTCAGACGACTTCTGGATTTAGATTTTACTGAGAGAAGAGAAGCACAGAGGAGACTCACATGTCTGGTAGCACCTCGGGCTACTGTTGGTTGTTGTTACGTTGTGCAGTCAACAAAATAAATGAGATTTTACTGGAGCACACAGTCAGATTCATTGTCTCCACTGAAGGATTAATTGAAATGCTTCAGTTCTAATCCAGTGTGTTAAACTGGTTATTTAAGTCCAGTCTTGTCAGGTTGATTCATCCTAATAAAAGTAATAAAAGTTGCTTATTAATCTGTTCCTTTTATTTTTATGTGCAGGGAACTATGTGCTGAATTATTTGGCTACGCGGCCAAAGTTAGCAGCATTCGTGACCCAGGCGCTGATCCAGCTATACGCCAGGATCACCAAACTGGGCTGGTTCGACTGTCAGAAGGACGACTACGTGTTCAGAAACGTCATCGCTGACGTGACGCGCTTCCTACAGGTGTGTTCCATCGTTCGGTATCAAACAGTCAGATTGAGTTTGTCTCTGAGCGAGTGTGTCACTGTGTTGATGTGTAACTGGTGTGTGTTTACAGGATAGTGTTGAACACTGCATCATAGGAGTCACCATCCTGTCCCAGCTGACCAATGAGATCAATCAGGTGGGTTCGTCTTCCTCTCTTCCCTTCGCTTCCTTCTGCGTGTGTTGTTTTTAAAATATTGAACGTGTGTGTTTTCTCTGCAGGCTGACACAACACATCCTCTGACCAAACATAGGAAGATAGCGTCGTCGTTCAGAGATTCCTCCCTCTTTGACATTTTCACTCTTTCCTGCAACCTCCTCAAACAGGTAACCAGGTGTTGAAGTTTAAATCTCTGTTCCGCGTCACATCTTCTTCTCATACTGGATGAACACGATGATGCTGTCATCATCATAATTCCCCACCAACACAACCTTTTTTTAAATTACTGGCAGTTTGTGCCCTGCAGCCACAGGTTGTGGATAAAATCATTTTAATGACACATGTTGGCACAGATGGAGCAAAATAAACAAAGGATCAGGATTTAACAGGGCTTAAAAAATAAGCTTAAATTACTTCAGGTTTTATGTGAATTTTCTGCCCAGTATTGAGATTTAATTTGTACCAGGCATAATCCCAAACTTATTTTATTTCTCCAAGAATCAAATAAAAAATAGTTACTGGAAATTTGGACAGTTTTATCTCACATTTATTATGATTTTACATCAACTGTGTATTTTATATTCTCAGTAATATTCATGATATCTTGTCATTCAAACATGACGTTTATATGCATAGTTAGAAAATGTAATAACTGCTGCTAAATGACTGGAAGCGAACCGACGGCCTCAATCAGAGCTGAGATGTTTTTATGTTTGTTTGTTTTTTTGTTTGTTTGTTTTTTTTTAGGCCTCGGGGAAAAACCTGAACCTGAACGATGAATCTCAGCACGGTCTGCTGATGCAGCTGCTCAAACTCAGCTACAATTGCCTCAACTACGACTTTATAGGAACTTCCACAGACGAGTCGTCGGACGACCTCTGTACCGTACAGATCCCCACATCATGGAGATCAGGTAGCTGCAGTGAATGTGGAGAAGCATTACGATCATCTAACCCCATGCCTATAGAACATGCTGATGATGGTGTAGGTTCTCTGTTTAATTCTGCTAATGCTGCTTTCAATGCGTTTGGGGCTTAAGACATGAAAGCAAGTTCTGTTTAAGGAAGTCCGATGGTCAGTTTGTAAGCAGTGAAAGTAGTTGAAGTGTCAGCTGAAGTATAGTAAGTCACTGAAAAATGTGAAATTGTAGTTTAAGCCTTGTAGGAAGTTGTGTTTACAGTTTAAATGTAAGTACATATGACATACAGGATTTTTGTGTTTTTAAATGACTTTCTATAAATTAAACTACAGGCATAATGCTAAATTTATCTTGAATCAGGTATCTACTCCCAGTCAGAGTTTTTTGTGTCTGTTGAGAGTTGTGAAGTTTCAGTTCAGGCCCTGCAGGAAGTTGAATTGACAGCGTTGACATGTAAAGTTGAAAAGTATTAATTAAGGGTTAATATTCATCATATAAACTTACAGTATATTTCGATGTAGATGATTTCACTTTGTATATTTTTTAAAGTTGCCGGCTTGAACCTCGTGTCATCCTGGAGTCTGTCGGACTTTAAAACTGTATTAACTTCTTCTGTTTTCTGTCTCTCCTGCAGCGTTTCTTGATTCCTCCACCCTGCAGCTCTTTTTCAATTTATATCATTCCATCCCTCCGTCCCTTTCCCCGTTGGTAAGTGAAAATAGAAACGCGGTTCGGTCACGTGGAATAAACTGAAGGTTCCTGTTTGACACTGAACATTGTGTGTTTCACGTGTGTGTGTGTGTGTGTTTGCAGGTGTTGTCATGTCTAGTTCAGATAGCATCTGTCAGGAGGTCTCTCTTCAACAACGCAGAGCGAGCGAAGTTCCTCTCACACCTGGTAGACGGAGTGAAGAGGATACTAGCGAACCCTCAGGTCTGTAACACACCTCTCATACAGTTTTCCATTTTACCAGCTGGTTGTTTTGAACTTTGATCTTTGCACTTTCAGTGTTTGCCGGATCCTAATAACTACCACGAGTTCTGTCGTCTGCTGGCGCGGCTCAAGAGCAACTATCAGCTGGGGGAGCTGGTCAAAGTAGAAAACTACCCTGAAGTCATCCGCCTCATAGCAAACTTCACCGTCACCAGTCTGCAGGTGGGTGTTCATCGCGTCTGTCGTCTTCAGACCTGCTGATGATGACGAACCAAATCTGGCATAACGTACAAAAATGAAGAGTTTCAGTGGTGTTTTTTTGTGGAAATGTCCTCACATGTCGCTCTCCTGTCCTTTGTGTCAGCACTGGGAGTTTGCCCCCAACAGCGTTCACTACCTGCTGAGCCTGTGGCAGCGTCTGGCAGCTTCTGTCCCCTACGTTAAAGCCACCGAGCCTCACCTGCTGGAGACCTACACACCTGAAGTCACTAAAGCCTACATCACGTCACGGCTGGAGTCGGTCCACGTCATCCTCAGGTAACACTGTTATATGAACTGGTACCATAACAACAGTCCATGATGTAAACCTTTAAAAAACGACAAACAGTCGCCTTAACGACCAGCGTGTCCACGTGTTTCCTCCACAGAGATGGTCTAGAAGACCCTCTGGACGACGCCGGGCTCGTCCAGCAGCAGTTGGACCAGTTATCCACCATCGGCAGGTGCGAGTACGAGAAGACGTGCGCTCTGCTGGTCCAACTGTTCGACCAGGCGGCGCAGACCTACCAGGAGCTGCTGCAGTCCACCAACTCCAGCGCTGCAGACATCACTGTGCAGGAGGGTGTGTACACAAATATAGTATATAGTATAATAGTATAATAAAATATATTCATGTTTGTGGTCGTAACGGCTCCTCTCTCCTCACGCAGGTCGCTTGACATGGCTGGTTTATATAATCGGGGCGGTGATCGGTGGACGGGTGTCGTTCGCGAGTACAGACGAGCAGGACGCCATGGACGGAGAGTTAGTCTGTCGGTAAGTCGTCAGGAGTTGAAAATGTGTTTTCATGAACTGATGAAAGAAAAGGGTATTTATTTATGATAGATGCAGTTTGACTAAATCAGAGCAAACTTCGTTCTCCTCGTTTGAGTCATAACTGTCAAATCTAAACGTGCAGTTTTAGATTCAGTGTGTGTGACACTTCCTGTAACGGCAGCATCACAGAGATCATTTACATGACCTTTAATGGAGACTTTCACTAAACATGCATCAGATTAAAATGATTTAAAATGAATGAAAAATGAAAAGAGTTTCATTAACTTAACGGATCCACAGAAACCTGCATGAAGCTTCATGTCTGTTCAGCAGTTATTAATTAATAGAAAGACCAAACAATTCATGGAGAAATTCAATCAATAATGAAAGTAATGGTTAGCTGCAGCCCTAAAACTGACCACATGTGTGTTTGCGCTTCAGGGTGCTCCAGCTGATGAACCTGACCGACTCCCGGCTCGCGCAGGCGGGCAACGAGAGACTGGAGCTGGCCATGCTCAGCTTCTTCGAACAGTTCAGAAAGATCTACATCGGTGACCAGGTGCAGAAATCCTCAAAGGTAAACGCTGCTTTCAGACTGTTTTCATATCAGAGCTGACGTCTGTCCGCCGCTGACGGGAGGGGGGGGCAGGTTGGTGGGAATGAGCAGATCTTTTGTCCCGAGCGGCCGTTCATGCTGACAGCAGCAGCTTCTATAGAGCCGCGCAGTCTCTCTCTCACATGTTTTACTATTGTGCAGTTTGACTTGACTTGGGTGGTGCTGACTGACGGAGTGTGTTCTCTTTGTTCTGGGGCAGAAACTGCAAAATGTGAACGTCCCAGATAAGTGGTGCAAAGTAGCATCTCTAGTTTGTCCCCACGTGTTTCCATCTGGTGTCTGCTTTGGTTTTAGCGCCCCCTACCTTTTCAAAAGTGTCATCACAGAGTTTAAATTATGTTCTGTTGTGTAGTAGAAATGTGCTTTATTGTACAGGTCCTTTAATTTTATACTTCAGAGTAATTTGCAGATATGTAACAGTAGATTTTACAGCGCTGTGTATCTGCAGCTCTGGATTAAAAAAAAAAATTATTAGGTATTAAAAGTCTTTGATTTCATTCATATCATTTCATATTTTTACCTGCCATAAGCAGTAATGTGTTTTTATGTCATTTTTAGCAAAACTAGGCTGGAAAATCTGGAAAATGAGTTTTACTGTGATCCTAAATCAGGATAAAAGACAAGAAAAAATAATTCAAATGTGACCTTTAACAGGATGTAAGGAAAATAATAGATGAGTCTAATTTAATTAATTAAAGAAGAATTTTAGCAAGTTAATAAGTACGTATGAACCCAAATATAATGAATCATTACTTACCAACTAAAGCAACAGTTTTTTCTTATATTATAATTATTAATTATAATAATTTCTTATAAAATGATCCATTAAAAACCTGCAACGCTTTTAAAATAAGTAAAAGTAAAAGTATAAAATGAAAGGACCAGTGTTAGAAGCAGCAGTAACCTGTGCGCGCGCGCGCGCGCGTGTGCGTGTGTTGTACATACATGTGGATGCGCTCCGTATTAGTGAACACAGCTTCACATTTTGTCTTTCTATCGTTTTTCTATCTTCTGCATTAATGTGTCAACAGAAAAACAGATTTTAGGTTTCTTTCTTTTGTAAAGACACAAGAACAGCAGCAGGTCTGAACGGACGAGTCGGTTTTTTATATATTTGATCCGAGATGTTTTGGAAGATGCTTCAAAACGTCACTTTGTGTGAAGTTTTTGAAAACGTCCTCACTTCACAGCATTTATGTTTGCACAGTCGTGTATGTCTAAAACATCATGGGATGTAAAACATGGTGGAAACACAAAGAAGATGTGGAAAAGTGGTCTTAGTGAAGTGAATGACCAGAAACAACAGTCGGCACAATGAGCAGCGTTAGCAGAGCCGTTGGATGTGAGGCCCCGTTTCCTGCTAACATGTGAGGCCCCCAGCTGTTGATCTTCAGCCTCTTCATGCTCCGTCTGTCTCTGCGTGGATCTACAACGCAGAGCGGAGAGTGTTGTGCATCACTGTAGTGTGTCGGCCGTCTGGATCCTCTGATTTAATTTACTTATTCTGTCCCAGAATGTGTAGAAAAGCACCTCACAGCCATCGAGCTGCAAGAAGCTTCTTAAATCTATGTTACAGACACAAATCTAGACCGAAAAACTGGCTTCATGCAGCACGTTTGATTCTGTTGTTAAATATTAATAAAAAATGATGGAAATATAATGAATGTAATAACAAAAGCTGTGTGTGTGTGTGTGTGTGTGTGTGTGTGTGTGTGTGTGTGTGTGTGTGTGTGTGTGTGTGTGTGTGTGTGTGTGTGTGTGTGTGTGTGTGTGTGTGTGTGTGTGTGTGTGTGTGTGTGTGTGTGTGTGCGCGTGTGTGTGTGTGCGTGTGCGTGCGTGCGTGTGTGTGTGTGTGTTGCAGCTTTATCGACGACTATCAGAGGTTCTGGGATTGAATGACGAGACGATGGTACTCAGTGTCTTTATAGGGAAAATGTGAGTATCAAAAATAAAGATGATTAAATTAATCATGTTATTAAATGTTAAACTCATAAGTAATACACACAAAAGGTAATTAACAAATTAGTCGATTATTAATTAATTACCAACTCTTACAATAATCGATAAATCAATGCACATTTTTCATCATTTTCTGACATTTTATGGACCAATTATTTTCTAATTATTATTTCTGTCTCTTGCAGCATCACAAACTTGAAGTATTGGGGTCAGTGTGAACCAATCACCTCCAAGACGCTGCAGCTCCTCAACGACCTCTCGTTAGGATATCCTTCATCAGTCTGAACTGCACTATAACATAAAGAATATAAACCTGAATGGATGAGTGTGCGTGTGTGTGTGAGGAGTGTTTTCCTCACGTTAAGTTGTGTGTGTAAAGTTGCTGAGTCTGCGTGTTTCCTCCTTGACTCCTTGTTGTTCACGTACAGCAGCGTGAGGAAGCTGGTGAAGCTCAGCGCTGTTCAGTTCATGCTGAATAATCACACAGTGAGTACATGACTTCTGCTCTACGGCCGTCACTCACTGACGTGTTTTAAGCGTGTTTGTAATGAGCTGTGCTGTCGTCCCGTGTCAGAGCGAGCACTTCTCCTTCCTGGGAGTCAACAACCAGTCTAACCTGAGCGACATGAGATGTCGGACCACCTTCTACACCGCGCTGGGACGCCTCCTGATGGTCGACCTCGGTAAACATTTACACACAACCAAGCTTCAGTGTAGGTCAACAGAAAAACATGCAGTCTGAGGCTGTTTCTCATAAATATATTTATATGTATATATATGTATATGTGTGTTTCCTTTATATAGAATTAATCAATTCAATTGTGACCAACAAATCACCATCCGCAGAACATAATCAATTATTATTATTATAATTATAATTTCTTCTTCTGCTTCTTGACCCAAATCAGTGATGGAGGTCATATTGATGTGAAAGAGAGTATTTAACAAGTTTGTTTGTTTGTTTGTGTGTTTGATTGTTTGTTTGTTTGTTTGTGTGCAGGTGAGGATGAGGACCAGTTTGAACAGTTCATGCTGCCTCTGACGGCAGCGTTTGAAGCTGTGGCTCAGATGTTGAGTACAAACACGTTCAATGAGCAGGAGGCCAAGGTGACACACGCACACACACACACACACACACACACACTCTGTCTACGAGTTCATTTCAACCTGATTTTGATGCAGTTTGATTTAAAGTATTTGTTTCAGTATTTGCATCAGTTTCTTGCTGCGCTGTATAACCAGTCGATTGATTCATCAGTGACGTTCTTCTTCTCTTCTGTGGTTTCTTGCAGAGGACTCTGGTGGGTTTAGTGCGAGACCTGCGAGGCATCGCGTTCGCTTTCAACGCCAAGACGAGCTTCATGATGCTGTTCGACTGGATGTATCCTCACAGCCGCCGCCTCATGTCAGATCATGTTTGTTATTCATGTCGCTCTCTGTAGGAACTGTCCTTGACTCAGGCCTCTGCAGATATCCAGCGTACATGCCCATCCTGCAGCGGGCCATAGAGCTGTGGTACCATGACCCAGCATGCACCACACCTGTCCTCAAACTGATGGCTGAGCTGGTTCACAACAGGTAAAGACTTTTGGTTTCACAGATGTGTGTGTGCAGAAGCTTCACAGGAAAAAAACTGAACAAATGTGTCATGAAAGAAAAGGAAATTCTGACTGTGAAACTTTCACTATGATGTCATTTTAAGTGTTATATAACGCTGATCTCTGATTTAATTTATTTCTTTTTGTAGATCCCAGAGGCTACAGTTCGATGTGTCATCGCCGAACGGCATCCTGCTGTTCAGAGAAACCAGCAAGATGATCACAACATACGGTACGTTGCTCAGCGCTCACAGAGCGACGTTCAGGCTGTACGGAGTCCAACAAGGCTCAAAACTGAGACATCATAAAATTAAAAACCCAACAAAATATTATTATCTTATTATTTGGACAAAACAACCTATTTGAAGATCTGTCGGTTGTGGAAATTACTTTTCTGATAATTTGTCGACTATCAAATCATTAAACAGACGAATCATTAATTTGTCCTCCGTCATTCAGGGAATCGTATCCTGACGCTGGGAGAAGTCCCAAAGGACCAGGTGTACGGCGTGAAGCTGAAGGGCGTCAGCGTGTGTTTCGCCATGCTGAAGGCGGTGCTCAGTGGAAACTACGTCAACTTTGGGGTCTTCCGTCTGTACGGCGACGACGCTCTGGATAACGCCTTACAGACCTTCATCAAGCTGCTGCTGTCCATCCCTCACAGCGACCTGCTCGTACGTTCAGACACGAGAACATCTGTTACTCACATTCATGTATAAGAGACCCGTTAATATAAAACGTGACTGCAGGCGGCGGCTCAGCGGTTCACAGGTCAACAATAGTTAGTAATAACTTTTATTTTAGACACTACACAGACGAGACAGAAGAAGAAAACATATTTAATAAATATAAACAAATAACAATCACATAGAGGCAAAACTACAAAAGTGTTTTAAAAAATGGTTTAAAAATAGTCATTGATTCTGTGAGACGATCAACTAATCAATTTACTCTATTTTCTATGTTTTTAACGTGTTTTTACCGTGTGTTTACCGTGTGTCATCAGGACTATCCTAAGCTCAGCCAGTCCTTCTACTCTCTGCTGGAGGTGCTGACGCAGGATCACATGAACTTCATCGCCAGTCTGGAGCCTCATGTGGTCATGTACATCCTGTCTTCGATATCAGAAGGGCTCACGGCGCTCGGTAACTCTCTCACAGCTCCGACGCTGCTCTCTTCTGTATTTCCTCGTGTGTGCGCTGCTGTATCTGTTGACTGTGTGTGTTTCAGATACGATGGTGTGCACGGGCTGCTGCTCCAGTCTGGACCACATAGTGACCTACCTGTTCAAGCAGCTGTCGCGCTCCACAAAGAAGCGGCCCGCTCCGATGGCAACAGACGATCGCTTCCTGCACATCATGCAGCAGCACCCGGAAATGATCCAGCAGGTCAGATGATCAGCACCATGTTTCCTGGTTTCAACTCCGTTTCCATCTGACAGCAGCAGCGAGTTGACTGAGAAGCTGTAAATTATTAAAATCACTGACTGGCTCCGTTAAACTGAATCTTGTGTTTATTGTTTAGATGCTGTCGACTGTGTTGAACATCATCATCTTCGAGGACTGCAGGAACCAGTGGTCAATGTCACGACCTTTGTTAGGCCTCATCCTCCTCAACGAGAAGGTGAACATCACACACACACAGATGTGCATCACAAGCCTGAAGCATCAGTGTGTGTGTGTGTGTTAACGTGTGTGTTTGTGCTGCAGTATTTCGCTGACCTGAGGAACAGCATCGTCAACAGCCAGCCTCCAGAGAAGCAGCAGGCCATGCACTTATGTTTCGAGAACTTGATGGAAGGAATCGAGAGAAATCTACTAACGAAGAATCGGGACAGGTGGGTCGCAGATATCAGTGTCACATGACCCATGAAGCTGGCAGCAGAGCGTTACTGCTGCTGTTGAGTCGCATGTTGTCGCTGCAAACAAGGAAGTTAAAATACAAGCGTTGTTCGACCAATCAGGTGGAACCTCGTCTCGACTGCACCAATAGTTCTGCTGTTATTTAAAATGAATAATCTTTCCACTAAACGGTTTCCAGAGTAGAAACGAGGTCTGAAACTGGTCATTATTTTCATCATCGATTCATCTGTTGATTGTTTTCTCTTTCGTCATTTGGTTTATAAAATATATCAATATCAACATCCTCGTATGATATTCAGTTTACTGTCACAGAGGATGAAAAAAACAGAAAATATTCACATTTAAGGAGCTGGAATCAAAATGTTGACTTTTTTTGGCCTTTTTTTTCTTAAGTATGAACGATGAATCGATTATGAAAATACTTCTGATGGATTAATGGTTGCAGCTGTAGTGGATTCATGTGGATTATTGTATTAATGGTTGCAGCTGTAGTGGATTCATGTGGATTATTGTATTAATGGTTGCAGCTGTAGTGGATTAATGTGGATTATTGGATTAATCGTTACAGCTGTAGTGGGTTTATGTGGATTAATGGTTGCAGCTGTAGTGGATTAATGTGGATTATTGGATTAATGGTTGCAGCTGTTGTGGATTAATGTGGATTAATGGTTGCAGCTGTAGTGGATTAATGTGGATTATTGGATTAATGGTTGCAGCTGTAGTGGATTAATGTGGATTATTGGATTAATGGTTGCAGCTGTTGTGGATTAATGTTTGCAGCTGTAGTGGATTAATGTGGATTATTGTCGTTTGTGTCTCCAGGTTCACTCAGAACTTGTCGGTGTTCAGGAGGGAAGTGAACGACAGCATGAAGAACTCAACATACGGGGTCAACAGCAACGACATGATGAGCTGACATTCCACACGGGCGAGTCTTACCCAGCTGCAGACAGAGTTCACCCCCGCCCCCTCCACCGCCTCCCCCCTCCGCGTAAGCCTCCCCCCCTGTCCCCCTGGGCCCGGATGCCTCGGGATCATCTCCTCACCCGACACGACGCGCTGCTGCGTGTGCAGCAGCGTACGGGGAATAAACCAACTCTGCGTCACTTCTACGTTGCACCTGCTCCTCTTCCCTCTTCCTCCTCCTCCTCCTCCCCCCTCCTTTTTGATATAAGCATATATAAATATATACAGATCTATTTTAAAGCCAGTCTGCTTTGGTCTGACGAGCCACTCGTCTGGCTGTCCTGAGGGTGGAGGGGTGAAGGGGAGAGAGAGAGGGAGCGCAGAGGAGGTGGTGAGGAGGGAGGAGGAGGAGGGAGGGGACGAGCGCCGGTAAACGTAGTAATCCGCTTCTGCCTGCCTTGTATAGAAAAACACACAAAAACCAAGTGTACATTTTTTTTCGTAACATTTTGAACAATGTTTATAACGATCGAATTTAAAACACAAAGATGAGTTGAGGAAAAAAACAAAACAAACAAAAATAAAAACGTGTGATTGAGCTTTTTACAGTGTAGTGAGTTAGTGCAACTGTCTGTCTGCGTGGGGAGCGAGCTTTCCACATGAGAGAGAGAGAGGACGAGTGAGGAGGGGGTGAGGAGGGGGAGGAGAGGGGAGCTGAGCTGCAGGATGGCCACAGGAGCACCTACAACAAGAAGGAGCTACACACACTAACAGAAAGGGAGAGTCAGAGCATCCGTGTTGTACATTTTTCTCAGTCTCTGGTTGAAGTGATGTAAATAGCCACGTTCAACGAGGTTTAAAGGGAGGTGACACTGTTTTTCAACCTCATACTTGTTCGTTCATAAAAACTTGGAAGTTCATCCGGTCGAGCAGCACTGAAAGCTTCAAAAAGAAACTTTAATGTCACTGACGAGTCAATCAATCCACAGCTAATTATCAATCATTTCAAGTGTTTAAGTTCAGTTCCTCGTTCCTGCTTCAGCGTTGACTGTAAACAGAATATTTTGGAGTTTGAGTTTTCATCAAATAAAATTAGACATTTGAGAACGTCTCCAATGTAATGATCTCTACATGACTGAACCGACACGTCTACACCATCCAAACACTGAGAGAATAAAACAAATATACAGATTCAACTTATTGATACACAAATTGATAAATCAAAATAATAATTGAAAGAAGATGAAAATAATTCTTAGCTTTAGCCCTGAACATTTCAAAACACTCATCTCTGCTGCTGTAATGATAAACATAACTTCTCAAACACACTAGGCTATACTAACAATTATTTTTATTATTTTCTCAATTAGTCTAAAATATCGTGAAATAGAGAAGAAAATATTAAAATTCTCACCTTCACGATGCTGTAACCATCATGTATTTGGCACTTTTGCTTTAAAAAACACGTGAAAATATATTTTAATTATAATTATGTTGAAGTGACTTGTGTGAAATTGAAGTTTATTTGCGAAGCTTCAGGAGACTTTCGCTGCTCATCCAGTTTTCCCAAATCTGAAATAGTCTGAACGGATGCGGCTACGAACGTCTGTGAGGCTGATTATAAATGTGTGAATGTCCCTTTAAACGTCCCGTCTGGTCTGCCCCGGCTCCGTCTTTCTCCTCGAACCAAACGCGTCACATCCGGCCTGTTTTGGTCAGGCGTGTTCGTCCACACGCGATGACTGACGTGTAAGCAACATGGTAACAGCTACAGTTCCCCCTCTGGTAGGCTGGTGCAGTTTCCACCGTTTTGTTTACACTCTGGCTTCCTCGGACCAGGTTTCGGTCCTGCAGCGGAGTCCTTTTGGTGTGTGATTGTGTGTGTGTTTGTGTGTGTGTGTGCGTGCGTGTGTGTGTGAAGTGGCTCTGTGTTGCCTGGTGTGTATGTGGCGTCTCATGGTGCTGCAACAGCTGTGATGGAGCTCAAGGTCTGTGCCACCTTAAGATAAAACCATGATGATGGAGGGAAAAGTAGTTCCTGCCAGTTGAGACATCTGGTCATAAAAGCTCCTTTGAAGGAATCCAGTTTAGTTTTAAATATCTGAAATATCACATCAAACCTTGGTAGAAGTCAGAACAGTGTAAAGAGAAGCAGGAATTGAGTATATTAGCAACTTGTGTTACTCTCTACGATGTTGCTGCTAACTGTTTGTGACAACTAGCTCATCTCTAACCATGTCAGCACTCATGGACGTTTATTGAGTTCCTAATTCTTTGGTTTGTGTCCCTGATGTGAATGTGTTGGGTCCATAGAGTGAGTAGCTGTTTGAGTTGTTTGGATGTCTGCTACATATAGTGTAAGCATTGTGACTGCAAATAAACCTCATTGATTTTTATATCGCTGCTTCTTCGTCTTCGTCTGTTCAACTGTGAATATGTAACTATGATGGATGTAAAATGCAGCTGACCTTTTTATTCTTTAGTTTCCTCGGTTACAGGCAAACAAATGCAACTGGTTGGTAGAAAATAAACAACCACTCATGGCACAATAAAACTTTTCAGTAAATACAAAATGCAGAAGTGGGATTAAAGAGTCCAAACAAACATGGATGATATGAGGTTTTAAATTAAGGTGATAAGGTGCACCCTCAGGAGAGACCGACAGCTCATCTTCAGGGCGGGACACGACGCTAGCTCTTTGAAGATTTGGACATGAACACGGCGTTGTTGAAGCCTTCTCTGTTTCGGGCGATCTCGATCGCAAAGAACTGGGTTCTGGTGGCTGAGAAGAAGAAGACAGATCAATCGTCGGTTCCTCACTCTTACACGGCATCTTCGGCTTTTAAAAACTCACCAAATATAGTGTTCTCCTCGGTGTAGTCCTTCTCACAGTCCAGACGCAGCAGAGTCCCGTAGTTGAAGTCTTCGATGAGTCCTTCGAACTGGTTACAGAACGGACGCCACACCTGCACACAAACAGTTAAAAAAAAAAAAAAAGTTTTTACCAAAAATATGCTCTTCAAGCTTCAATATCTATGACTTTTATTAAAGGATCATTCTGGCTCGAAACGCTAATAACATGTTTTCAGTCTCAGAGTAGTTCTGTGTAAGACAGACGCTACTGAGCATGTGCAGGAACACATTTACCAAAGAACTTCAGTACAACGTCCAGAGGTTCATATGAAACGAGCCACGTTCCTGCACATGCTCAGTGGCGTCCTTCTTACACAGAACAACTCTCTGACGGTCGCTTCACCTCTTTGGCTTCGTCAGACTTCAGGTCGTCCGTCTTCAGCAGCTTTATGTCGAGCTCCTTGAAGGTTTCTCTGAAGGACGAGTAGATTTTATCGTCTATCTTCGTCAGCTTCAGGAACTTCGGATCGACGGACGAAATGAGCTGAAGACAGAAGAATCGATTTAAGGTTAGTGATACGATCACCTGCTAACGTGGGTTTAGATTACTATTTGGCTTCAATGTTGATCATTTAGTGATCGTTCAAATGTTTTTTGATGCTTTTTTATATAAATTGAAGACATAGTGAAGGCATTTTCAATATTCTCTAAAGCTTTATAAACTTAAATCAAGGAAATAATCCTCAGATTAATGGTTGCAGCAGTGAGGTGGTTGGATGGTGATAACGTTTATAACCTTACAATTTATTACATAAACATGCTCAGTGAAAACATGGATTAATAATCAGCATCAGAAAAAATTAAAAATATGATATCCTCTGTATACATCATTTAAATTAGAGCTGCAACAACTGTATTTTCTCAATTAGTTGATTAATTGTTGAGTCTATGAAAAGATAAAAGTAATTTCCAACAGTTTGATGTAACTTGTACTAACGTCAACAAATATTCAGCGTACTGTCTTATAAAACATCGATTTGAAAAGATGGAAACATGTTGGACATTTGCGCTTAAAAATGTCTAAAACTATTAAATCAAGTGTCAAAATAGTTAATTCTGATAATGTGGCTTTTCAGACGAGACAACTCTTACATTGAAGTAAACCTCAGCGTGGTTGTACGCCTTCATCGCCCACATGACCTCGAGCCGCGGCTGAAACAAGAAAAGAGGTGAAACCGAAGCTTCATTTATAAACATCCAGACACAGAGCGACAAACTGTAAGGTGAAGATCAAATGGCAGATTATCAATGAAGTACATTCACAGTTTCACAAACAACTAGAAATCCAGATCTGAGGCTCCTGTTAACCCCTTAAGTTCTATAAATTATGTCCATATGCAGCAAAAGAAAATAAACCACCAACGGCGCCGGCAAACTATTGTTTGTGTCATTGAATTTTTTTGCAGTTCATCATTTTGTCTTAAAGATGTGAGAATTAAAATTCCTACAGTCAAAATGTCTTTAAATGTCACAAAGATTTTCAGTTTATGGTGTATGTAAGTATAACAATGACAGCTTTAAATGTCCAGGCAGAAAATGATTAAAAGTCACTCACATCGTTTCCATAAGCATCTGCTGGAAGAGACAGAGCGTGTGCAGCTGCCGCAGCGCCATCCGCCCCCTGTGAGCCCAAAACACACCAACACACACTTTTACTACAACAAACACAAACAAACAAACAAACACTGTGTGGCGCTAAAAGATGCAGCCTGTCAGATGAAAGAAAGAGTCATTAAACACATACAGATACACAGAAATCCTTCAGTTTAGTAAAAGTACCACAATGATGTACAAATACTCCAATACATGAGAAATACTACTGCAGTAACAGTACATAAGTATAGTGATCTTGATGTAGTTAAAGTACTGCAGTAACAGTACATAAGTATAGTGATCTTGATGTAGTTAAAGTACTGCAGTAACAGTACATAAGTACTGTGATCTTGATGTAGTTAAAGTACTGCATTAATGTTTTTACGTTGAGACAACATGTAAATTACTACATTAAACATAAAACAGTCGTGTTAACCTTTACACTCCTGATTTCATGACTTAAATAAATATAATATAATATAATATAATATATATATAATAATATAAGCTGACAGCGAACCTCAAGTGTTTCTCTGCTTGTTTCTACACGTGTTTTCCTCTCAGCTAGCTAACATTAGCCGAGTCAACTAACTATCTTATTCCCATAAACCGTTTAATTTTTATAATTAATAATTTATCAGACTCGTCACAGACTTTATGATGAGTCAGTGTAAGAAAAAAGGCTTTAAAAGCAACACACATGTAAACATTTGTTTGTTTTTGGGGTCCTACCAGAGAGGCAAGTCCATTACCCGACGCCATTTTTCTCAGCCAAAGATCGTCTACAGATCAAGATGAATCACTGCACGGGCTTTTCTGTACGCATGCGCTTTTCCTCCTCTCACTTCACCACCCTCCAAAAGACAAAGCAAATATTATTTCCGGGGCTGTAAAAAGCAGAAAAAATACACACATTTAGAGCTTTAATGAACATTTTTATTTCATAACGTGTGTAATTTTACACTCTACATGAGCTCATGTGTTAACTAACATAGACAGTAAGCCATTTTAATCAAACGCAGAGAAGCATCTCTTCTTCTTCTGCTCTCTGTTCAACTTTGACACGTCGGTGACGTCTCACACGTTAAAGGGCCAATACACTTATTTTCTATTTCGTACATACAACTTATTTTTTAATTTTTTCGCTTTTACTTATTATTTTTTGTAATGTAATTGTATTATCTTTTGTTACTGTACATCTGGCATCATGTTCTATTCTTCTAATGACGTAATGACGTAACGTAACGTAACGTCTAAACCAACAATCTGCGGTTTGTTCTGACACCTTGTGGCCAAACTGAAGTACTTCATTTCTATTTGTCCTTCAGGCCAAATACAGAATAGTGTTTTTCTTTTTTCTTTATATTTGCGTTTAAATCACTCTAACACAAATATCAATGATGTCATGTTGATGTGATATTTACTGTTTTATATGAATCATATAAATATTGATCAGTTCTTTATTCTAATATTTGACTCATTCGTCAGTTTTAGATGTTTTGGGACGACAGCTGCAAATTCACGTAAAATAAAATGAAGTAAAATAAGATTAGATATTATTGGATTATAGCTTTGCATATAATCCATGTATATAACACAATATACATGATTATATATATATATGGATTATATGCAATGTGCACTCCATACAGTAATAAACCATTAACTATTATATTACATTATATTATATTATATTATATTATACAACATGTTGAGCTAAGGGCACATTCACAGTGATGTTGTTTGTTGTTTATTAATTGTCTGCTATAAACAAACAGTGTTGAAGTTGCGTAATGACGCCCTGGCTGCGCTTTTTCTTGTTTTGGCGCACATCGCTGCGGCTGCAGGAGGATGTTTGAACATGTTTCTTGGAGGCAGACATTATGTAATGTCATAACACAGCGCTGATTATTCCCCCTCTTCAGTTAGAGTGAACCAGCCCGCTGGAGCAACAGGAAAACAGCTTCCTCCTCCTCCTCTCCTCCTCCTCTCCTCCTCCTCCTCCTCCTCCTCTCTTCCTCCTCTTCCTCCGCTGCTGGGGTCACAGCAGCCACCAGCCCGGCTGCAGCCACATCACATCGGCTCTCATATAACACCAGGCTCCCCTCCTCCTCCTCCTCTCCTCCTCCTCTTCCTCCTGGTTTACAGGCAGCAGCGTCACCCTGAGCTCCTCCACACATCGGATTTATTCTGCGCTGTTTGGAGGTAGGAGCATCCTCTTTTCTTATCCTCCTGCATTAGTGTGAACATTACCGGGATGTGCTCCGGTGTGTTTGCCGTGTTTGTGTGTTTATCACTTGTCTCCTCATCATCATCTTCCTCTTTGAAGGCCACATGATCACCGATCACGATCAACGCCTGCGATGCTGTTTTAACATCGACGCATCGCATCATTCTAAGATCTGTGTCTCTTCTTCTTCTTATTATTATAATAATAAAACTGTTATTTTGATAATCATACAGGCCTATAAACAGATATGATGCTTCATCCTGGTGTTTTTATCAAATCATCAAATGTAATATAATAATATAATAATTAAATATTCTGTCTATAAAATGTCAGTAAATAAGAAGGTGTCTTAAAATATAAAACAGAAAACATAAAGCAGCAGATCTTCATGTCACATGACCTGCAGTTTATCTTTATTATAACTGTGACGGCTCATTTTTATTGTAAATACGTCTGTCTGCTAAAAGCTGAGGATTCATTATATCATTATAGCAGCTAATAGTTCATTTTGACACTTAAATAATTGAAAAAAATGCCAAAAATGAATTTCTTGCAGCCAGTGAGGTCTGTTTTTATATCAAACATCATAATTATGGACGGCTGGTTGGATAAAACAAGACATCTGAAGCTTTTTCATAATTCAATCATTGTTAGACGTCACAAATAATCAGTTAATGGTAAAAAAAAAAAAAAAAAAAACAATCACCAGATTAATTGATATAATGATCCCTCATATCAATAAGTCCTGATATACTTTCAAATCAAAATGTTCCTTAATACACTGTGTTATTATAATATTGTATTGTTTAAATAATGTGTGTGTGTGTGTGTGCGTGTGTGTGGTTGGACTAATGGGCGACACACACACTGAGCTCAGCTCCATTGATGGCTGCCTGGCAGTTAAAAGCTCTTAGTGATAAGACTATCGGACTCAGTGCACTCAGACTGCTGCCGGTCGGATGGATGGATCTCCGTCAGCTCGTCCACAGAAATGAAAGTGACTGAGTACACGAGTGTTAGAGTATCAGTCAGGATGTGAACAGTGATGGAGATCATTGTTCCTGTTAAAGGATCCCATTAATGTGCTTAAAATGGAAGTGATGGAGGTTGTTTGGTCCATAAAATGTTGAAAAATGCAGATCAGTGTTTCTCAAAGCCTCCGATGACGTCCTCACGTGACTGAAACAACCAGAAGATGTTCACATTTAGGAAGCTTTGAGTCTCAAAACGATTGATTGATTATCAAAAGAGTTGATTTTAGTGATGATGACACAACAGTAGCTCGTATAAAACACAGAAGTTATAGTAGCCAGTAGCTGGTTAGCTTAGCTTAGCTTAGCTTAGCATAAAGACTGGAAACAGTTAGCCTCTAAAACTCACAACATGTATTATAAGTTTCATGTTGTGTTAATGCCGTTTTTACACTTCTGTCTCTGATTCTGCAGAGTTGCTAGTAGATGGATTTTGTTACTTCGGGACCGAGACAGGCTAACTGTTTCCACCTGTTTCCAGTCTTTGTGCTAAGCTAAGCTAACTGGCTGCACTGGGATAAAATTTCACCCAGATTAACTATAAATCAAAGAAGCTTCAGGTAATAACTGTTTTTTTTTTGTACAAAACATGTGCAATGTGCAGATGACCTTCAAGAGTTATTAAGTTATTAACAATCAATAACAAACCATGACATGTAAGTTTAGGAAGGAAAACAAAAAATAAAACCGGGTCAACATTAACGCAGGATCGGTGCTGTTTCACCCAAACTGGGTCAAATAGTGATTTTAGTGTGTATCAATCTTCTCTTTTATCTCACAGTAAGACAGCAAATAAACATATCTTATGTCCTAAAATGTCAAAGTATGTCTTTCTAAGTAAGATGATGAAGTACTTAGCAGTATCTACTTCTAGTATCAGTAAAGAATCTGAATACTTGCACCTGTGTTACAGGGACAGGAGGATTTACAGGCTGTGTGTGTTGTACACTGATGAAGATGTGGTTCAGCTGAGGACAGGCGGCAGAAAGACGACGTCTCTCTGTGGGGCAGCTTGACATGACGGGACGATGTCTGAGGATTAGAAATAGATTAAAGACGGAGCGAAGGTGAAGCGCGTCGCTGTGTTTTGTTGATGCTCTGGAGGGAGGAGTGTAACCACAGCAATAACTGTTGAGGAGCGGCTGGGCGTTGGCCCGGCTGGGCGAGCTGATAAACAGCCAGAGAGGAGACAGAAGGGAGGGGAGGCTTAGAGGAAGAGGAAGGGATGGAGATGGAGGTGGAGGAAAAGGAGGAAGAAGAAGATGGAGGGAGGGTGATGCAGGTGAAAGAGGAGGCACGGCGTGAGGAGGGGTTCACAGGAAGTGGGGATCTTTTGGCGGAGGATATCCTTAGCAAAGCAGCTTGTATGTTGTTTAGGTACACAGTGTCTTTCCTGTGAGGAGGAGGCCTCCAGCTACTCCACCTCCTGCCTAGCGCCTCCCTCCCCTGAGGAAGCTCTGATAACAGACATGCAGTAGTGTCTGACTCACAGTGTTGTTTTACACGCTCTCTGCTTGTCCCCATCATTCGAGTCATACCCAGAGGGACGTGGGTTGTTTTTGAAAAGGGATCATTTGTTCTGAAAGAGGAAATACAATCTAACATCTCCCACAATAATCTGTTTTCTGAAAGGTCATTTATATTAAATATCCATATTTTTATTGCAAGTGTTAGTCTGCTCAGCAATATCTTTATTGGTAATTTCAATTATCTTCCAGCGAAAAAGCAAATGTGTTCAGAGTTAGTTTAAGGAATAATATCAAAGGCAAATATGTTATAGTTCCCTTTTATGCAATCAAAAGTAACGTCAAGAGGTTTTTTTTAAACGTAATTGGTGTTTGACTGACAGGAGCTGAAGGGGTGTGTCGGTGTCTGTGCTTGATTGACAGCAGCTGGAGAGGTGTGTCGGTGTCTGTGCTTGATTGACAGCAGCTGGAGAGGTGTGTTGGTGTCTGTGCTTGATTGACAGCAGCTGGAGAGGTGTGTCGGTGTCTGTGCTTGATTGACAGCAGCTGGAGAGGTGTGTTGGTGTCTGTGCTTGATTGACAGCAGCTGGAGAGGTGTGTTGGTGTCTGTGCTTGATTGACAGCAGCTGGAGAGGTGTGTCGGTGTCTGTGCTTGATTGACAGCAGCTGGAGAGGCGTGTTAGTGTCTGTGCTTGATTGACAGCAGCTGGAGAGGCGTGTCGGTGTCTGTGTTTGATTGACAGGAGCAGTACAGAAATAAAAATGTCTTCCATGAGACACTGTTTGAAAAACTCAACTCAACTATTAATATTTACAAAACAGCAGTGGATGGAAATGCACCATAATTCAGATTTTATTTTAACAATCTTCTGAAATGTTTTAATTTGCTCTACATTTGGATAGAAACCTGAATATTAGAGCAAAGCTGAAAATAAATACAAAGAAATATACAAAGTTAATGCCAATATAAGTTGTTGTCACTTACAGTAACTACAGGAATAAAAGTCCTCCGTCTTGGAGACATTATTTATGTTATTAGCTCCACATGTGCCTTTTCCTGAAAAGTCTGTGCAAGATAAGTAACAAATACTATGAAATTATATTTCTTTATAAATCTGCAGCAGGAAGTAAATGTCAGACTGCTGAGTCATTCACAAACTCATTCATAAAGCTTCAGCCATGAATGTGTATAATGTGTATAATGTGTATAATGGATGATGCATCTGGTGATTGTGTCTCTCTCCTTGTTTCTCTGCAGCCGGTTAAAAGCAAACAGGAGGAAAGTTTCTCTCCAGACATGCAGAAGGTAATCAATCACCTGCAGACCTGCCGGCGCTTCACACACTTTATATTTAAAAAGTCACTTTTTCTCTGAAAACAGCTGACTGACACATTTCACATCACATCTAATAATTTGATCCATTGATTAGATAAAACATTGATTAATGCAGCTTTAATATCCATATCTCAAAAATACCTTATAGCTGTTGATATGTTGTGAGATATGTTATCATGGTTACATGCACACATACATCAGCAGAGTTTCCTGAATGTTTGTGTTTGTGTTGCAGGTGGAGGGACGGGTCACCCCCGTCAACCTGCCTTCTTCCAGGGTCTCCAGCACGCCGGGGTCTCCGGCCACTGGCATCACGGTAAACACATACCTGCCCAGAGACACGTGTGTAATCAGCGTGTGAGTACAGTAATGCCAACCTGCTACCTGTGTGTGTGTGTGTGTGTGTGTGTGTGTGTGTGTGTTCAGGCCCGTGTGAACGACCAGGTGGTGGGCTACAGAGACCTGGCTGCTCTGCCCAGAGATAAAGCCATCCTGCAGGTAGAGAGACCCGACCTGATGACCTACCAGCCACACCTGAGCTTCTCCCCGCTCGACCCGCCATCCAGAGAGGTACACACACACACACACACACACACACACACACACACAGGTAGCAGGTTGGCATTACTGTACTCACACGCATCATGCAGGTATCATGTAGTAAATAAATACACGTCTCTTTGGTTTTTAGAACAGTAATTTGATGATTAATAATAATTGTGCTTTATTGTCAATTATCGGTTAATAATTGTGTTTTCTGTGATCTGCAGCGCTCTCTGTCTCCTCCCCCCTCGTCTCCCATCACGTCTGTTGAGGTGAGACGATGAAATGCTGCTTTTGTTTGGGACAAAGATGAATGAATGATGTTTTGTAACTTCTCCTCCTTCGTACTGGACACACAGCTGTAGTTTTCCATCTACAATACAATGTAGTTGATAGAAGATACAATTACAAAGTTTGTTTTTTCATCATTCAACATTTTCCTCATTTATATTTTAGTCGTTTTATTTTTTGTAAAAGCTCTAATCTGGATACTCAAAATGAAACGTGAATGAAACAGCAGGTAAACAGGGCTGCTGACATTTTAAAATCCAGTTAACATTGGTGGACTGCTCCTTTAAGCCCTGAACACTTAAATTATGAAAAATGAATCTCTATTGAATGGAAACATTTGAGTTAGTGGTCAGTGAGTTAATAATGTCAGTAGATGAACGGTCACTGACCTGTGACTGACCCGGCGGGTCATGAACCAGGCTTTGACTGATGCCTTCATATTCCTGTCTGGTTCTTGACTTTCAATCACTGCTTTGTCTTTTTCTGTGACATTTAAAGTGTCTCGTTCGCCTGCAGCTGAGAACAGAACGTGTCTGTTGGGACGTCTGTGGATGTTTCCCATCAGGCCACATTAGACTTCAGTCTGTCATAAAGTAGCTGCAGCTGGTTTAAAATGCAGCAGCTGGTTTATAAAGTGCTGTCAGGATGTCAGAAATGTCATTTAGAAACTAAAGAAACTAATAAAAAGGAAAAAGTCTTCGTAAAAAACGACTCGAAACGAGAAATGTTCCTTTTTCAGGTGAAGGCACGCAGAGCAGAAAGTGAGAGTGGCTCCCCTGGAGGATCCACACTGCAACTGCAGGCTGAACGCAAGATCAGCACCAGCATGCAGCATTTCCACAGACCAGGTACACACACACACACACACACACACACACACACACACACGATGGGTTAAATAGTGGCTGCTCTGGACGTCCGTATTCTAAACTAAATATTTTTTTAGATAATGGCACCAACATCTACAGGAAACCTCCCATCTATAAACAAGGTGAGCTCACATACATGTTGTTATCTTCTGTGTGTTCATGTGTGTTCGTCTCTTTCCTCACTGAGCAGCTTCATGTTTTCACTCCAGATGGTAACAGACATGCAGACGGCAGCGGCGTCATTCAGTCAGCAAAGTTCCCAGCAGCTCAGCCTCCAGATCCCAGCCAGCCGTCCAAGATAGAGACCGAGTACTGGCCCTGCCCGCCGTCACTGGCTGCCATGGGTAACACACACACACACACACACACACACACACAGACACATATAGTATATAAACAGGCGGGGACACAGAGGGAGGCTGGACCTAACCTTCAGGTTGCTCTCTGGCAGAGATCGAGTGGAATAAGAAGAAGCTGCAGGAGCAGGATGAGTTTGAAGACCTGACGGAGGATGCTGAGACGCTGCAGGAGCAGGAGCTGGAAAAGGTTTGAGATACTCAGTATTACAGCCTCTGTCATACATAAATAATGAATTACAACGAAAACATTATAGAATTATATATTTTTAGAAATAAATTCAAAAAATTTCAAGAAAAAGTCAAAAAAATAAGTAATATTTTGAAAAATGGGTAAAATATTTTTGAGAAAATAAGTTGTAATATTTCAAGAAAAATGGTTGTGTAATAATTTGAGAGGAAAAAATATGTTTTGAAAACAAATTTGTAATATTTTAGTGGGAAAAAGTCAAAATCTTATAAAAAATAAAAATATACTGAAAAACAAATAAGTTACATATCGAGAAAAAACAATTAAATATTTAAAGAAAACACAGTACTTTTTAAAAAGAAAATATATGTAATATTTTAACAACATATTTAGAGGTATTTCTAGATGAAAGTCGTAATGGATCTGCTTGTTTGGACAGTAAAATGTCATGTTGGTTGCTGGTGGGTTTGTTCTCCAGATCAAGTCCAACCTGGGCCGTCTGATCCTGAAGGAGGAGAAGGAGAAGGCCGTTCATTTCCGGAGGAAGACGCAGTCGCTGCCCGACAGAACACACATGCACACGAGTAAAAACTCTCTCTGCCTTCACGGCTTCACTTCAGCTTTGTTTGGATCAGATCTCACTGGGTTTTATTTGTTTTTTTCTCTGTAGGTTTGTCTGCGAATGCATCGAAGTCTCCGTCACGTTCAGGCTCAGGATTGACCAGAGTAAGCGCTCGCTGTCGGTGCTTTTAGAGATTTACTTTAACAGTGTTTGATATAAAACCTGCAATGCTTTGCTCTGTGTCTGCAGATGCGGTCTGCAGAGTTTTCCACAGATGGAGATAAAGGACAGCCAGGTACGATTCCTCTTCTGAAGACTTTCTGTTCCTACTGCTCAGATAAAGAAACATGATCTGCAAAGAGCTTCAGATCACTTCAGCAATAAATGATTGTTTATTAAGGAATTTCCATCCTCATCACACTACTGAAGACATAAATCTTAAAAATGACTCACAAGTATAGCTTTATGTTTAAAAAAGGCTGCGTAATTTGGTAGGAGGAAAATTAGTGCATTTGTTAGGGACTATTTTTGGTGGCGGATGAATATTTCCAGCAGCAGGACAGTGTGTGTGTGTGTGTGTGTGTGTGTGTGTAGTTAAAATAACCTACAGTGTCTCTGTGAAACCAGAAGAATCACACAAACACTGGACTTTATAAACTCTCCTCTCAGTTCTCACCTCACTCTCTTCTTCTTCCTGTTGTTGTGTTTTTGCAGCTTCTCAGGTAAGCGTGTCGTCTGCTCCGAGTGTGTGTGTAGCATGTAGTATGTAGTATGTAGTATGTGCATGGCCCGTGACATCAGCAGTGATGTGTTTTTTGCTTCTTTACTTACTCGTCCTGTTCTCAGCTTGAGTTCATGCACAGTGACTGACGTATGCATCTTCCAGCAAAGCTTTCCTGCAGTGGTGGAAATTTACTCAAATATTTTACTAAAGTACTATTATGAGGTACTTGTACTACATGTCAGAGGTAAATCTAGTACTTTCTACTCCACTACGTTTATCTGACAGCTTTAGTTACTGTTCAGATGCAGATTTGACTCAATGGATAATATAAGAAGCTTTTAAAATCCAACACATTGTTAAAGATGAAACCAGTGGTTTCAACCTTTTAGTCTGTTGACGTCTTACTAAAAGCAGTGTGTAGTCGGGTCACATTTCAGATGTCTATGAGTTGTTAACAGCTCCACCAAATAGTGATTTTTACCTCTAAACTTCTCACATGGTTTCATTTCAATAAATGTTCAAATGATCCAATATTTCAGCAAAAATCAAAGATTAGAGAAAAAGTCCAAAAGCTGAAAACAGATTTGTGTATCAGAACTTTGTTTCTTCTTCTTTCCTCTCCCATTAATCATCTCACGACCCCTCAGATTTATCTGGTGACCCTTTGGAGGGCCCCGACCCCTAGGTTGGGAACCACTGGACTAAACTAGCTAACTGTATATGAAGTACTCTACAGTACTTTTACTCTAGTACTTCTACTTGTAAAGGAGTATTTTTACATCGGTGTGTTGGTACTTTTACTGAAGTAAAGGATGTTAAAACTTCCACCTCTGCTCTGTGTGGCTTTACAGTAATAGTTTTTATGTTTATCACCATTCTGTGTATTTTGTATAGTGTATTTCATCTGCCGTGTGTGTGTGTGTGTGTGTGTGTGTGTAGAACGGCGCGGCTCTGAGGGAGCGGATGGACAGAGGAAACTCGCTGCCGAGTATCCTGGAGCAGAAGGTGACGTTCGCTTTAACTATGATTCATTTCAAATTCATTTATTTATGTATTTTATTTGATTCTCTTTTGTTCAGTTATTATGAAACTAATTATATTCTATATATTATATCTGCACCTCCTCATGAACTCTACTTATTTATTACTGGCAGCTCACTGTTGCCCTCTGCTGGGCAGACACTGAACATCTTCACTGTTGATTTTAATGTGTCATGAAAGGAAAAGTTACTAAAGATAAAAAGTTGAATAATTATGTTTGTTGTACATTTCCAGCTTTGTATTATTATTATTATATTATTTATATTCTGAGAATATATTTGCATGTAACAGGAAATACAAATATGTTCATGTTTCCATCAGCAGCTGATTTATTGATGGGAAGTATTAACTATGTGCTGATCAGATACAACCCTAAAACAGTTTTATTAATCAATATGTTTCTGAATGAATTAAATGATAAATAAACAGGAAACTGTATGAAGTATAAAGGAAATGATGTTATGTGACGTGTTTGTTTCTGTGTGCTTCTCAGGTTTATCCTTATGAAGCACTGATTGTGACCCACAGAGGGCGCTGTAAGCTGCCGCCGGGAGTCGACCGCACTCGACTGGAGGTCATCCACATTAAATAACTTCGTCTTTATTACCTTTATTTATTGTGTTTTCGTCTGTGTTCATTGAAGCTGTGAGTTTAAGATGTTCTTCTCTGAATGAACGACGACAGTTAAACAGACTTTAACTTCTCATGTTCTCGTCTCCTCTCAGCGGCATCTGGCTCCGGGGCAGTTTGAGCAGCTGTTCGGGATGCCCATGGCCGAGTTCGACCGCCTCTCTCTGTGGAGACGAAACGAGCTGAAGAAGAAAGCCCTACTTTTCTAACAGGAAGTGACCTCGTTCAGCCCCTCGAGTACATGATGAACCACCTGCTGTGGAGGAGGAGGAGGAGGAAGAGGAGGATATAATATCTGTTTGAGAGTGAATCATCACATTAGTTCAGGCAAACATGTTCTCCATCAAACTAACCAGTCACATCCCAGGATGAGCAGAGTGTTTCCTGAAGGCTGGCCCTGATTAACCCTTTACTCTGACTAACCTTAACTGATGCACTGACACTCACATATTACCTGTGCTGCACTTATAATCACCTCTGCTTGCAAATCATCATCATCTTCATCATCATCATCATCATCATCATCATCATCATCGTCGTATGTTTTGTGTCACTGAGTTTCACCTGCAGGCGTCTGTATCATGAAGCTGAATCAACTCGTTATCTTTGGGTTTCATTTATGAGATCATTCTGGTGATTTATTTTTTTATTATTATTATTATATAATATTATATAAAGAACTGAATGGCATTTTTTAATATTTCAGTACAATAACTTAGTAGAATAATAAGTGCTTATATCTTTTACTTCAGTCAACAAAGCAAAAATACTCCATTGCAAGTAACAGTACTGCATTTATATTCATATTTGCATAAAAGTACAGAAGTACTCGCAGCAAAAATACTTAAAGTATCAAAAGTAAAACTACTTGTTATGCAAAATGGCTCAATTTATATTAATTTATACTGATTCATTAATAAGGATTTTAATGTTGCCAGTCAGAGGTAATTTTAACAACTTATACTGTTTGGTAGTTCAATTTATAATAGTCCATATTTTATAAAGTAAAATCTAAAAGCAGCTACTATAGATACATGTAGTAGTAAAGTTACATTCCAGCAATAGTTTACTTAATGGTCCAATTATGTCACAGATAAACAGATTAATGAAAGTGATTAAAGTTGCATATTAATTAAAGCAGCACGACACATGATGATAAACAACAAGCTGAACGTCTATGAAGCTCCGTAAAGACGAGCAGCTGCAGAGTCTCTGATGATTATTATTATAATTATCTAGCTATTATATTATATAGCAGCTTTAAATTCTCCTCTGATGGATCTGAAGTTGTTTCTTGTAGTTTAAAGCTGATGAATAAACTCGTATCAGTTTCAGTTCAGGAACTTCATGATTCAGACGTCTGCTGTGTTTCTGCTTAACGAAGGACTCATGATTCATTTGAGGAGCTACTGTCACATATTGAGATTGTAACAGCTACTTATAGATTTATATTTATTTGATGATTGTAATTTTTACTCTCCACATTTGTCACATTTTTTTTGCTAATGTGAAAATACTGATTTTGTTGTACAGTTTTTTTTATTTTTTTTTATACAAGCTTTCACTGATCCTCGCTTTAAAAAAGGTGCAATATGTAAGAATACCACTCCTCACCAGCTGGGGGCAGCACATCACTGTTAGCACCAAATCAAAATTTGATCCATTCGGTCCAATAACATTTTAAAAGTCTAGAAGATTAAATTAAAAAAAAATATATATTTTATCCCCATTCAAGTTAGCGCAAGGCTAAACAGGAAGTTAGCAGACTTGTCCAGCGGGGGCTAGCTGGTTAGCATGCTAACTTCATCTCTGCAACACAATACATAGACGTCTTTGACATAATGTGAAAACTGTTGATAATTTGTTTATTTCTTTAATGTTTTAAACATAAGTCTTACATAGTGCACCTTCAACCTTCCCCCCACAAACTCCGCCCACATACCTGACATTTTAAAGGAGCAGTTCGTACTAATCAACATGGTAGCGTCTGTATTGGATCCTGTCTTCAGTAGGAAATCCTTTTCTCTGCCGTTGTCTCGTGCTCAGTGTCCGTCCATCTCTTCACCATCCAGTCCTGTTAGTTTCTGTTGTGCAACGTGAGGAAGTCGAATAAACCAGAAAATAAAACATTCAACCTTTTGTGTTTTTTTCCTTTTTCTTGTCTCTTTTCACCCATCACACCTGAGCAAGATATTTATGACATTATTTGCTCTATAGCTCCTCATAAACATACCAGATCTAAAGGGTCACATCACCAAAATCACACAAAAACATATTTCTATGTTTTGACTTTATAATATTAATACTAATAAAAATATCATTTTTATAGCACTTTTCTTAATAAATTTACAAAGTGCTTCACAAAGAGAAAAAGAGAGAAGCAGTTTTTAGCATACAGAGTATTTTATCTTTTCACAGTAGAATAAAAATAAAGTGAAATAAAACCAAATAATATTAAAATTAAATTTAAAATCTATGATCTATATTTTTCCAGATGGTAGAAGTTCAGTAAGTCTGTGTTCAACTATTTTAATACTTGTTTAAATACTTTTTCTTAAACAAAAATGTTTCATTGCCTGAAAGGTAAAGTGAATATTTTTGGGTTGTGGACAAAACAAGACACTTAATCATCTTCTGCTGCATAATAGTGATTTTCTACTGTTTTTCTAATGATCTACTTTCTAAGGAACTACTTTCTACCGAAGAAATAGTCCCAGATTTTTTTCCAGCTTGACTAATCAATATTTTTACATTAAGAATTGATCTAATGTTTGTGTGTAATATTAATACTTAATAAACTGAAACATGTCAGATGGTGTTTTACAGCTTGTTCTGTTTAAATCTAAAAGTGAAACATCCTCTGAACTTCAATACTAAAGTGTGTCTGGTGGGTTTTTGTTTTTTCCCCTCACAAAAAAAGTTAAATTAATTTGTTAAAAGTGAAAACTCAGAATCTCTGAATCTGAAAAAATAAATGTAAAAGTTTATTTTGAAAGTTTTCCTGCTGTACACTAGACGTCTCCTATAGAAAGTGTGTGTTAGTGCAAACTTCACTGATGCTGAAACTGTCAGTTATAACTGAATCATCTCCTGACTGACCACGGTGGTGGAAGCTGATAATAGATGATAATAATAGATTCTGATAATAGATGATGATAATAGATGCTGATAATAGATGAACAGTGTTTTCTATTCCTGGTTACTTTCCAGTCGGTGTGTTTGATTGGTTGAACACACCTTTGCTTCCTGATTTTGCTGCTACCGTCTATGTCGTGTTTGATTTCAACGCCACCGCATCTGAATTATCATAATCAACCTTTTTTTTCTGTCTCTCTGGCGAACTTGAGCTGTGACTTGATCAGCAGGTAATAATGTGGAGGCTTCGTGTTGCTAAGAAACATATGGGCCTACACATAAAAGCCAAGACGTGCTTCCCACGCTGGCTTCTGATTGGCTGGCAGTCAGAGGCAGAGAGAGACTTTGATGGCTCCTTGAGCTGAAAACAGAAGAGAAATTCAACAAAAACATGATGTAGTTACTTTTCTCTTTTTTATTTGAATGGAGTGAAACATCTACATAAATGAGGCCTCGTGATACATGTACTCGACAAAATGTTCGTTTTTTTCAGATTTAGCTGTAAAGAAAAAAAAAAACAAATCTTTTTTCTCAGTTTCTGTACATTCTGTGAGATATGATGTTAGAAATGAGGCCTCGCTCCCAAACATAACCCAGACCTCCCCCAGAAAACAAAGAAAACGATGAACCAAACCCACCAGGTCCCGGTCACACCTGAAGCGTCTCCGATAAGCGTCTGTTTCCAGTTTGTTACAACTCTGGTCTCATTCTCGTTCTTTCATTCGTCGTTTCTATCAGAGCTGCAATCGATTGATTAATTGTTTTGACAATTTGCAGCTTTTCTTTGTCACATTAGACATTTAATTTAATATCTGAAGGTGATTTAATGTCTCAAAGTGAGACAAAACGAGCAAAGTGAAGACATCACTGAAGACTCTAAAAGTAAATCTGAATGCAATCTTTTCATTTTTATAACACTTAATTAAGAAAATAATAAACATTCATTCATCTAATCTTTCCGTTTCTTCTTTTATAGTATTTTATACTTTTACCACTTCAGGCAGATCAATAAATCAGCTGATCACATATAAATATACATCGCTGTGAAAATTTAATCTAAAGGATCCGAATCATGATTATTCATTTATGTTTTGTGTTAAAAAATTACATCAGCCGAGTTTGAACTACGTTGCTGTTCAGGTGCATTATGGGAAGTGTCGGTTTCAGAGACTTAAAGTCAGGATGTCTTCACCTCTGCTGCTCAGTTTCTAATTATTCTTTTCTTTCATTTTTCTATTTTACGAATCTCTGCTTGAAAATGTTGAATAAAGATGAAACGGCGAGTCGTAAACCGGGACGGTTTGTTGGTTTTTTAGTGACGTCACTGACCTCAGCAAATATATCTCAAGATTGTAACAAAGTTATGATAACAAATAGAAAGCTACTGAAACAACATCTCACTTCAAGGTCCACTTATGAGCTTTCAGCATCAGCATCATGCAGCAAAAGCGAGGAAGGGTTTATGTTTTTGTCAACATTAATAATGTTGACTCTAGACTTGAGTTGTAATAAAGTGGAATAACCCTTTAAACTCCTTCTCCCTCATTGTCCCTCCCCCTCCACACACACTCTAAGCCTAAAGCGATGTGCTGTAAAAAAAAAAAAAAAAAAAAGAAAAAACAACAAAAAACAAACATCACATTGAAAAGAGGGAACAATTAAAATATACATATATAATATAAATGTCAATACTTGCTCCTCAGAGCTCAGTCACACTATCATTGGCATAAGAAAGGATGGATTTTATGAGATTTCTTTTCTAATTCGAGTGTCTCCCTCCGTTCAAGCTGTTGTCCCAAATTAACCGGCTCGTCATTATACAAAATGGATTTTGCCTTGATTCGACCAGGCAGCGCTTTGAGATTTATCCTGTTCAGTCTTAAGCTATGATATTAGATCTTTAATAGATGATAAAATAAATTAAGCGTGGTGAGAGTCACTCGGACTGAACTTCGCCTGCTCTTGGTGGAGGAAGGAAAGGAGGAAGGAAGGAAGGAAGGTAGAAGGAAGGAAGGAAGGAAGGAAAGGTGTAAGAAGGGGAGATGAAGGGAGGAGGGAGGGGATCTAGGCCGGTGCGTTGGTGCCGTTCTTGTCCAGGGGTCCGGTGCTGGCCGGCAGGTTGTTGAGGGAGGGCGTGGCCTCTGGCTGCTTGCTGTCGCGGCGGGGGGGCATCCTCTCGTTGATCCGGTCCAGACCTCGGGCCTCCTCGAAGCTCTGGATCTTGTGCTGCGGGTTGAAGCCTTGAATGGCTGCGAGGAAACGGACGAGTGTCAGAAACATTATGATGATAGATCTTGATAATGATCAATCTAAACATCTGTATGGAGACAGATCGGGCTTCAAATACACACAATACTTATATATTTACTAATTTAGATATCAGTTGGATTTATAGGGTATATTTCGGTCCTTTATTTATTGTATATTATAATTATATATTTAATTATTTTTTAAACATCTTTTGAGTTTTTTGACTCAATGTGCTGCATTTTCTACATGATTGAATCTCTTTCACAGCAGTAGTACTTTATGAATATAGAATAATGTAATAGTAGATATGGTATGGTATAGTATAGTATGGTATAGTATAGTATAGTATGGTATAGTAATAGTGAAGTTTGGACCAGGAGGGAAAAAATAACTTACTTTAAAAACAGGACAAGGACAGCATGAAAGCAAAGAAACAGACTTTCATTAAAGGGCCATTTCACAGGCGTTAGTGTGGATCATTCTTGAATATACCAGAAACAAAACAGACGCTTCTCTGCGTGGGAGCGGAAACCAGACGGCACCAGCTAGCAGAGGGCTAGCAGGGCCCTTACTAACTATTACTATTACATTACTGCTATAATGTCACACACATGTCACTTCTATGATGTAAATCCTATCAAAGATTAATAGAATACAGTCTTAAAGAAGATGCTGCATCGGGACCTTTAAGCATTAAAATATTGGTATGAAAAGCATTACATTAAACCATAAGATATGTGTTTGTGTATCACTATAAGGCCCGACATCGATGCTATTATGATGCCTCCAAATTCACAAGGAGGAGGAGATGATAGTAAAACAATGTTGTCAGGAGTCAGGCTGAAAGTTTTCTGAACAGAGAAGCATCCAGCATCAAGTTAAAAACACGACACAGACAGACAGACAGACAGACAGACAGACAGAGAGAGAGAGATGGTTGCATACCTCGTGCCTCTTCTGCCTCTACGGTGGCTGTGTAAGCGTGAGTAGAAGTGCCATGCCCAAAACCAATGGAGAGAGAGTGGCAATGTTATATCAGTGCATTTAGTCACATCATCACTGCAATCAGTCAGTCCTGTTAACATTTAGTCTATCATCATACAACCCCTCCCAAGAGATGACAGAGGTTAGAACAGTATTTTATCATAAACATCATCATCATCATCATCATAAACATCATAAACATCATCATCATCATCAGGATTTATGAGGGTTTGTTAGAGGAACAAAATGTGTTTTACACCATGCTGCCATGAAAAGATCAAACTACCTTTCAACACGTGGGCCGTGGTTAGCTTAGCTTAGCATAAAGACTGGAGGCAGGGGGAAACTGCTAGCCTGGCTCTGTCCACAAACTTGATTTATTAGTCTTTGTAGGGCAGCATGGTGGGAGTCTTTAAACATTTCCGTCTCCCTGTGTGTGTGTTTCTGAGTGGTTAGTCTCAGTGTGAGTGCAGGCACAGGGCGTTAGTGTTAGCTGGACTCTGAGTTAGTGTTTGGTGGGATGCTCGGCTACGTTTACACTCACCGCTTTCCAGAGACGGCCGACCTCCGGACAAAACTCCCAGAGGCAGCGTGCCGGTCGGAGTCAGCCCCTTCAGCTGTAACACACTCTCATTCTCCTCTCTGTCAACACAAACAACAAACAACAAACGATCAACAATCAAACATAAAATAAAGAATATTCACTGGTTTCCAGCTTCTTAAACGTGAAGATTTAAAGCTTTTCTTTAAACAAAAGTCACTTAATGACTAAAATAAATGACGAATTAATAAATGATGAAAAGAATTGTTAGTTGCAGCATTGCTGCAATAATAACTTGCATACCTGCACTGCTTTTAGGCCTTAAAATAACTTGCAGACATTTTCTGAACAAGAGCATTCATCATTAAAGGACAAATTATTCTGACACACTTCCACCAGATTAAAGGAGGACACTTGTAAATCAAGAAAAAAGTCATTAGCCTTTCACTTAAAGTGGAGCAAGACTGGAAAAAAAAGAGAAAACTGTAAAGTAAGTCCACAGTAGTCTGAATAATAACCAATAACTCTATTTAAATAAAAGTAGTCCCATTCTTCAACTTAAACTTTATTACTCCTCATTTAGTCTACATGTTCCTCACAGTGACAAACATTAAATGTTTAATGTTAAATTCAATGAAGCTGGCAGACCTGAGCACAGAGAAGACACGGGCCATCTTTCCAATCGCCCGGATCTTATTCCTGATCACCTCCTTTCTGACGGCCGGAGCTCCACCTGAAAATCACAACGAGAAAAATAAGAAATTTACACTATAATCATTTTTTACTTCACAAACCTCAGCTGTGAGAAATAACTGAAGCAGCCCAAACATTCGACCTACATGGAGCAAACGTTGGTGTAATGTTCAGTTTTGTGCGTGTTGGACTTGCAGTACTTTGGTTCACCAGAACCCAGCGAACATTCGTGTGTATCACTAAGCTTCACCATCACATCGACACACAGCTAGCGACTAATGTCAACACATCAACAGTTTAGTTTCCGCCACGCTTCAGCTGCTTTCAGGGTTTCACTTCCTCCTCAGGCTGCACCGTATTTGATTAATGATATTCAGCGTTAAACGCTGGTGTTTCACTGACGGTCACCACGACAACACGTTCAGAAGAGACGAGGTGAAGAAACACTCAAGATTACAAGTACAAGTCCTGTAATGAAACAATGTAAATGTTTTGTATACATTATTGGACCTAGACAGGGATTAATATACATCCAGCTGTAATTGGGGAGTTGATTAATTAATCAATCACACTATTTTGATGATCTGTTTGTTGTTACTATATTCTGTTGTTCAGATAATGTTATATGTGAATGTCGTCTGGTATCAGGATGAAATAAAACAGGGTCTTTCTAAAAACTCACAGAACACATGAAACTATATGTATTTATATATTTATAAGAAGATTTACATTTACAGTAGGAACCAACGGGCGTGGCCACGGCGTAGAGGAGGAGGAACGCATTGAAAGATGGACTAACACATGGTGGCTTTGATTCATTGATAAGAAGGGAAACACAGACCACCACCAGACTCCTTTACAGATTTAATTTTCACAACAGAATAAAAATGAACTGGAGAAACGAGCTTTTAGTTTTTGCAGTGACTTCATTATCATGTGACGGTTTGGAAACTCTCCTCAGTGGTGTGTTCAAGGACTTTCTGACATCCAGTCAATGAACATTGTTAGGAAAATAAATCCTCCCCAGAGTGAAAGTGTGACATCTCACATGTCCTACAAGAAGAGCTTTCTGAAACTCACACATGCAAAACCACATGACCATTTCCTCACAGAAAAAAAGGTGACTGTGTTCCCTGTGAGCAAGTTGGAAATGGTATAGTTGTATGTTATATTATATGTGTGTCATATGTGTGACCGGAGTTATAATTAAACGAGTTGAAATACGTTTAAGCTGAGTTAGACAGGGGTCGGTTGGTAACAGGATCTTACCCTCACACGTGTCGTCCCCTTCTGACATCAGCTCGTCATCAGAGCAGATGTTCAACACGTTCACCAGCATCTCTGTCACTGTGAAGACAGCAGCGTCAGATACACTCATTTATTCAGGCAATCTCATTCAGATCAACCATACAGAACATTCAAACAACCACAGATATGAAAATTATTATTTGAATACATTTAAATGATCGGCATCAGGAAACAGTAAACCAAATTATACAATTATCCAGTGAGCTGAGAACTTATAATGACGTCCCTCCTCTGATACCGGAGCTATGTCACATGATGCATAACTGCTGTCTGTGTCACAAGATGGATTTAGATTTTCCTCTGAACCTCCTCTGGTGTCCAGATGTGGCAGATTTAAAGGCACAGTTTTATCATTCAGGGAAACGGTCTTGTCCAGGCTACATTAGGATACACACACACACACATACACACGCAGACACACACCCACACACACACACACACACGACAGCACTAACCTTTCTCTCCAACAAAGGGCAGAGACCAGGTGAACACGTCCATGAAGTTGGGCAGCCAGTAGGGGTGAGGGGAGCAGTTAAACTGCCGGATGTTCATCACATTATTCTCATATTTCAGCACCGCAGCTGAGGACAAAACACACACACACATTAACATTTCTACTTCATGCTCCACCATACCCTGTTGCTAAGGCTTCAAGGTTTCCAACCTGTTGCCATGGTTTCCATCCCTCACTCCTCTTTACCTTTGTTATTGTACACATCCAGGTAGTTGGGAGCCGAGAAGATGGTGATTAAAGACGGGAAGCCTGTCGTCTGACTTTTCCTGTACATTCGATACCTGACAAACACAAACACACGTTAATGTGTCGTCCAATCAAAATGAGAAACTGATGTTTGGCCGTCACGCCCACTCACCCTGCATCCTGGGCTTCGTGTGCTCGTATTACAGACAACAGGTTATTGTTCATCAGGAAGTCACATACTGCTGGGTAACTGAAAAACACGAGAATGAAACCAACATGTGATGAGAGCGGTTTGTTTTTACACGATAAGAAGCCAATTTGGCAAACAAAGCAAAGATGATTTCTCTGAATGATTGTTTTATATTTTTCCAAATGTTCAGCTGTGATGAGCACTCAGCCTTGTATCCTCCCACTGATTGGCTGTCTGACAGTCACCTTGGTTGCTATGACAGTTGAGAAGGCTGCTTAACCTCTTAAACTCCACTAGGACGCCTACGTCCTCGGCTGACGAGGCTGTAGCTGCCTCAGTTTTAAAGCTAGAGTGAATATACTGTTATGATATGAAACTAGATGACCAAATGCATCTGTACCAAGTCATGATAGCTCGTCAGGAAGCTTCAAGCTCCAAAATGTTGGATATCCGAATTAGAAACGAGTCTCTCTCCTTTATAGACATGCTCAATTCAAGCTAATCACATGCTGTTTGGGGCAAAAATCATGCAATCATGCATTTTCTATGTAGGATAAATCTGTTATTTTCACCCATTCTAATAATGGTGTATTTGAATATTTCTGCATACTGGGCTGCATCACTGAGCTGTGATGATGTTCGTCCCCATCGTGACCATTTCATACTGGTGAGAGCATTTTTTTCTGTAAAATTTGACCTCACTGTCTAAATGACCTCTTGGATAATCAAAGCTTCATTCAGAGAATGTGTGAACAGAAAAATCCAGATGTCAAATGTTTTTGATACCAAATTATAGCGTTCTTAAAGGTGTTGCCGTCTTCATTTTTGGTATTTTAGAGGGATTTCTGTAACAAATGGTACTGGTTCCCACTGTGTGTGACTTGTATATTTTGACCTGGTGTGTGTGTGTGTGTGTGTGTGTGTGTGTGTGTGTGTGTGTGTGTGTGTGTGCATGTGTGTGGGGGGGGGGTTAAACTCAAGAGATGCTAAAAGTGCTAAAATTAGAGATCAATTAAGGTCAAGGCTCTCACACAGTTTACATCTGATTCACTGCATGATATCGTAACCAAAGGATGCGTTCAGACATGTAACATTACTGTGACACGTTACAGTCCCTCATTCAGAGTCAGAGTTTGGGTTTTTTATGCATCTGCAGTAACAATTAGTTATTAATCATGTTGACAGCTTCACCTTGTATTTGGGCCAATATGGTAATCAGTACGATTAATCCATAAAGAAAATAAGCATTACTATTAAGATCTATTATTATTGCTAAAAATATGAGGAATCTGTGATTATATCAACTGTTCTTTTAATCCAGAAGTTGTACGAGAGGAGGGTAAGAAGCAGAGATCATTTCATCTCTGCTGGTTGGTTACTGTGTTACTGCAGGAATCAATACATCTGAGCACAATATGTGAGCTTCATACTAAACAATGATAATAATAAACTGCCTCACACAACTCAGCACTTTATCCGTCTTATCTTTATTCTTCATCTCATCTCTGCCTTCATTTTATTCTGTACAGTAGCAGCTCTTTTAATGCCTGTTTGTTTCCTGTGTTTGTATTTTTAAGCTGAACGTCCTCTTCTAGGACAGTAAAGACCTGAAGCAGACTGAGAAGCTACCTGGACGAGACATTACAGGAACAATAACTAAAACAGACCTCTGTGTAGCAGCTTTTCACCTTGTTGTGACCTCCACACGGTCAACATTGCAAAAATCAACACAAATATTAAGACAGAGCAGAGAATGCTAATATTTATTTTCAGTATCTGTGTGACAGCAGATTTAAGCACTCTATCCAGAGATAAGCGTTTGTTTATGAAAGCTTTAATCAGCTCAGATTAACAGGCCGAGGCTCTTTGTCATTTTTTGAAAGCAGAAACATTCCCAGCAGCAGCAGCAGAGAATCGTACCTGTAGAAATATGAGCAGCCTCTCACACTGTTGTGGCAGAAGTGTTCCTGGGTCTTCTCTGAACCGTAGTCCTCACCCGGGTCCGACCACAGCAGGTCACACATCGGCCCGAACGCTGGCGGCTCCTTGAACCGGTCCAGCTACACACACACACACACACACACAGTCCCAATTTAAAACCCCAACAGGACAAGTGATTTGTACACTAAAACTAATGCAGGATTTGAGCTGTTACCTTCCGTATGTCATCCAGGCAGGTGACTTCAGGGCTCAGGCCTCCATGCACACACAGGAACTGCTGGTTGAGGAGCGCAGCAAGAGGCAAGCAGTCGAAGGCTTCCATACAGGCATCGTACACACGCTCCGAGTACTTTATCTTACCTGAAGGACACACACACACACACACACACAGGTCAGCTTTAAAGCACACACTGCTGCAGTGAAGGAAACGACGAGATAAGAAGTTTGTCTCTGGTGGTTTCTTACACTCCTGTTTGAAGGTGAAGTACTCTGTGAGGTGCCGGCACTCGTGGTTTCCTCTGAGGAGGAAGAGGGTGTTGGGGTGGTTGATCTTCAGAGCCCACAGGTACAGCACACACTGCAGACACACAGGAGAGGCACAGATCAGCCCTGCAGCAAACGCTTTAAACACTGGAAAAATACGACCACATGTTTCACTGTTTTGAGCTCCTGACTGTTGATGCATTTAAATCATATTTAAATGAATTAATTGACTGGTGGATGCAGTGAAATCACAGACGACAGCTAGGTGAGTTACTGTACAAAATAAACAACGTTGTCCCCGTTTTTATCAGGACATATTGGACCAGGATGTTGTGACATCGTTCACCTGAGAGCGGCTCAACATTAATATGTGGAGACAAAGAACCACGAAACTGGAAAATTGAGAAAATACACATCACCTTTGAGTCATTTATAATAGAGAGAAATTACCTTCTAAATATAAACTGGTTATCAACCAGAATACGACTGTAACACAGCGAGACTGATTGTGACGCATGTCTCTTAAACTTCCACACAAACCCACTCTGTTCAGCTGCCACTCAGTCGAACCACCTGTTTGATCTACAGCGAGCCAGATCTGACCCACTGTTCATCACAGAGGGAAGACAAGAAGACACGATCCAAGGACCAGCGTGCAGTAGGGCTGGGCCACACGGACAAAACCAAACATCACAAGATTTCTGACTAAATGTAATGATGCTGCTTTCACAAAATATTTACACAATGAGATTTGATAAATAATCATCAGTAATGTATATATAGATAGACTAAGTGGGTAAAGTGTGTTTGTGTTTGTGTGTGTGGAGGTTAGAGCACAGATGACCTACACTGTACACTGTACCTGAACGCCTCCTAGCTGCTGCTACAACAGTCATATTTCAGTGTCCAGCCCCATTTTGTGGTGCTTCCTAAGCTACATCATGTAGCACAATATAACCTTCAGAGCCTTTGTGTTCAGGTGTTTTCTTTTAAAAGATAAATTACTTCTAAATGATTATCATGACCCTGATCCTGGATAATAAAGCTCTCTGCGGTCTGTGACGGAGGCGTTCCAGGATGTCCACTAATCCTCACAAGGAAGCATGACAGCAGCCAATAAAAATGTCCTGCCACCCATAGCTGCACAAAACACACACACAACTCTCCTCCCGAGAACACACTCAGTCCTTGTTTTGCAAACGGGACGCAGAGCGAGATCGGAGGTGACGTGCGAGGCGTGTGTGTGCACGTACACTTGTGTGTTTAAGTGGGTGTGGCAGACAGCGTCTTTCCTTTCATTCCACTATTTAAAGACGCTCCTCTAAGCCGACTGACGGGTTCCTACCTCAATGCTGAAGTACCCTCGGTCCACGTAGTCTCCCAGGAACAAGTATCGGGTGCTGCTGGGGGATCCACCCACCTCGAAGAGCTTCATCAGGTCAAAGAACTGGCCGTGGACGTCTCCACACACTGCAGAGAGAAAACGAGCCGGGTTCTTTGTGTGTACATCTCATATTAAAAGAATCAGCTCGGTGTTACAAGCTACAAGTTTCACAAGTTTCATTTGGGCTCCTGACAAGGAAACAACAACACTGTGAATCTGTCCTTTAACAAGAGTAATAACACCAGAATAACTTTAAATGTCTAAATGCTCTTAGAATTCACTTATCTATGTTTAATCATTCTGTCCCTGACAGAGTCTAATACATTGTGTTTTATAGTTTAAGACTGCTGTCAATATAAAAGGAAAGCAGTCGAAATGCATGAAAAATATTTGAAGAATAAGTGAGGGAGGACGGTGCAGAAAGAGATAAAAATAGGCGGAGGGCATGAGGGTGGAGGGTTGGATACCTAAGCTAAGCCACATGTCAGGGAGGGCAGCTGTAGAAATAGACTGCTGCATCTGAGACGGGCGGATCTGTGAAACTGGCCGAGTTTCCAGACAGCAGCGCCGTACACAGACTGTCTTTGTGTCAGGAAGCCGGAGTTAAAACACTCTGAGTTCTGTACGATACGAGGATGAGACTCGGGCCTGGAAGTCGGGGTTTACCTGTGATGGGGGCTTCCACTTCCAGCATGCATTTCTCCTGGCGCAGGATGGCAGCTCCCTCATTGATGATTCGTAGAGCCGCCTCCTCCTCCAGCCGGCCCTCCTTCACCAGATGGGCCTTCAGCTGCTCCACGCTGGGCCTCCCGTCTACGTACAGGTCTTTGACCGTCAGGCGTGTACCGGGAGGATATGGCACCGCTACAAACACAAATATGCAAAAGACGGTTGAAAGATGCGGCTCCACACTGACAACTCACACACACACTGCAGACAGGAGGGGCGGTTCAGTTTCTACACGGAGATCCTGTTAACAAGCTTTTCATAATGAGGCGATAAACAGGAGAGTCTGAACACGGTGTCACCAACACGAAACACACTCGCTCTGTAGCAAATAACCTACACATACGACTCACTACTATCTTCATTATTAATTAATGAGTTACCTAATTGATCCTGTTTTCACTATCGATTCATCATCTTCTTCTTGATTCATTTTGCACACATGAAAACACCCTCCTACAACTAAACATGGATGTTTTTGAGATTGTTGGGCGATATGTGATACAACTATTAGCACTACAGCCCATATTAACTTATAATGATCCATCACACAGATTGTCCCTTCACTTGAAAGGCAGCTGCAGACTTGACATTTTTCACAATTATGTGATCGGATCACTGAAAGACTGACGACATGTTGAGACTGGATCTGAACACAAAGAAGAACAGTTTGGCAGTGCAGACCGGTCCCTGAAGGAAATACCAAACAGCTTATTCCAGAAACCCACCATCATTTCACTGACATGACGACAGATCTGAAGCTGCGCTTGTACTGAAAACTATAACATCTGTTAATATAAGAAATGTCCTGAAAGAGGTTTTAAACATGACTGGCTGAACGAGGCCGCTTTGAAACAAGACTTGAGTAAGTTAAAATGTACTGAAAGTAGTCCTCCTCTCATGTACTTTATGTACCTGTACCTCATATACACCTAAAACTAGTAATGTTAAGAATGATTTGAAGTATTGGCAAATGTACACTCTCACGTTATTGATATTTCATCTGCAGATCCTATCATGGCTGTTAAAGTTTGGTTTACAGGCTGTAAATATATTTTTGACCAATAAACGTTTTTTATAGACTGGTGATTGAACTAAACAAGCCTTTCAAAGACATCTCTTATATTATAACAGACATTTTATAGACAAAACGACTGATGGATAATTAAATTAATTGTCAGTTGCATCTCTAATAACAAGCTGTGTTTTTATGAAGACTCTGTGTTTATTAGATTATTCCAGTAAATTAACCAGCGCTGCGTTGTAGCACATGACTGCTGTTCCTCACTCGCCCCACAATCACGTAGAGAAAGTATTTCAGAAGACTCCAGCTTGTCGACACACACCCTCCTGGCCCAGTGGTCTAGTTTAGCGCTCAACTCTGAAACCAAACCAGGTCGCACACATTCAGCCAATCACGCGAGCGCCCCTGAAGTGGTTCATCACAAAACAAAGACAAAATACCCAAAAACAAAAAGGCATAGACCACTGTAGGATGTGGTATTCAAATGTTCTCAGACTGTTTCTACCCGCGGCTGGAAGGAAAGAGGAAAACTTTTTCATCATATCAGCGCCAAAACACTCACACAGCAGCAACTTCCACAGTAATCATCTTAAATAAACTCTGACTGCAGCCGCAGCCTGAAGTTTCCACCTGCCGAGTAAAGAGTTAACTTCATCTAAAACACACACACACACACACACACACACAGTCTTCTGCAACTTTCTGACACCATCACGTTTGAGTTCCTTTGTTTCATACAGCCTTTGGAGTTTGCTTGTTGTTGAACTTTGTCCCTGTTGGCCACCGTACACCCAGTGGCGAGGAGCCAGTCAAATATAAGCAAAACACAGAAACACTATCAAACAGGCACCTGCTTTGTTTCTGCTGCTGCTGCTCGGCTCTCTGGACGGTAACCAGCAAACATCAGCCCGTCCAGAGTGAAACGTCGATGTTCGGATGACATTCAGACTGTTTGATGACATTCAGATTTGGAGAAACGACTCAAATGAGATCCGGTTCTGTTATTTCTGGTGTCCGGAGAGCCATCGAGCAGCACCTTTTTAAGCGCCATTTCATAAATAATCTGCATTGAGCTCACTTCCTGTTACTCTCACAGCTTTATTAACAACATGCATCTTCTTTTTTACCCACATCACCCCACAAGACACAGGACAGGGCCCCTGGGCAGAGCTCCGTCCTGGGGCCCACACTACAGGACACGACACCAGGTCCGGGCCCATCAATCATGGATGAGGACAGAATCATTACACATGCCAGGCAACGCAAGTGGACCACTGATTCGATTACCAGCGGTAACTAAGCCAAGAGGAGCAGATCCATCGGTGCGCACGCTCTCACACACACACACACACACACACACACACAGAGTTGGGTTTCCACCACTTCAGAGGACATTACATTGACTTATATGAATTTGGAGACGTGGTCTTCCCTTAAAATAACCCTGAACTTACATTAACCTTAAACCAGTGATTTACATGAAGGGGACTTGTTTTATGTCCCCACAACGTAAGGAATACCTGGACAACATACACACACACACACACACAGAGTTGTGTTTCCATCTCTTCAGGGGACATTACATACATACCCATTTTGTCTTTCTATACTTGTGAGGACATCATGTATTCATAGCACCTGAACCATTCGGTCCTTTGAAGAAGAAATCAAGCATAAATGAAGCAGGCTGCTGTGTTGATAACAAATGAATGTGTACTGAGAGATATAAGAAGCATATTGATTAGTCTTAGTATAGCATGTATTGATAGAGCCAAACCAATACTGTCATTGATTTGATCACTCTGACTGATCTGCTGATTGTAATTGTTCTGTATCAGCCAGCAAGGATCAATACATTTAGTGACATCAGAGTTACACGCAATGTTGTAACTCGACATTGTTGTACACACACACACACACACACACACACACACACACACACACACAATAGATGCAGCTGTAAAAACTGTTACTGCAGATCTGATCTTGAACACATCACGGTTTGTACAGAGGAGCTTCTGCTGGTTGTTACTGTGTGTGTGTGTGTGTGTGTTTTATGACTGTGTGTAAGGTTTCACACAGTCATGATGCTGAGATAAAGGGAACAAACTGTTTGACTCCTGTAGTCTGTAGATCTACATCTGTGTAGAATCTGTGTGTGTGTGTGTGTGATGGCTGACCAGCAGCCTTTAGAAGGCAGGTTTAATGATTTCACTCTCTTGCAGCTTTACACACCTAAATCCTTCCTAACACACTGAGCCAATCATACATGACTAACCCCTGAGAGAGACACACACACACACACACACACACACACACACACACACACACACACACACACACACACACACACACACACACACACACACACACACACACACACACACACACACACACACACACACACACACACACACACACACACACACACACACACACACACACACACAGACGTTACTGCATCTCCGGCATTTCTAAATTTCCTGTCATTGATGACAGATTCACCAACACCAAATATAAAACTTAATCACATGCTGCTTCTAACGGTTATTTTCATTATTAATTAATTGTTTTTATACAACCCACTGCAGGAATATTTTATCATAAATGTGATATCATGAAAAATAATCACAAATGCATTTTTTGTTGTTCATGTGTAGCTGTAATTATATGTTCAAAGCAGCATGAAAGAAAAACCAAAGCGCCTGCAGGACCAGGTGTCGGTGCTCCACACACACACCTGTTCACTAAAGTTTTACACTGTTGTCATAGCGATCCAACGTATTGACTGGTTCTCGTAGTTGTTTTACCGAATTGGTTTCCAGTCAGAAAAATGCCAGAGTTTATTAAATTCCAGCTGCAGCTATTTTGATAACTGATTCATAATTTTGAGTCATTTTTCTGAGGAAAATGGAAACAAAGCCAAAATTCTTTTGCAGCGGAGGAGCTGCAGCCACGGCGAGTATCATGTTTTATAGAGCAAACAATTAATCAGGAGGATAATCAACAGATTTATCAATAATGGAAATAAAAGTTAGCTGAAGCTGCTAATAAATGTCTTATCCAACCTTTTATCTCTCCGCAAAGGTCACCAGATAACATGAAGCAGCATCTACAACATCACAGCTGCTAAAAACAGTGACATTAATATCTGTTCCTAATTAATGCTTGATCCACACAGCTACCAGGAAATTCAATAAAATGCCAATTGAACCGCAGTCAAACACTGCGACCATATCTAAATATTGTGAAGGCCAAAGATGAAGCATGTGAGAAAGTGTCTGTGCTTAAAACATTTGAGATTTCTAATCAGGTCACAGAAATTAGTGCAACGCTGGCGGCACAGAAAATCCTGAAAAATGACTAAAATCATGCCGGAAATAAATACCTGAGACCACCAGAGCAGCACAGCAGAGACAAACAGAAGAATCAACGCACCTGGACAACCTGAGTATATATTATTATGATAAGACTGCAAGTAACAATTATTTAAATTATTTATTAATTGCAGATTATTATTTTTTTTAATGTAAAACAATCTCAGTTTCACGAAGCCCAAGGTCACATGTTTGTTTGAGCTACAATTCAAAACCTAAAAATGTTAAAAAAGTCAATTATATGACTCAACTAATCGTTTCAGCTTTAGCTCATATCAGTGATCAATTTATTAAATGATGATAAAATATTAAAACAGATTAAAGATATTCAGTTTATAGTGATTCAAAACGTAGAAAAGTAGAAAATCAACACATCTGAGAGGCTGGAGTTTGCTTTTATGTTGATAATCAATAACTGGAGTTTGGTTTTTATGTTGATAATCAATAAGTGGAGTCATGCTTCAGTTGTAATGGGATTTATGTTTTTTTAATAACCGTTTAATCTTCTACTTGGATACTAGACACAGTTCCTGCAGGATTTCTTGTCCTTGGATCTCAGTGAAAGTCAGCAGGTCTGAAAATGAAAAACTACTTTGATCTTTTCAGCTGGATTTTGCACATTTTTGTTTGAAAATGACTCATCAATTAGTAGGTTTATGTTCTTATACTTTTATAATATAAAATGTTTCATGTAATAAACAGTAACAGGATCTCGGTGAAACTGCCTCCACAGACCTGATAATGAGCCTCTTATCTGCAGAAAGTCTTTTTCTACAAACAGCTGTTGGAAAAAGGAGGGTCGCTTTATATTCAGGCCAACACACACACACACACACACACACACACACACACACACACACACTCTGCAGCACTGCTTTTAAAGATCCACAGCCACAAAACACGACGTTAACCCCCCGATATTAAACCCGGGTCTCTTCGATCAGACCCCAGAACCGGTCCCCGGGGCTCCGTGAAGCGGCTTCCCGCATGTGTGCGCCGCTTCATGTCTAAACTGACATCTGGCTCTGTGCACCGCTAAGCTAAAGGCTAACTCATTAGCTGCCGCCGGATTGATTCATTTGCTCAACCCGACCAGCTCCCCCCCTAGACGGGAAGAGGCAGTCGGCACCGTGAAGCACCGCCGGGCTGCACAATAAAACCCGAGTAAATTAACCGTTAACGGGGCTGCGCGTTGAATTAAGATGCTCACAGTTAGCAAAGCAGCCGCCGTTAACTTCCTGCACCCGAGGAGAGAAAATACAGAAATACGTGTTAAATACCTTTAATAGGTCGCTCCACGGTGGAGAGTTTGTTCTGCTCTTTCGCCGACATCCTCCCTCCGTGTCGGCAGGTCGGAAAATGTGATAAATTTCTGGCTAAAACTTGATGAATTCTGACTAGCTAGCTCGCTAGCTGCAGTGAGAGTGAGCTAGCCGCGCTAGCTGGAGGTTTGTCCGCAGCGGCTCAGAGCGAACAGCGCGGCCGAGCCGAGCCGAGCCGAGCCGGGCCTGGCCGGGTAGGAGTTAGTGCTGACCCGGGGGGGTGGGGGGTGTCTTCAACGGACAAATTGAAGCTTCTCCTCTCTGCTTTGCTGCGGAGCTGAGCTGAGCCGTGCCGTGCCGCTGTCAGGGTCTGTCAGATGTCCAGGAAACGGCTCCAGGCGCCGCCGATCGCCGCCTGCAGGAGCTCCGAGCACCGGGCGGCGCGTCAGATCATATCCCCACTTTATCCCTTTATTCTCGGACCAACCGCAGCCGTCACAGGCCGCCGAGCTTCGGCTGTTTTTCTGCTGTGATCCGATGTGTCGACCAGAACAGACCCTCTGTCGGATTACAATAATCCGCCACAAGAGGATTTCCTACAACACGGCGCGGGGGGTTATGGGTAATGTAGTATTAATGATGACGTTAATGAGATGCGTTCACGGTACGCTGAGCACCGGTTACATTTACATTAAACTACAATTAATTTAAACAATGAAAGTACCTATATTGCTAATTTAATTAACTGTTTTATATTCTCAACATTGTGTCAAAAGACGAGTTTTTATACTGAATTATAAATCAAGTTAAATCCCAGCGTCCCAAATCCTACCAAGTATTGTATATGAGTATCAGGCTCATTTGCATAAAATATTCAAAGTGGGACAAGTAAAAGTACCAATACTGCCATGTAAAAAATACTCCATTACAAGGAAAATACCTGCATGAAAAATCCTACTACAGTAAAACTACACACATTCAATACTACATTGCTTGCAGTACTTTGCAGTATGCAGTATCTAAACTGCACTGAGTGGTGAATATCCACTTTAGAAAACGGATAAAGGTTTTATAATATAAAATATGCCACTTGAACACGATACAAAGAGCTGAACAGAATGACTGTAGCGCCGCCATGTGGACACTGTTCAAACTGCATCAAATCCAAGTTAACATGGGAACCATAATTAGATATATTTTATATATAAATATAAACCAGGATATTCAGACTTTCAGTGAATCTTCTCTCTTAGTATAAAAGAATCAAGTGGGGATTTTATTTTTAGTATTTCTTCTTAAATGGACAGATAACAACTTCCTATAACTACAACTGATTTAAAAGATGCTTATAAAATAATTCACCTAACATCTGTGCTGTTTTGTGTCTTTGCATTGCTAACACTATTTGTCTCTATTATTTGTACGTCACAAGATTCAACATTCATTCAAAATTCAAAAACTTTTGTGCAGCACAAAACAAAAGCAGAATTTATGAATGTATAAAGATTAAAACACATGTATACAACAGTTCAAAGGAGGGTTTGTATCTGTTGGTTTTGACTACTGTTAGTCTAAAAAGGGAACGAGAGGACAACATGTGGGAGTCTGGATGCAGAGATGGAGCTGTCTCGTCTGACTCACCGGATGTAGACGTATGAAGCACCGGCGCTGCATCCTGGGCTCAGCACCACCCAAGACAATGTGATTGGTTTAAAGTTTTTTCCCCTTATAGCAGAATGATATATGGGTGTAGGCAGATCTTTCTCCACACACACACACACACACACACACACACAGTGGGTGGAGGAAGATCTGGCAATGTGATACTGTGTTCATGGAGGAGGATCATTTCAATAAAGGATCTATAAATCACTGTCAGCCTGAGACATGCTGTCTTCTTTTGAACAGCATATCTGTCTTTTATGTCTTGTTGTTGTTGTTGTTGTTGTTGTTGTTGTTTTTCTTTATATTCTATACATTATTTTCTTTATTATTGTGCATCGTTACCTTTATTATTTTATGAATACAAGTGACGTCACTAGGCTGTGGTTCTTCTTCTCCTCCTTCTTCTTCTTCTTCTTTTTCTGCTTCTTCTTCTTGTTCTTGTTCTTGTTCTTCTTCTTCTTCTCCTTCTCCTTCTCCTCCTTCTCCTTCTTCTTTTTCTTCTCCTTCTCCTTCTTCTTCTTCTTCTTCTTCTTCTTCTCCTCCTTCTTCTTCTTCTTCTTCTCCTTCTTCTTCTTCTTCTTCTCCTTCTCCTTCTCCTTCAGCTTCGTCTTCTTCTTTTTCTTCTTCTTCTTCTTCTTCAGCTGGATGTTGTTCTCGTCTCTGTGCAGTTTATTTTCACATTCATCTGCTGAAGGAGGAAAGTTTCTGAGTTTTGATTTTTAAATTGTTGTATGTCCACTTTTTGTTAAGTTTTTTGTTTGTTTTGTTTGTTTGCATAAATCTGACACATTCACATTATATTGATTATTAATGAATGTGTATGTGTTATCCCTGATCAATAAATGAATAAAGTAAAGACTAAAAAGTGCAGTAATGCTCACAGTTGTCCTCCGTTCTTTCCGTCTCTCATGTGAAACTCTGTAAATAGAAACACTTTAAAAGGTTTTGATCATCAGCAGCAGTTGTTGGGTCTCCGGAGAACCCAGGTTTTACCAAACGTCTTGCCCATGTTTGGGGAACTTTGTGAGCTGAGCGGTCCTGTTTAGACCCTGGTTGGTCCCTGAAGGCCTCACTTCATTTAAACTATCATCACATCTCCTCTTTGCACCCCAAACAGCTGCCGTATTTAAACTCTCGTCCTCCAAATCATCGACACACTGCAGCAACAGCTTCACACGAGGAGGACGAGGAGAGATGGTACGTGATCTGATCATCTTATTTTAATTTTTTTATTATTTCAGTTTATGATTTATTGTTTTGTTATTGAAATCATTACCAAATCACCAAGAGCCACAACTTTATTTATAACTTATATAATTAACATTAATAGTCTAAATAAGCACTTTGTTATATTGTAATATATAAAAAATGTGTATTATTTCATAATTTTACAGTTTTCTATTCAGCCAAAGAAATTTAAGTAACTGTAATTTCTATGAGAGTGGAAATTAGGGTATTTATATTATATTATATGTATTTATATACATGTATGTGTATATACATAAAAATAAAGAGCATCACATTTAAAAGTTACATGCCGATACAATAAGTCACAAATATTACATAATGCTACACAATAAAGTCAAATTAGAAAGCTAGTATAGTGATAATTAAAATAGTATTTAATACAATGTTAATTTAAAACCATATACATGTGTGTATTACTGTATATATGTATAGTATAAATGCACTATAAATATAGTATATGGACATATATATGCACATAGATAATAATAAATGTAAAATACAGTTTAGAAAATGACAAATACTAAATAGAAATCTATATTTTGGTTTCTAAAACAAAACAATAAAAACCATGTTGAATTTATTACATATGAAATGACTGTTGACAGATACGACAAACTCTTAATACAATAATATAATATGATAATAATAATAGTATCTGCATACGGTTTATTAGGCGAGCAGGAAGACAAAGAAGAAGGAAGGAGGCGCCAAAAGAGCTCAGAGAGCCTCGTCCAATGTCTTCTCCATGTTTGAACAGACTCAGATTCAGGAGTTCAAAGAGGTAAAGTCATCACATGTAATGCAGCATCACTTTCATTTAAAACGTTTTCTCATTCATTTATTCTTATTCATTTAAGGCTTTCACACTGATCGACCAAAACCGGGACGGATTCATTGATAAAGAAGATCTGAAGGACACCTACGCCTCGTTGGGTTCGTACCTCTGCTACAAACAGACTCATGGTTTCTAGACGTATGTGCTCATACTCACGAGACGTTCTGTCTCAGGTAAACTCAATGTGAAGGACAATGAACTGGAGGACATGCTGAAAGAAGCCACTGGCCCCATCAACTTCACCATGTTCCTCAACCTGTTTGGAGAAAAGCTGCATGGTGAGTCCCTGAACGCAGCACACTGAGGCCAAAGGTGCTGATTCTTACATTTTACCCAACATGCTTTGGGAGCTGACCAGTAATTTATCAAGAGAGGTGAATATATTTAACATGCAGCCTGTAGAGCACCTTTTCACCTGTACGTCATCTTTACGTGTGCAGGTACAGACCCTGAAGATACCATCCTAAACGCTTTCAAAATGTTTGATCCTGACGCCAAAGGCTTCGTACACAAAGACGAGTAAGTTTCCAGTTTAGTGATTGAGACATCAGTTGCATAAGACATTAATATTAATGTTTTCTGTTTGTTTTTCTTTTTGCAGATTAGAGACGTTACTGATGACACAAGCAGACAAATTTACATCTGAGGAGGTAAAGAATCCACCAGTTTGTGGATTCATGCATGTCGTGTTTGCTTCACGTTGATTTGTAATACCTGGAATTTCACTTTTCATTTATTGAGTCCTAACAGCAAAATTTTGTGAAAAACAAAAAGTAAAAAAAAAAAGTCTAATTGTGCAAATATTACTGACACTTATGTGTAGAAATTTTGTATTTTAAATATTTTAAAACTGTAGGGCTCAAGTCACCTTTGTATTTAACAGGAACCAGAGTTGCATCCATAACGGTTCCTCGTGTTAATAATCCATCTGCTTGCAGGTGAAGCAGATGTTCCAGTCGTCCAACATCGATGCTGCAGGAAACTTGGATTATAAATCTCTGTGTTACATTATCACACACGGGGAGGAGCAGGAGGAATGATGCGTCTATGAACTGCTGAGGTCATCTTTGGACTAAAATAAAATAGAGATCTGACTTTATTTATGTTTTCTTTGTCATGTCATTAGTTTTGCAGGTATTTGGTCACAAAACATTCATTTTGACCAGATGGTGGCGCTAGATGAAAAGTCAGAGGATCACCAAAAGTATAATTCATCCTGAAGGGAACATGAATGTCTGAACAGAATTTCATCATAATCCATTTAGTAGTTGTTGAGATATTTCAGTTTGAACCAAAGTGGTGAACAGATATGATAATAATAACAACAATAGGTAATAAACTTTATTTATATAGAAACAAAAGAGAGAAAATCTCAAATACAATAAAATATAAAACATCCGTTTTAGTCATAAACTGAAGCATTAATGAGAACATTAATTACAGAAACCAAATTTAATGTGAAACGCGTTGAGAGCTGCTAGAAATCACAGTGTTTCATTCATACAGTTCTTTATCATGTAAATACCCGTAAATATAATATGTGCATTTTAATGTAACTTTGCACACGGCTCCAACAGACTTCAGTGTCTCCATCATTTCTTTAAATCAAAACACATTGTGTCGTAACAGCAGGAGCTCGTTTTATGTGACATAAGTGATGATTTTTAATCACACTATTTTAGTGAATACTGAATGAAAGATTTCAGTCAGCAAACAGTAAAAGTGGAAACATGTTTTTAGGTTTAAGCTGAATAATTATCTGCATTTGAAAACATATTTGAGATGCAGTACAGGTATTCATATACTGCTGTACGTTCAGATTTTGTGGTACTACACAGATGTTTGATGCTTTTAAAGGGTTAAAGAGCAGCTGATGTGATTGGTGTTTGACTGTATGGACATTAGAAACATTTGTAACGAACTATGCCGTTTCTATGAATAAAGACACTCCAGTGTCTATTCGAAGAGAAACTAAACAGCACCAAAGAAACGTACAGTGTGCAGTCCATCACCTCATCAGGTCAGGTGATTTCAGTGATGAGCAGCTCTCGGCGTAACGTGTGCAGGTACGTCAGTGAGGCGTCTGGCAGGCTGCAGCCTGAGTGTCTGTGAGGACGAAGAAGGCCAGAGAGTACGCAGGAAGCTGCAGATGTTCAGCGGCTGGCAGACGGGTTCCTTTCAGGTCAGGAAGAGTTTCATCATCCACCATCTTCAACACTTCTCTGTTGAGTTTCACAGACCTTCAGAAAAACACAAAATCAGCTTGTTAGCCGTCTGTACGCGGTATTACAGAGCACATCAACAGTGAAATGTGTTCCCCTCATATATATATATATATATATATACATACATACATACACACACACACATCTGAGAGGAAAACGTGAGAATATGGATCGAAACATATTTGCTCAAATGTGATTTTTGTTTCTTCAAGTCCAAGATGACGTCCTCAGATTGGCTTTGGTTCAGTACCAACAAATAAAATCGAGTCATTATTTTCCCGTATTAATATGATAGTTTGATCTACTTACTATATGTTTATCAATAATGCTTCATTTACAGCAGTCACTTCTGTAAGATTCATGCACATACAAGGTTTATCTGAGCAGCATTTTGGGTTTCATTTCATATCTGCATCACTAGATTATTGTTTGGTCTCATTTTAAGAAAAGCAAACTGTTTTACATTATTACAAACAAACAAACAAACAAACAACAACGCTGCTACTCCTTCTTTAAATGGTACAAAATATTTGATCATTTCAACCAAGACAATCTGCCAATGAGGTAAACAAATATATTCATGTTTCCATTTAAATGTATCCCAACTTTTAACTGGATTTTCAGAAACTCTACAAGAAGAAAATGTGCATTTCCATCCACTAACGTTGTGTTGGTAAATTGTGTTAATTCTCCAGTCGGGTGCAGAAAAAGATGGTTTCAATGATTTCATAAGTTTTCTTCAAACTAGCAGAAAAATCTAGTCTTCAGTCTTTATTTGTCTGTGATAAGAAAAAAATAAGGTTTAATCATCCTGAAATAAGATATTATAACGTATTTAATTTGTGCAGTGATGTAACTGTAAATCAACGTGACACAGAAGCTTTCTTATGTGTGCGTTCTTTCACATTAGTGATAAAATGTGACTTTTCACATGACATGATGGTTTCAGGCTAACTCGGTGATAAATGGTTTTATTGAGGGAGAGCAGAGGCACCTGGAGTAGAGCCCGTCGTCTCCCGGCTCAAGGACAAAAGCTTCCACTGTGCTGGAGGACAAGAGTGTCGGCACAGAGATCCTGGCAGGCCTCCTGCTCAGGTTCATGGATATCAACGTGACGGCTCCGTCTCTGTAGCTGGGGATGGAAATACGGGTAACTACACAATGTGACTGAAACTGAACATGTGATCTTGGAGCAGGATTACCTATGTTTGTTTGCGCAGTGCAGATAGAGCCTCACTCTTTTGCTTTGGCCATCATTGGAAAATGCTTTGATTTTCAACACCTCTGGTCCAACGAGCCTCTTGTAGAGAACCGACAGCCAATAATCCTGAAAGAAGAGACGTGACGCATGAACCAAAACGAAAACAGCAAACATCCAGCAGACATTGGTGGATATAAATTCAATATTCACTCTCTTTTAGCTCTAGTGTTGCTCTCTACCAACTCCCATTTAGCTGCTAGATGCTCCACTATGTTCTAATTTAAACTTTGGGTTATGACACAACACCTGCACAACTAAAGACATTCTTATCAGCCTCAGCTGGACTTTGTGTTGATTTGTTTATGTGTTGATAGAAGCTCACAGGAAGTGGATCCAGGTTGTCGTCGACCAGGTGGTAACTCCCAGAGCCAATGAACACCTGCCTCATCACCACGTCCAGCCCCAGTGTGGCTCCCAGCCCTAATTTATCCAGCCACCTGTGGACAGCACACATATACAACACTGAGTTATACATCAATGTCTCATTTAAGACCCGCAGTATGCAGCTTTAAAGCAGCGGTAGCTGTTTAAGGTTCGTCATGAGACTGGGGCAGCTGGGTAATCAGTAAACTCAATCAAAGAGCTCATTTCCTGCATTCCCTCTGCGCTCTAAATCACTGTTAATGTGAAACGTGCTTCCTCTCTCTCTCTCTCTGTTTAGATGTTTCTCAAAGTAAACATAAAGCAAAGAACGCAACAGATGAGGTCGACTGCAGCAAAGAAAAGCAAACACAAACTCATCTCATCAACAGTACAGAGTCAAAGAACAGCAGGTGTGTGTCAGTGTTTTCTCCACATGTTGAACTGACACACATGGAGGTGCAATGATTGAAAAGTGAAGTTGAAGTCACAAGCGTCTGACCTAAAGAATAACCACGTTCAGACAGACATTGTTTCTAGTTGCTTGGACTCATTTAAACTCACATGAATCCTGCTACGAATGTGTCCGACAGCCCCAGAGCTCCTCCGCCGTAGGCCGAGCTCGTTTCTCCGAGCCACACCGACTTCCCCGGAGACAAAAGCTTCACTTTCTGAAACACAGATCAACACTTCAACACCTGAACACCACTCAACATCGCATACGTCGATCACTTCTTACCTCCAGGACTTCATTGGTCTTTAAGGTCAGAGTGTCTAGAACATCTGGATCCAGAAAATCATCCAGCGACGTGTCTCTTCCATTCACATAGTAACTAGAAAACAGAGATTCATGACTGGGTCCAAATAAAACTTACTTATAAAACAACAAAAGCAAACAAACGTGATTTCTTATTTTAATGCCAACTTTATTTTTCCAATGCTAACATTACTTTTTAAATGCTAATTTTAATTTTTTTAAATACTATCTTCACTAAACCTTACTTTTTTTGATACAAAACTTATTTTTGTTTTAGTGCTAAATTTACTTTTTTGCACGGTAGGTGTAAGCAAAGTTTCTGTCCATGTGGATGTTAAAGCATGTGGTGTTAATTCATCAGTCTATTATTATCTAACAATTTTTACATCTCAGACAACTGGAAACACAGAATTTTTCCACGTTTCCATATTTATTTATTTATTTTAACAAAATGAACACAGGCAAATGGAAACACACCAGTTTTAAATCTGTAGTTACAGGTCAAAGTAAAGGTGAACTCACTGGTGCCAGGTGCAGGCATTGACTGCTTCTGCTCCACTCTGCAGAAACCTACAAGGACACATAGTGGAAGAAAAGTCAGTCATAAGTGGAACAAGTTGAGAGGATGAAGTCAGTCAGGTTCAACACATGAAAATGGAGTCAAGTCTGCAGCTCACATGTGACTCTGTAATTTAATTGTAGGACAGGCACCACTCTGCTCAGCTCAGATTCAAATGTCCTGTGCAGCAGATGTAAGTTTAACATCCCAGAAACCAGGTTTTTTATGGTCCTTGACTGTGTAGAATGATGCATGTAAGCTCACCTTAAATCTCAGTTTAAAAACTGGACGTACCTGCAGGATCACAACCTGGAGCCAGTCACGGTCCAGTATTCAACTTAGTATATAACAGTATTCAACAAGTGTGATGAATATTTACAACACATTTAACACCACATTAAACATCTTCCTGTCCCAGAATTTCGTTCATTTCTTGGCTAAAATAAAAAATAAATAAAGTCGGTGCTCTCACCCGTCCAGTATCGGTGTCCGGTGGTCTCGCGGCTGGCCGACGTCCGGCCCATACAGTCCAGCATCGTGGTAAAATGTGGATTCTGACATCATCTTTCTAAGCTGAGTAAAATCCTGACCGAGCTGGTATCCATCCACCCGAACACCTGCCTTCTTCTCATAGCTGTTTGGTTCTTTTTATTAGGGAAAACAAAAATATACAAAGTGCAAATCCATGAGTAAAAGTACCAATACAGAAATGTAAAAATACTCCAGTAAGTATTCAAGTCTTGTGATCTTGATGTAGTTAAAGTTCTGATACACAAATCTGTTTTCAGCTTTTGGACTTTTTCTCTAATCTTTGATTTTTGCTGAAATATTGGATCATTTGAACATTTATTGAAATGAAACCATGTGAGAAGTTTAGAGGTAAAAATCACTATTTGGTGGAGCTGTTAACAACTCATAGACATCTGAAATGTGACCCGACTACACACTGCTTTTAGTAAGACGTCAACAGACTAAAAGGTTGAAACCACTGGTTTCATCTTTAACAATGTGTTGGATTTTAAAAGCTTCTTATATTATCCATTGAGTCAAATCTGCATCTGAACAGTAACTAAAGCTGTCAGATAAATGTATACTTAACATCAATACATAAATATGCTCAATTGAGAGTTTTATATGTAGAATCTATAAATTCATGCAGAGTGTATTAGGTTAGTTTGACTGACCTTTGGTAACTTCTTGTTTGAGTCACAGTTAAAGGAAACCACTGTTCACAGCACAAAGTGTTTCTCAAGCACATAAAACAGCACAGAAGGACTTCCTGTGTGCACTGTGAGGTGATTTCAGACCACAAGAACTCAACAAAGCGAAACTCAAGCGTCAGATGAGAGACCGAGTTGTTTATAGGAAAGTATAGAGTGATAAAAATGCTGTAAATCACACATTATTCTTTATTCTGTCTCTCTGGGTTTAATGTCATAACCATAAACGAAGACAGTCTGTAATCATCATAACACCTGAATCAACGGCTTCACTGCCGAAGGTGAAATTATGGTATGAAGTAGTACAAAATATGACTATAAATTATAGCTGTGAAAACATATATATTTTATAATATACTACTATACTAATACTAGACTTTTTGAGTCTGCTATGTATGTTTTTCACTATAGATGACATGTCAGTATATGATAGCTGTTAGTGAGGTTAACAGAGGTTGATGTGTGATGAGCAGCTCTGCAACAAGAGCTGCACAGGTGTGACTGAAAACATGATATTCAGAGTGGATCCTTTTCAACTGGGGAACGTTGTTCATTTGTGGAAAGATGATGATGCAGAATATGAATAAAGCAGAAGTTGAGGGAGTTCAAAAAAACCCCAAAAAGATCTGAACAAGGTTGCGTTCAAGGACCTGAAGATTGTGCTGGTTTCTGTGAATTTAAAAAACGCATCGCCTCCTGTTTTAGTGTTTGCATGAAGGTACCAACAAAGAAGAAAACCAAAGATAGAAGCTGGAGCTTACTAATTCATAAAATCTGAATGGTTTGAGCAGCTCTACTGTTGACAGTAGTGAAGGTTACCGTTGCCTAGCTCCCAGGACATCCTGTAGCGTCTGGACTCGCAGTACTGCAGCAGCGAGCAGGCGTTGCTGCTGTTCCAGGTGTTGTCAGCCGTCCTGAGCAGAGCATTCAGCCCAAAGATCAGATCCATCCCCGAGCAGTCGGAGAAGGAGTGCAGCAGATCTACGGTGAACTCTGCCACAGGACGGGGACACGCAGCAGTCAGCGTCAGAGCAGGAGATGTAAACACATAAGACACCTGAAGCAGCGGGAATGTTCAAGTCGTACCTGTGAACTTCACCTGTTTGTACTTCCGTTGCACATCTTCTCTCATCAGCGACATCTGTTGTTGAGTCCACTCCTTCTTCAGCCTCTGCTCCAGCCACGAAGGCAACAGTTTATCACAGGATTGCTCTAAACAACAACAACAACAACAACATTTTATTTATATGTTGAAACAGAAATTAATGTTTAATATGTTTTATAATTATAATAAGTTAATTTAAAATATCTAGTTGTTTTATTAATATCATGTCTGAACTCATATTTTGTTTAAATGAATGAACTGCTGCGACTTCTTAAATTAAGTTTCTACAAAACTAAATATGATCAGTTTCCCAGCATGCATTGTTGTAGAATGATGATGGAAAGTTGCTGTGTGTCTTTAACATGTTAAATAAAGGAAATTAGATCTGTATGATGTTTAAATATCTACATATGTACGTCATGATTCGCTGCTGCGGGGAAAAAAAAGAAGCTTTAAAGCAGAAAAGAAGTCAAAATACTTTACTTAAATACTAGTACTGCCGTTTATGTGGTTCAGCAGGATCAATAACACACCTGATAGATTACCTGCAGTAAACCTGGAGCTGAGCTGGTGAAGCCTCTGGGGGGTGAAGACCATGAAGTCCTGCCTGGTGCCTCCAAATCTCAGAAAGGCTGGAGTCAAAGCTTTGGCCAGCGTCCGTAACTTTGGAGAGCTGGAAGCAACAAAACATCAGAATCAGAATAAATACATAACTTATTGATCTATTGATCCCTTTGAGGGCAAAGAACAAATCTTATCTCACATGATTTATGACGCAATGAGGTTTGGACAGCAAATACATGAAAAGTAAATATCACACTGAGAAACTGGATTTAATGTCTGTGTAGATCAAAAGGCTTCTTCACTTCAGTTTAATCTTTTTATTTATTATCATGTTTTATTATATTATCATATATCATTTCTGGTCTTTACATTAATAGTGTGTCAATGAACAGACTTCACCAGCTGATCTAATATATCTTTACTTTTAATACTTTATTTAGCTGATAACAGGTTATTATGTACTTTTACTGAGTATTTCTTATCAATAATCAATAACCAGAGACACCGTGTTAGCTCCCAGCTGGACACCACCTACTGCAGCAGGAACATGAACTTCTCCTCCGCAGCCAGACTCGCATCGATGGTGACGGAGAGGAAGCGCGGATCCACCCGGCGGATCAGCGCGGACACATCCGCGGATACATGCACAGATATATCCGAGACACCCGGCACGGAGGTCCCGGTGAAGTTAGTGTGGAAGCCGGCAGTCAGACCCGAGAGGAGAGAGATGATAAACAACAACAACAACGACTTCATGACTGCTGCTTGAACTCTTCTACCGATCACATCAGAGCTCAATAATCTCCGGTAGGATCCCGGACAAACCTGACGGTGATTCAAATAACCAGGCCGTGACGTCATCGACGTCATTATATGAAGCTGCAGGGCCGGAAGTAGAGTATATGGGGCCCCGACCCCCCCTCAACTACCCCCCCTGTACTGATACTGCAGTACTTTAACTACATCAAGATCACAGTACTTATGTACTTTCCAAAACATTTTAATATCATGGAAAAGTTTATTTAGTTCTATAATTCTATTCAAAAACTAAAACTTTCATACATTATAGATTCAGGACTCACAATTAAAACAATTTCAAGTATTTATTTATTTTTACATAATTTGAGCTTTTACTGAAATACTTCAACTACATTAAGATCACAATACTTACGTAGTTTTACATGCAGGAATGTAGTTATACATTGTTGTATTGGTACTTTTACTCTGGTTACAGTATTACACTCTTCACATTGATTACCAAAAAAATATCAAGTGGAGTCTATTGTAGTTTTGTATTATTACAATAAAAACAATAATAATAATAAACAATATGTATTTACAATGAAATAAAAATGTACAATTTACAAACGTCAGGTGAGTCGTTCTGAAGGTAAATCTAACGGCATCATCAGCAGGTCGTCCACTTCCTCCTGAAGCGCTGCAGCTTTTTCATTCAGAAGCATCTGGAACACAGAGATACGTCATCTGATCGACACAAACGGCCCGCGTTAATCACTGCATCACAAACCAGCGCTGACAACACGTTTACCTCATATACAACACGTTCACCTCACATACAACACGTTCACCTCATACACAACACGTTCACCTCACATACAACACGTTTACCTCACATACAACACGTTTACCTCATATACAACACGTTCACCTCACATACAACACGCTCACCTCATATACAACACGTTCACCTCTTATACAACACGTTCACCTCATATACAACACGTTCACCTCATATACAACACGTTCACCTCATATACAACACGTTCACCTCAAATACAACACGTTCACCTCACATACAACACGTTCACCTCATATACAACACGCTCACCTCATATACAACACGTTCACCTCAAATACAACACGTTCACCTCACATACAACACGTTCACCTCATATACAACACGTTCACCTCATATACAACACGTTCACCTCATATACAACACGTTCACCTCATATACAACACGTTCACCTCATATACAACACGCTCACCTCATATACAACACGTTCACCTCATATACAACACGTTCACCTCATATACAACACGTTATACAACACGCTCACCTCATATACAACACGTTCACCTCACGTGCAACACGTTCACCTCACGTGCAACACGTTCACCTCACGTGCAACACGTTCACCTCACGTGCAACACGTTCACCTCACGTACAACACGTTCACCTCACGTACAACACGTTCACCTCACGTGCAACACGTTCACCTCACGTACAACACGTTCACCTCATATACAACACGTTCACCTCATATACAAGTTCACCTCATATACAACACGTTCACCTCACATACAACACGTTCACCTCACATACAACACGTTCACCTCACATACAACACGTTCACCTTATATACAACACGTTCACCTCATATACAACATGTTCACCTCATATACAAGTTCACCTCATATACAACACGTTCACCTCATATACAAGTTCACCTCATATACAAGTTCACCTCACATGCAACACGTTCACCTCACATACAACACGTTCACCTCACATACAACACGTTCACCTCATATACAACACGGTCACCTCATATACAACACGGTCACCTCACATACAACACGGTCACCTCATATACAACACGGTCACCTCATATACAACACGTTCACCTCATATACAACACGTTCACCTCATATACAAGTTCACCTCATATACAAGTTCACCTCACATGCAACACGTTCACCTCACATACAACACGTTCACCTCACATACAACACGTTCACCTCATATACAACACGTTCACCTCATATACAACACGTTCACCTCATATACAACACGTTCACCTCATGTACAACACGTTCACCTCATGTACAACACGTTCACCTCATATACAACACGTTCACCTCATACTCACTTTAGCCGAGGCCACTATCTGGTTGGCTCGTTTCTTGTACAGGTTTTCTATCGTCTTGGAGAGAACGGCGGGGTCGGCGTTCGCCAGGTGAGTCAGCGTTTTATAGCCAGCGTTGTACAGCTGCTTTGCTCTTGACTGGAGAAGAGAAAACAACAAACAATAATAATAATAATGTTTATTCATATAGAACGAATGGAAATCAGAGGTTACAAAGTGCTTTAAAAAGGACAAAATGAAACAGTTTCACCACTTCAACACACTCTATAAATACACACACACACTGGTAGAAAACAAGAGGTTCATATTCAAGCATCTGTTGCCACATCTGTTCAAATAAACAGATGACTTTCTTAATAAATACACATATTTGTCACAAAGCTAAAGCTGCTGTAAACGCGCTGACCTCCATGACTCCGGCCACCTCCATCAGAGGGATGAGCTCGGCCTTCACGCAGTAGCTCAGCCTCCGTGTCAGCTCCGTCAGCAGAGCTTTGAACGGCCAAAACTCCTCCAGCTCCTGAACAGACATGAAGGAGCAGTCGGACCTCAGATCAGCGAGTCTTGGTGTTATTTATACGTGCAGGTACACAGTGGAGGCAGTTCATGGTACAATACCTCTGTGAAGTGCAGCACGCAGGAGCAGAAAGCCGAGGAGGAGCTGAGCAGCGTCTGAATGAAGCCTCGGCTCAGCTGGAACCTGTCGGCCACGCTCCACAGATTTGTCTCCTTCAGTAAAGAAAACAGCACCAGAGCCAGATACATCCGCCTCACCGCCATCATGTTCACGTTCTGAAACCACCAACAACAACATGGTGAGTGCTCAGGTGAGAAATATCAATAAAATAATATAAATTGCTAATTTGCACAGAAAAGTTACTATTTTGTGCACAAACTAAGACAACAGGAAACTCTCTTTTTGAGATGTTTGATGCACATAAACACACCTGGATGGAGGAGATCTTGAGGTTTTTATTTTACCTTTTTCACCGTCTGACCTGCGGCCTTTCTAGCAACAAAACTCTCCGGCACGCCGACGGCTCCGGACATCTTCTGCTCCGCGGCGGACAGCTGGGTGAACTGCAACAGGACAACAAAGACGCTCTTCCTCACATATAAAACAGAGTCATAATGTCTGACAGCGATTCTTTACCTGTCTGAAGAAGATCATCCAGTCGGGCTTGCACTGCGAGATCATGTCGTATGGTGTGACCAGGTAGACCAGGTGCAGGTAGCTGTTAAGCAGCAGACCCTCCAGACCTTTAGCGAGGTCTCTGTACAGCTCGTCACTGTGAGTCAGATCCACCGAGCCTGAAGGCAACAGACGGATCAGAGACACTGCACTCAAACATCAAACACCGTGATTGATGGATGATTGATGAGGGTGATTTACCTTTATAAGTAGCTTTTCCCAGCTTGGTGACCTGCAGACTTTCACCGTGTGCGTCTGCAGTGATGAGATCTTTCTGCTTCAGGAGGTCGACACACTGCTGAACAACCTCCCACAGACTCTTCTCCACACACAGCTGCTTCTGCTGGACGTGCAGCAGCGTCCAGCTGAGGAAGTCCCGCACCTGATCCACCGAGCGAGTGATCTGCGGCAAGACGGCACCGATTCATGGACGTCCACAGAGGCAAACAGACATAAGGACTAAATAATAAGAAATAGATTTACATTCAGTCCAATGAGGGACAGGATGAGACTCAGGATGCCTTTTCCTTCGTCATGCATCAAGTTGCTGTAACAGTTCTCCATCGGGGCACACACGAGACTTTTAGCCTGAAAAAACCAACACACGGGAAGATATGAGAGGAAAACATGCTCTGATCATCTGTTTTTTTTTCTCTGTCAGGTGGACGAGCCTTAATACTACAATACCCATAAGCCTCAGCGACTGCTGTTACTGAGTCAAACTAATAGTGAATTATTTCAAGCTGCACATTGTTTTATCCATTTTATAAAAATGTATAATGTTATAATAAGATTTTTAAAGCTGTATGATTGGATGTTTGTTACTGAAATGCATCTTGGGAGTTGTAGTCTCCTTCAGCTTTTTCTCTTTTTAAACAAAGAACCAGATTTTCTAACACATCTTTTGTTCTTATGATTCAACCAGGAGTTTCACGTATGACCAAGCTGACTCTCACTGCAGTAACCTTTGCTATAACAGACATATGCAGCGAGTGCAGTCACCATTGTCCTGTCTTTGTCCTGCAGGACGAGGATGCTCTCGCCCTCTGTGTCGATTCCTGCTCGCCCGGCTCGTCCCACCATCTGTTTGTACTGGCTCCTCTTCAGGAAGTCTGTGGCCACGTATGGCGAGCGCAGAATCACTCTGGTTTGTGGGACATCGGGGTCAGTCCCAAAAATAGATTACACGCCTATCATCTCATGAGACATGCAGCACACTGACGCTCTGAATGTCTATAAAGGAGAGACCTCTTCTAACTGTGCCACCTGCTTGCTGTTTGAGCGGCTCACCTGCGGGCAGGTAGGTTGATCCCTGCAGCCAGCGTGGAGGTACAGGTGAGGAGACACAACACCCCGTTAGAGTAGGCCTCCTCCACCAGTTTCCTCTCCTCGCTGGTCAGCCCGCTGTGGTGATAGGCTAAACCAAACGGCACGGTCCTCCGGAGCACAGGACACACCGAGCCGTTCCCGCTGTCCTTCAGCTCTCGGAGGAGGACGGCCTTCTCTGCCTCCCTGTGCTGCAGAAACTCCCTGTGAGAGTCAGAGGACATCACTGAGTCAGACGGCGTCCGCGGAAGAGAGAGACCACCAGCCTCCAGCCTGCTTCACTCACTCTTTCAGATATTTGCAGACCATCCCTGCGACGTTCTCACAGTTCTTCTTCGTGGGGCAGAAGACCAGGCAGGAATGCGTTGGGATGACTTCAGTCACCAGAGCGATGATGTGATCCGGGTCGATCTTCTGCATCCCACTGGAGTACTGCAGACCATGTACAGATATTAAAAACAAACACAGCGTATATATTCTATGACACCATGTATATGAATGTTGTTCTCACCTTGAAGTTGAGAACACGCGAGAACCTAAAACATTCCTCTTCTTTTGGATGCACTTCATAGATGGTGTCCTTTACTTTAACATATTCATTCAGTTGGACCTGAACAGAACAGAAAGAGTTTTAATAAAACGTCACAAAAACAAACATTTAAACATTTAACACGCAAACATATTTGGCTGCAAAAAGAAACTGGAGTACAGCTGACACTTTGTCTGTCCATTAAATATTAGTAATGACAAACACAGATCTATACTGTACCAGTATTTATGTTTTAGCCGATTTATTACAAATAAGTTTGAAATCTCTTACAGGCCTGAAGTCGTTTGTGTAGTTTTCAGCCCTCAAAAACGTCTGCAGGTCTTTAATGTTTCCCAGCGTGGCGCTCATTCCAATAATCTGAGTCGCTTCTGAAAAAGACGAGAGCAGGATTATTTGTTTAATTCAACGATATTGTTAAAGATGACATATTCTTTATATCTCCAGCTCTGTATTCATATTCTGGCTCTACTGGAATATCTCTGCATGGTTTCCAGTTAAAACCTCCTTATTGATCTTATCCTGGTCCTTTCTGCAGCCCCTCAGTTCAGCCTCTGTCTGATCAGATAAACAGGCTGTTTTACATGTTTAACATCTGACACACGAACACATCTAAATGACAAAAAAAACAAACAAACAAATAAAAACTAAAGGCAGAAAGCACTTACTGCTCATGTACAGAACTTTAGCCAGAGTCATTTCAATAATAGCCCCTCTGCTGCCATCACCCAACATGTGAAGCTGCGTATGGAAGAACAAACATGTCATTAAAACTCACTCTGCTTTCACTTTTTACCATCTGAATCAGATTTTATTCAACCTGCCGTGTACCTCATCGACCACCACCAGCCCGAGGTTTTCCAGCCTGTCGGTCTCGATCAGAGCGTTGACCAGGCTGTGGGCTTTTTCTATCGTAGCGATGTACAGAGACCTCTGGTTCCTCCTCTTTACTGGAGGAAACTTGCCCTTGCTGCCAGCGTACTCCTCCACCATGAAGTCCAGCTCCAGGCCGAAGCTTGCTAACCCACGTACCTGCACAAGACAAGCCGCAGTTCCCGTAGTTGCTTTTAAATCAAATGCTGTGAAGGTCATTATTTAGTTTGTTTTAGTACATTTTGTTTTTGAGGTGAATATGTGGAAACGTGTGTCATGTGTAGGTTGTTTTATGACAGAATAAAACAATGAATATTGTGTTTTGTTGTGATGTTTATGCTTCTACTGTATATGTTTGTTCTTGTGAACAGAGAAAAATCCTGATGCTATTTGACTGCATGTTGCTCGGTACCTTCTCTTGCACCAGTGATATATACGGTACGATGAACAGACAGTCCTTCTTCCTGCACAGCAGCTCTCTGAGGACAAGGATCTCGGCAACAAGAGTTTTCCCTCCGCTGGTGGGAAGCGAGTAGATCAGATTCTTCCTCTGATGAACACAGTCCAGGTTCAGACACGTCTCCTGCCAATCTGAAACACACAAACAGCTTCCACAGTGACAAACTCTGCTCTAAAGTCTCTGCAGTCATGAACAATCTGTGACTTATTGAACACATTATCACCATAAAGTCTCTCGATTCCTCTTAGTTGGTATATCAGGTCCTTTACTTTGGTGGGAAGTCCAAAGAAAGGTCCAAGGTCGGTTGTCTGAGCAGATACAGTCTCCATGGCTTGCATGGCGACGCTGATCTCCTCAGAAACCACCGCTTCTTTCAGCACCACAGAGCGAGAAACCCCAGAGGGAGAGGCGGCGTTGCAGAGCATCGTCCTCTTCAGCTGGTCGGTCACGCTCCTCCTCGCCTTCATCTGTCTCCTGGGTATGTCCTCCGCATTTCTTTCTACGCCAGCGTTTCTTAAAGGTGTAGAGGTTTTTTCTCCATCCTGCAGTTTGCTCCACTTTGCACCTTCATGAACTCGTTCTTGAAATTCCAGCTGGCTGGCCGGTAAGTCCTTAAAGTATTCGTCTCCGAGATTGTCCAAGATGGAGTCAGTGAGGATGTCCTCGCAGGACCGCTTCCGGATGTCAGCGTCTTCCGATGGGCGCAGAGTGATGAAGTCCTGCTGATCCACAGCTTTGTTCTGGAGCTCACACTGCCTTTCGTTTTGCTCTGCATCGTCTAGCTTTGCCAGGAGAGAGCTGTCCTCCAGGATACTGTCATAGTCCCCAAACAAGTCCTCACTGTCACTGCAGTACTGCCAATAAAACACACCACGTTCAAAAGCTGAAACATCATTTACCATCAACAGAAAAATAACAGCCAGATATATAAAAACAACAACAATTAATTGGTTATATCTACAGCTGCAACTAACAATTATTTTCTTTATTGATTAATAGATTAAATGCAGATTATTTTATCCATTTATTTGTTTTAAAAATCACTGTAAACATAAAATGTTTGAGTTTTGGACTGTTGTTTTTTTAACTATATTTGGACATTATTTGGATGAATGGAGAAAATAATCAGCATTATTTGTCAATAATGATATGTAATAATATATTCAGTTTACTGTCATAGAGGACTAAAGAAACCAGAAAATATTCACATTTAAGAAGCTGCAATCCTCATAAAATATTTCTCAAAATGATGAATCGTTTATTAAAATAGTTGGTAACTAATCCATTAATCATTGCAGCTCTATTCGGTTTACATATCATATTAACATTTGAAGAACCAGCAAATATTCACATTTGAAAAGATAAAATTTCTGCTTGAAAAATGACTAATTTATTATCACAAAATGTTATTGATCATTTTCCTGTCAATCACAAGCTGTTACAGATCGACTGAACATTAATCAAACATGAAAATAATCCTTAGCTGCATCTCTAGATCAATACTAGATAATAACTATAATAACAGACCTCAGCCATGAAGCTGCTGGACGTCCAGTCTCTGAGACACTGCTCTCCTCCACCACCACCTCCTCCACCTGCTCTCTTTCTGGCAGGTGTCAGGTGAGTCTTCAGACTGTCTCTCGACCTCTTTCTGGAGGAAACTCTTTTGATTTTAATTTCTCGCTTTGCAGTATTCATACCTGTCCAGGTACAGTTGGCCCACCTGATGCTACATGTTACACAGCTGGTAAACAAACCGCACAGAAAGCTCACAAACACAGTAAATATACACAGGAGTGCAGCTGATGTACTACTACAGACGCCAGTACATCATACTACAGTACAAATGGTGTTAAAGTTATATATAACACTATCGTTTAAAATGAAAGACTAACTATCGTGTTAGCTTCTTCCCGGCAGTTAAAACCCTAATTTGTTCATTCAGCTAGCTAACTAGCCACTGCAGATACTCTGAATTAACCATAAACATCTACATAAATAAATAAAATCCTGTTGTTAAAGATGTTTTAACAACAAACGGCTTCAATGTGAACACGGATACTACGAGTTTAAATATTCAGCGTGTCTCACATTTGAATTGTCAACATCAACGTCTGAGCAAGAGAGAAATCCCACCGTCATTTCCGTTTTCGGTTTAACGGTTGCTAGCTAGCATTCTGTTATTGGTTTAGCTACAACAAACTCCCTGATATTTACGAGATAGCAAACTTAACGTTACTGACGCCATGTTCTGCCCATTTGTATCTTATTTTATTGGTTTTATTTTATTTATTTATTGTATTACCTTGTGACAAACGCAGCTTAACATGTTAATGTGGGTTTAAAGGAACGGACACATTCAGATAAATACATACTTTTTATTGAATCGTCACATATGTTAAAAACAATTTATATATATATTATATTTATTGTATTATTTTGTTAATATAATGCTAGCCAAATGTGTCACTCCGTCTTTGATTACGTGGGGATTTCTCTCTTGTCGTTTCTACCTTTGAAGGGTGTTACGTCTAATCTTTTCCGAAAAACGCATTTATACAAATGTAATTTGTAACAAGTAAAAAAAAACACAAGTGGAATGACATATTTACGTTTTCAAATTAATCTGTATTTTACACGTAATTATTCTACAATTAAAAACAACTTTAGAAGCGGTAGGAACTAACAGTAACGCACCGGAACTCGTGTCGGATCACTTCCTGTCCGCTGTGAGGTCAAAATGTTCGCTCTGAGACGTTTACAGCGGATAAAGTCTGTTTTTTCACAACACGGACTCCCAAGTAAGACACTTTAATGTGGCTGAAAATGTGTCGTAGTTCATTTATTACCGATAATTACCTGGACGGCTTTTAATTATTAAATTAAATATTTCCCATTCAACTACTGAATGTGATGCTAATGCTAACGTTACCCTGCTATGATTCATTTTATAATATTTCTCTGCAGGTTTAAGAAGTTTGACTTCAAACGTAGAACAACAGAAAGATGACGTGGTGGGTGTTGTATACTTATAGTAATAATGTTTATAATTACTGAAATATATCAGTAATAACACAGTATGTGTGTTAACACAGTAAGACAATGTTATTTTCTCTTCATCTTTAAGCTGGTAAAGATTGAAAATCCGTACAAAGTACCACAGAAAGGATGCGTCCTCTGCAACGTCACAGTGGACTTCAAAAACATCCAGGTGAGTAAAGGAGAGCTGCAGCTCACGATTATGTTCACTATCAATTAATGTATCGATTAGTTGTTTAGTTCAGAAAATGAGTTCAGTTATTCGATTAATAGTTGCAGCTGTGATTAAATGAGGTTTTCTCAAAAATAATTTTTATCCTGTGACTCATCCCATCACTGACTTATGAAATGCAACTTTAAAGATACAGAGTATTGAGTACCGATTAGAGCTGCAACGATCAATCGATTAGCCAAAAAAATGAATGTTGTTGTTGTTGTTTTTGTAATCAGAGTGTATTAACTGTTACCTGCCTTCACAGCTGCTGTCTCAGTTCATCTCACCTCACACGGGCAGAATTTATGGCCGATACATCACAGGTGAGCAGCCAGAAGACGATAAACAACTCGTGTTTCCATCCAACATGAAATAATAATCAGAAAGATAAATGCAGAGAAAATATGCAACATAACCAGAGACGTGTGAAATAATTCAATACATCTGCAAGATAAGAAAAGTTCTCATTAGTCATTTATCTGATTGATTTATCCGTTTTGTGTCATTGTGAAGTGAATATTTATTTTATTTTATAGTCATTTGAACTCCTCAGTTGATCAAGAGTAAAATAATCATGCAGTTAATCAGTTATGAAAATGATCTGAAAACAGGTGTGTGATTGGCTGATTATTACTAATTTCATAATAATAGATCTTTTCAGTGTCATGACTGATTGATTTTGATCAGTGTATTTATTCATAGGACTATTGATTGATTTTTTTAATTGTGTTTTTTGAACATACTGGTCAGCAGTTTGTGGTCGTTTGTGAAACAGAATTAAAAACTTGTTTCATTCGTCATATTTTGTTTTACAGGCCTGTGTGGGAGAAAACAAAAGGAAGTTTCTAAAGCTATAAAGAAAGCTCACTCGATGGGTACGTTTTCTTAAAATCACACCTCAACGTGATGTAAGCGGTTTACACAGATAATGAGCTGAATGAATCATAAGCTGCTCTTCTTTCATCCCTCCAGGCTTCATGTCGGTGACCCACAAACATCCACAGTTCATGATGGATCCCAACATCTGCAGCATCAAACATCTGGATTAGTGGACCTGTGTGTCTGTGTGTATGTACATGTGTGTAAAAGCTGTAATGATCACTTGTTAATTAAAGCCTCTGAGATCTGAGCTGTGTGGCTGCTGATTGTAAAGTTTGTTTCATTCACCTGCAGTTTTGCACAAGACAAAACATGTAAACAAATGTGTGTTAGTCAGGTATGATGGATGTAATCATTTTGATTTTGATCTGTTTGGATCTAAAGTGACTCAAACTAAACACTCTTCAGTTCATCCTGAGACGACTTAAATCACACGAACAAACAGCAACAGTTTGAAAACCAGATGTGAATCAATTTAATTTACCCAAAAGTTACAGTGAATAAACCCAAACACGTTGCCATGACAACAGCTCCAGATCAAATTTAAAACGCATCTTAAAAAAACCCCCAAAAAATATAGAGATTAATGAACAAAAAATGACTGCAACAAAATCGAAAAAAGAAAATAATCTCCTAAACAGGGATGTTTCCTCTGAGTCTGTTTATCATCATAACTCATGTCAACAAGTAAACAACTAACAAGAACAGAGAAAAAACAAGATGTTTGTTTCCAGGGATTCAAAACGTTTCCTGCATCAGGATCTGTTTTTCCTGCGTTTGCTCTCCTTCTCCTGCGGCGTTTCTTTCTGCCTTTTGCGAGAGTTTGTTGTTGTTGTTGTTGTTGTTGTGGGCTCGGTGCTGCAGGAGACGTGTGGCACAGGAAAGGCCTGCAGGGTTAAAGTCTGCGTGTGGAAGAGAGGCGAGCAGGCGAACAGACGTCTGACGGCGTCCAGCAGCAGCTGGTTCTGCTGCTCAGCTGCTTCCGTCTCTGCGTCTGGAGACAGAAAACGTTTAGAGACGTTTATTAATGTTTCTGTATCGAGCTGAAGGAAAAATAAAATAAATCATTTTCCTTTTAAACCTTTTAATTGTTGCAGGAACTGAAAACTGACCTTTTCCTGCTCTGTGCTGCTGCTGCTTCTCGTCGACTCTCTTCCTGAGAGCAGAAACGTCTGCCAGCAGAGTTTCGACCAGACGTTCGCTCTCCTCCACGTAGCTGCACGTTTTCTGCACGACGACACACAAAAGCAACGAGTTTGTGACGCCGCAGGAAGAGACAGAAATCAACTCTTTAAAGACCAACAAACCTGTCCGCTGCTCACCTGCAGCTCTGACTGCAGAGAATCGTTCATTTTGTTCATCTCGTTGACTTCTCTCAGAAAGCCGTTGGGGGAGAAGAACTTAGACCTTCAGCAGGAAAACAAAGTGGTTACAGGAGTCCAGACATACATGTTGAATACATGTGAGTGAGCAGGATGTTACCCGTGTTTCTTCATGGTCAGGTTGTAACCTGCAGCTGAACATGGAGCGGACACCTTCCAGTACGCCAGCTGCTCCACTAAACCCAGATTGTTGACCAACACGGGAACATTGATGAAGCGCCTTCAAACGACAACATGATCAACATCACAGCTTCAACCGACATCCATGCATCTGTCTGTTCTGAGTGTCCCCAGATTGAGTCACCTGCTGCGGGAGATGAAGGCGGCGTACTCCGTCCTGTGAGTCGAGCCTGCAGCAGTGAGCTTGCTGGGCGTCAGCAGCATGAAGATCATGTGAGGGTTGGACATCGACGTCTGCAGCTTCTCGTGGATGATTCTTTCTCTGAACGTCATCTGTTGATCCGTGTTCCTCCGCTGTCGGTACCAACCGATCAGGTTCTCCTGCAGCGTCGAACACACGGCCGATCGGTCAACATTAAGTCTTTAAATACAGATATCCAGATGTTTTACAGTCTGTCCACTGACTGACCTGCTTGTTGTCTGCCAGGATCTTCTTCACTCTGTCCACGTTCACGTCTCCTGCGCTGTTATAAAAGCTGCACACACACACACACACACACACACACACACACACACACAGATCATGATGTAACAGTGAAAAACGCTGCAGTCATTTAAAAAGAAGAAAAACTTTATTTTTGTTTGTGTTAAATCAGATGTGATCTCAGGACTCACTCGCTGAGTTTGTGGCAGGAAACGTGTTTCTGGATATCTGTGTAAGAAATTAAGTTTTATACTGATTATTATTATACAGATAATATAAAAGTACTGTTAATTATTGATACGATAATTAACTATCTACAAGATAATCACCTTATAATCAATTACAACCTCCATCTTTAATCCAGTATATACACACAGTATATGTTGTCATCTTTCTGTTATATATAAAGATGATTTGTGTGTATTATGTGATCAATAACTTACTGTATATTTCCTCGATGTGGATGTGATCAGCTTGAGAGTCACTGATGGTGATCTGCTCCTCGAACCTGCTTTCTCCAATGATCAGACCCTCCTGCAGGAAGGACAGTATCCACATGAAACCTGATCAATACCTCCCTGCAATAATCAATCAATATAATTATTAGTGTTTTCCATCAAGCACTAAACTGATCCTGTTTTCTAAGGAATGAAAATGTGTTAAACTTTTGACTGTTGTTTATTTTAACGTTGTTTATTTTAACGGTTCATCACGTGTTTACCAGCTGACACACACATCGCGTCACGTCGTCACGTCGTCATTTATCACCGTTTTCTCACCACGTCTGAGTCGCTGTTGACGTGCTGAAACATCAGAGAAGATAAAACGATCCCCGACATCCGGACAGTCGCCTCCGCCATGATGCGTGTTGATGCTGATCTGTGACGTCAGCAGCGTCACGTGAGCGCAGCGTGAACGCGGATCAGAAATCTGCGCTCACGTTGCGCAGTCTGGCGTTCAGACGCTGATGTATGGAAGTACTTCTGTGTCATAATAATTGAACAAACAAAAAAGGATCAATAACTTAAAATAATATTATAAAACTATATTTGATTCATTTTCACTTTATTTGCTTTTTTTTGCTGATTGTTTTTATTTATTCTGCTTCATGTTTCAGATGTGAATTTCTCAGTTTCAGATCAAACAACTTGCAGGTCACGTGACCCTGTGGGAACGCCCTTTATTTTACATTTGGATACATATTGTGTCTTCACACATATTTTCATGGATTTATTTTTTATTTCTTTTTCTTTGAATCTTGAATCAGTTCTTTACTTTCTCCTGATTCTTTTAGTCACTGTGGAAACGTAAAAATCTTTTAGCAGAACTAATAATAATTTAATTTAACACTAATCTCAAATTTAAAAAAACAAAACGTTTTTAATTAGTTTTTTATTCTTTTTTTGTTTTGTTTTGTTTTTGTTTTTTGTTTTTTTTATTCTTTTTTTGTTTTTATGTTTTTTATTAATTCTTTGTTTTGTTTTGTTTTGTTTTTTTATTTATTTTTATTTTTTGTTTTGTTTTGTTTCGTTTTTGTTGTTTTGTTTTATGTGCGTGTGCGTGTGTGTGCGTGTGCGTGTGTGTGAGCGTGTGTGCGTGTGTGTGTGTGTCTTTGTGTGTGCGTGTGTGTGTGTGTGTGTGCGTGTGTGTGTGTGAGTGTGTGTGTGTGTGTGTGTGTGTGCGTGTGTGTGTGTGTGTGTGTGTGAGTGTGTGTGTGTGTGTGCGTGTGTGCGTGTGTGTGTGTGTGTGTGTGAGTGTGTGTGTGTGTAGTTTGTTCCATGATATTGGCACATCGTGACCTCCATACTGAGGAGGGGCGCTCTAACTGCCTCTTTCCCTTCACGTCGGGATCAAGATACAGTTTTCTTTGTGCTGCGGGACATTTTTAACATTTGAGACTTTCTCAGAGACTTTTCAGGTATTTATTTATTTGAACCAAATATCCTGTTTGTTGTTGTTTATGTCGCTGTTATTTTGTTTTTTAGACTAGTTTAGTTCATCTGACTTGGACTAACGGTAGCAGCAGTACAGGAATGTGAAGTAACGTTACTCAAATCCTCTGATCCATAAATAAATACAACAATTATTATTATTATTATGAACGTATCAGACATGCTGTCCTAAGTCTCTGTTATGTATTTTAATATTCCATCAACACGTATTTGTTAATGTAGTTGGTTGTTTATACGATAATCATGTAAAATAATAATTATATTAATTATTGATTAATTACTGTTTCCATAAAGTCTTCAGGTTCTTTGTTTTATTATATAATATATAATGTGACAAAGACAGAAGGTGGAAACAATGAATGTTTGGTTAACAGTTAATTGATTATAATATAAAAATGAATATTAATATTCATTCATTTCCTCTTATAACAACATCACAGCATATATCTCATTGTCAATTAATAATTCTACTAATCGACTAATCATTGCTGCTTTGTTAATTTGTTAATGGCAGTAACAGCAACAATTCTTTGATTGATCATTTTGATCATTTCAAAAGCAAACATGTGAAATATTTGATGACTCCAGCTTCTCATATGTGACATTAATCATCTAAACGTTTTGGACTTTGTTGATTCTGGTGCGTTCAGGCGATGACGTGATCCTGAGTTGCAGAGCAGCGGCTGCCTCACCTGTCTCACCTGTCAGTCATGGAGGACCTGTGGTGTGTGGCTGCAGGTGTTTTCCAGGTGTGGATGTTCGTGGTGGTGTTCCTCATCATGCTGCCTGCCATGTTCGGCCTCTCGCTGGGAGTCACCGGCGTCTACATCCAGATCCTGGTGAAGATCCTGGAGGTAGCTTTGTTGTATTTGATTCAGGCAGTTTTTCAGGAGAGCTCTTCTCTTCTTACTTAATATCTGTGTACAGTTAGGCAACGCGGGCTTCGTGTCAGAGGTCATCTGAGAATAACTTTCTTTCTAGTGGGCCACGCTACGAATCCAGAGAGGACGGCAGGAGCAGCCCAGTGTGCCTGTTCCTCTGCCCAATGGTGAGTTCATGACGCAACGATGATCAAATAATCCACAGAAAATTTATCTTATCAAATCACTTTGATAATCAAGTCATTTTTTTAAAGCAAATAAATTTGGTGGTTTCTCAAATGTGATTATTTAATGCATGCTGAGTTGGCCCAAATATGATTTTTCTGCCTCCAAGTGACTCATTTTCTGACCAAACAAATAATTGATTATTTGAGAAAATAATTGTTAGTTGCAGCCCTGATTTGTAATCTTTAACTTTTTTAAGCCATTGACAAAGAAACTGTATTTAATCTGTAAAATATTACTTTCACTCATTTCACTTCTGTAACATCATCAGCCTCATGACGGACAGACTTTCTGGTGCCTACGTTACCCACAATGCAACTTGTCTCCTACTAATGTAGCCTGGAGCTGCTAAGTTTAATGTTTCTGTTTCTTCTCCACATGATACGTTCTTATGAGTAATGTAAATATCTCCTGAGTCAGAGCTGTTCCTCAAGACGTTGTGTCCTGCTGTATGAGGGATTTGTTTCAGCAGCCACAGATCATGTGATGCTGCGTGTGTGTGTGTGTGTGTGTGTGTGTGTGTGAGTGTGGGGGCTCCCCATTGGTCAGTTTCAGCCTCTGATGTCGGGGTGCTGTGTCTCAGGCTGATGATGCAACAGCAGATTGCATAACACGGAGTTTACTGTGAAACGCTGACTGTGTGTGCTCACACACGTCTGACCCTTCAACACGCAGCAGGCTGACACTGTGTCAACACTGCAAACTGCTGCTGAAACTAACGGAAACTTTGATCAAACTCACAAAACTTTATTTAAAACATAAAATGTGTCTAAAACGATGCACAGACTGGCGGACATCTAGATCACAGCCTGTCTATTGATTATTAAACATCATCAAGCTTCAGAGGTGGAATGAACTGATACAGAATATACTTATAATATATATGAACATGTATATATTATATAAATAATAACAGAAATGACTTTGGGGAAAGTTAAAGTGTTAAATATTTCTGAGAGGTCAGTGCCTTCATGGTTACTGTTCCTGCTGCACGTCAAACAACGACAGACATGAAGTTTAAATAACTAATATAACGTTTTATCAGGTGATTATTAGTTTATGTTAAAACATGTTTACACGGTCACACGGACGTTATTTCTCCTTTTTTACAGGAGGAAGTTTCACACACACAGAAGGTGATTTTAGTTAATGAGTCACATGTCTGATGTTACACAACACGAGTGTCATAGGATCATTTACCCAGAAATTATCAGCAAAAACAACATATAGAGTACATAACATACAGACACAAACAAACAAACAAACATACCAGCAGAAATAAACAGACTCAACCCAACGTAGGATAACAGACAGTAATAAAATGTATATGTATATATATATGTATATGTGTATATATACTGTATATATCAGCTTCAGTGTTGTGTTGCTCCTCAGGGATCATTGAGCGAGCAGGAGGCTCCATGCAGGAGGAGATGTTGCAGCTAAGGGTCTCTCGCCCGCCGGAGTTTTGTCTGAGCGACGCTTTCTATTTCTACAAGAAAGGAGTGGAGAGCATTGTGGACGACCAGGTGACCCAGCGCTTCTCCTCCGAGGAGCTGGCCTCCTGGAACCTCCTGACCCGCACCAACCAGAACTTCCGCTACATCAGCCTCCGCCTCACCGTCATCTGGGTGCTGGGCGTCTTCGTACGCTACTGCATCCTCTTCCCTCTCAGGTCCGTCTGACAACTGAAACTATGCTGTCGTTATACCAAGTGGTATCGAAACTTCTCCAATCGAACAATACCTGCATTTTCGTACCCAGATTTTTTTAAAATGACTATTTGTGCGGTTTTGCTCACAGCCAATGACTGCAAGCGTTTTTTGATTTAACGCTTGGTGATTGGTCGACTGTTGCAGCAGCTACAACTCAGTCTGTGGCGGTGAATTCAAAAGCGACCTTACATATTGACCTGATGAGTTCAATGTTACTATTTCTGACAGAACATGAAACACCAAGTTGAAATAAACCGTAAAACCCGACTTTCACGTGTCCTCCTCTCTGCTGCAGGATCACGCTGGCGATCACCGGCCTTTTGTGGCTCGTGATCGGAACGACTCTGGTTGGATTTCTGTCTGAGAGCAGGTACAACGACAAAACACGGAAACACATTCAAACACGTTCAAACCAATCAGCATAAACATCTAACTCAACAGAACTTTTTGTCAAGTTGTTGTCCAGTGTTATCAAAAGTTGGAGATTCATTTTCTGTTGACTGACCTTAATTCCTCAGTGCAAAGAACTGGCTGAGCGAGCTGGTTCATCTGACCTGCTACAGGATCTGTGCCAGAGGACTGTCGGCCACCATCCACTACCACAACAGGTCAGTCTCAGCTGCACGTGTCACAAACACACACACATACACACACACGAGTTCACTCATCCAGCTGCTCCCGTTTATTCCTGCAGAGAAAATAAGCCACAGAAAGGAGGAATATGTGTCGCGAATCACACCACACCGATCGACGTGGTGATTCTGGCCAATGACGGCTGCTACGCCATGGTGAGTCTCACGGATGTGGTCACGTATATACAAGATGTTTCGGACGCTGTGATGTCACCGTTCTGCGCTTCCACAGGTGGGTCAGATCCACGGAGGGCTGATGGGGGTCATCCAGAGGTCGATGGTGAAGTCGTGTCCTCATGTTTGGTTTGAAAGGTCGGAGATGAAAGACCGCCACACTGTGACCAGCAGGTGAGACAGTCAGAGCGGGAAAGTAGAAATATCAGTCCAGTCTAAGTCAGAAATGAAGTGAGGTTGTTCTCCAACAACTGAAACCTGCTCCTCTCGGCAGGCTGAGAGCTCACGTCGCAGCAAAAACCAAACTTCCCATCCTGATATTTCCTGAAGGTCAGTGTCTGTCCGGAGCTCGCGATGTGAGGACGAAGGATGATTGTGGTTTCATGGTGGGATCATGTCTGTCTTTGTCTTTCTAACAGGAACCTGCATCAACAACACTTCAGTCATGATGTTCAAGAAGGGAAGCTTTGAAATTGGAGGGACAATATACCCCGTCGCAATCAAGGTAGAAACTGCATACAATAACTTACTGAATAAAATCCAAGGCAATCATGGTGGGAAGTAGTAGTGAGAAGTAGGGTTATTTTCTCACAGACTTCTATACAGCCAGTGGAGTCGGCCATTGCGTCCACGACCGGCTTACACTCGAACCTCTTTCCCGTCTTTCACGGGACTCGACAGGGATACGGCCTCTCACCAAGTTAGAACCGCTAGCTCGACATCTGAGGGAGAACCAGGTTGCATTCGGACTAAAACCTCGTTACATGCCATATCAGCCGTCTCTGTTCGCCAAGAAGTGTTCAGATCAACTGTGGATGTGGTCATGTTGCAGCTAGCTACAGCACTATACCGGGTTCGGTGTCAGTGATGAAATACCGACTTTGATTGTGAAGTTTGAAGTAATGTTGGTGTTTAAGTGCTCTCTCTCTCTTTCTCTGTGTGTGTGTCTCAGTACGACCCACGTTTCGGCGATGCTTTCTGGAACAGTGGGAAATACAACATGGTGAGCTACCTGCTGCGGATGATGAGCAGCTGGGCGATAGTGGTCAACGTGTGGTACCTCCCTCCAATGACCCTACAGGTAGACTGTGACAGTAAAATATAGTTCACAATAGTTCACAGACTACGCAGTAATAGACTTGCACCTATCTGAAGCTTATCTGAACAATGACAACACTGTTGTGTGTTGTGTTGTGTTGTGTTGTGTTGTATTGTATTGTGTTGTGTTGTGTTGTGTTGTGTTGTGTTGTGTTGTGTTGCGTTGTGTTGTGTTGTGTTGCGTTGCGTTGTGTTGTGTTGTGTTGTGTTGTGTTGCAGGACGGCGAGGACGCAGCTCAGTTTGCTAACAGAGTGAAATCTGCCATCGCTCATCAGGGAGGACTGCTGGACCTGGCCTGGTGAGGAGGACAAACACTCGTATTACTAACACATCACAGCAGTGGGAAGTAACTGAGTACACTAACTCTGTAGTACTGCACTTAAAGGATCACAAATAAACTGTGAAACATGTTTTTTTCCTGAAGACCCCCCTTCATAATGCACTTACAATGTACCTCATCGTCTTCATTATTTGTAAATATGATTTTTTTTTAAATGTCTTTTCTCTGACAGGGATGGAGGACTGAAGCGAGGAAAGGTAAAGGACTCGTTTAAAGAGGAGCAGCAGAAGATGTACAGCAGCATCATTGTTGGACAGAACGGCACCGGCTCTCTGAAAGTGAGAAGTGAAAGTGAAAGTACAGAGGAGGACTAAAGCAGACAATCCCTCCGACAGTCACGACCTCCTGGATCATCACCCGCCCAATCACATGTGAACTGGATGGATCCCATGTATCTGAACAGCTGTAATCTTCTGCTTGTCTGTTTGATTGTTGAATTTACAGTTTTAATCTTTTTATTTTCCTCAACCTCCTGTGAGGTTGTAGGACTGTGTTTCCACCAGCAGGAGGCAGTGAATGACAACACATCAATCCTGTTATAATCCACTTCTGCTGCTGCTGTGTACCTGAAAACACCTCAGCAGCATATCAGCTGTTTCCAGATTTTTTTACTTGTGATGAGTCAAACTGTGTAAGATGAGATATATTTTATGTTTTATTATCAGACCAGCATCTGAAATGTTTTTAAACCAAATGTATTTTGTGTTACACTTCTCATTTACCTCTATGTGCATCTGTGTTTATGGAAAGATAATAATAATAATAATCTGCACACACTCAATCACATGTTACTGTCAGGATATTGGTTCAAGCCACCAAACATCATGTTGAATTATTAAAATGCCTCATAATTTTAATATATGGAGAAAACAGTAGAAATCAACATGTTCTCTGTTTCTAAATAAACTTCAATCTACATATTTTAAAATGAAGTGATCAGCTCAGAACAATATCAACAACAACACACCAAAGAGATAAATATAATCATAATAAAAATAATCAATAAAAGAGAAAGAAGAAAAGAAACATTTATATATATATATATGAACTATATGATTCTTCTTCTTTGCTTCTTTTTCTTTTTTTTTTTGTCTCTTTAAATGTCTAAAAATAAAGAAACAACTGATGAGACCGACTCTTATTTTAAGCGATGACGAACTGATCTAAAACATTTAGATTAATTTTCAAAAAGCTTCTTGTCTAAAAAACCTCATAAATTAATGCTGAATTATTTACCTTCATTTCAATCTACTGAGTCTAAAAATATCCAGCATGTCTTTTAATCATAAAATGATAATCTGTTCGATCATAAGATTGTTTTTGTGTTTTTCTTCTAGTTTCTGTGTTTTTAAGTTTGTTTGTTTGTATTGTTTGTTTCTGTATGAAATGAGGCAGCAGGTAAACAGAGAGACATTATTATTATATAATCAGTCTGAAGTCATCAAATGAGCTTCGAGAAGAAAACTATCTAACAGCTTTCATTATTTATTGTTTGAATATGTTTAGTTTCTGGAAATACAGATTGATTGATTGATTGATTGATTGATTTGATCTTTATTGTGGTCAATTAAAATAAACAACAAACAAAAGAAAAACACTGAATCTGCAGTCACAAAACACAAACGTCACATTTTTCCAAAGACACGAGGACGTTGTGACGTCACGTTTGCTGCACAGAGATGATGTTTAATTCAGTGTTTTAGGACTTTTGTGAGACTTTTACACTTTCAGATAGTGTAACTACGATCTACTATCACGTATATATTTATTTATTTGCAGGTGTGAAGCATGATCACTTCATTACAGGAAAACAAAAAAAAAGACAAGTCAACATGTTGCATTCAGAGTCTTTAACAGTTCTGTAAATTTCAGTTATCTGACTGGATTTCATCATTTAGTCTTTTTGAAATTTTACAGTAAAATAATTTCAATAAATAAAACAAAAGTTATTTGTTACGATTTATGAGCTTCAAAAACTGCAAAACATAAAATCTTTCAGACGTTTGATGGAATTATTTAATAATAAACATGAACAACATTATTTTATAAATCTTTTATTTTTTATTTTAGCTCGTTTGAGATGGAAACAGAACATTTTGCAGTAAGAGAAACTTGAAACAGATATTAAATACATATAAAATATCAAACAGAACATCAATCAGCAGCTGTATTGATTTGCTAATAATTGATATATGATATGAATATTTGCTGGTTTTCTGTTGGTTTGGTTGAATTCTGTCATAAACAACACACATATATATATACAACATAAATACTTCAACAAAAGAAAAAGCAAACAAAAGCTAAACATATGAAGACAAAAACAATCCAAAACTATAAATATCATGTGACACAAACAAAAACACATCATATTAACCATTCAGGTGTTCATACACAGAAATACTGAACAATATTAGCAATGATTCACAATTTTAATAATTTAAAATGACAGTAAATTAAATATCTTTAGTTTTGGGGGAAAACAAAATGTTTGCAGATAAGATTTATGGACATTTTTCATGACATTTTATAGTTTCTGGCTTATCAATATTATCAAAACACTGTAATGTCAGTTTTGGAGGAACCTTGATGAAATAATCACCTGCTTATTTGGCTTGTTTGAGGGCCAATAATTTAAAACATAAGAGACGTTCCTCCTGTGCTGTGATGGAGGCAGTGGATGAGAGAGAAGAGAAGAGAGAGAAAAGAGTTGCACATCTGAGTCGGAGACAGCGAGACATGTTTACTGTGACGGTGCTTTAATAAAGAAAGCAGAGACTGTGAAATAGCATGGAGTTATTCTTCCACACACACAGCGAGGCTCTCTGTGTCTCACGCCGAGGCCGCCTCAAGCACCCGGCTATAATAACAATCCCACAACTCAAATTGCTTGAACAGAAATGTTTGTTCTCCCCTAACAAGATTGTGAATTATTAATAGGATCTAAAGCCGATTCTATAACCCGATTGTTGAGGTGGGATTCTTGGCGAGCGATGCTCCACCACACCATTTACTGTGATGTATGTGTCTGCACATCTTTATATCCAATTTAATGTGATTCAGATAGATTTCAGAGGGACATCATAAAAGGCATTGGAGTGACCCCGGCTGGGTCTGGATGACTGTAGACTCCATACAACTACGTATATGTCTCAATATGTTGATTCGATTTGCTCAATTTTACTTTTACCCTCAAGTGATCTATACAAATGCAATGCAGGTACACTAAGTAAATATGAATACATTTCCAAATTGAATCCAAGTGAATGTAGTCCACAGACGACATCATTTTAAATCCGGCTGGTGCTGGGAACTGACCAGCCGACCACTCACGAGGGTAAATGACTGAGGCTCTTTCTTTCTAAGACTTGCCATTAGTTAGAGTGTAATGCCTTTAAATACATTGTTCTGCCATCTATTCTGTGCTCCTGCTGTAATGTATGTGATGCTGAGGAGGTACAATACAGCTCAGAGAGAAGGATCGATACGGGCAGGCGGGGGAGGGATGAAGCACGCTGTCGATATTCACAGGGATTCCTGAAATCTCCACTTGCAGTTTAGTGTCAGATGATGAGAACCACAACAAGAACATTTACTGAAGTACTTCAGGTGCACTTGTAAGACACTTGTACTTTACCTGAGTATTTCCATTTTATTCTTCATACGTCTTCATTCCAGAGGGACACTTATAGTTATGGGTCAAATAAATAAATAAATAAATAAATAAATAAATAAATAAATAAATAAATAAATAAATAAATATGGGCCAAGTTTTTAAAAAACAATATTATTATATTTTTTTACTTCAAAATATTTGGTCGGCAGCATTTTCAGCTTGTGTTTCTACTTCAGGCCTCATTTTAATTATTTTTTGTTATCAGTTTAATTTAACTGTATTTATCTGGTGACCCTTTGGAGGGCCCCGACCCCTAGGTTGGGAACCACTGGACTAAACCAACTGTATATAAAGTAGTTGAAACTAGCTCCGCCTCCAGCAGCTTCCTGTATGTATTATTTTGTTGCTATGCACCCAGAACCCTAAATGTACATTGTGACCTTAATGACCTTAATCGTCGCATCATAAATCTTATATTTCTTTTGCTGTGGCTCAAGTTTAGCATTAAGATTGATTATCGTAAACACAACTCGAGGTATCATATTGGTTTTACTCTTGTTTATGCAGAATATCATCATGTTTAAGCAAGACGTTATCTTGTTTGTGGAAGATATTATCCTGATATTTATTATTATTATGTTGCTTATGAAGTTACGATCCTGTTTCAATTATTTGCACAGTTTAAGATCTTGTTTACTTGTGATATATTTATGCATGTTAAGGCATGATAGTATCCTGTTTATGTAAGTTATTATGTTGATGTTGGATGTGTAATTCAGAGTCTTTCTTATGACATTATTTTGTATATTTATTATTGCACATTATTATCTTGTTTGTGTAAATTCTCATCCTGTTTACACACAATATCATGACATTTTATGATCTGGTTTATGCCAGATATCATCTTAAAATACACACATTTTCAGAAGTGATATGTTTCTTATGTGATGGAGCTTCAGACCAGCTGTAGCTGTATGAGGACGTGGTCATGCAGCACTGAGGCAGCAGGAACAGGATGAACGTATGTGATGCTGCTGCTGGTCACAGTATGAAGATGCCTGCAGGCTGCAGCACGGTGCTGTCACACATAAACAGGCAACAACAGTGTGACCGCTCCACAAACCGCAGAAAAGAAGAGGAAGAAACGAGGAAAACAAAGTAGTTTTCCTTCCTGCCTCCTCTGTCCTGCCTCTGTGAGTCAGTCTGAGCAGAAATATGAGCCGCGCCCGTTTCAGAGGACGCCTCTGATTTGCATACACTAATGAAACAGACTATAATTGGTCAGAATTGATTTTTTTCCCTCCTGCTTTGATTGAGCTGCAATTGAGTCTGAAGTTCCTCAAGTGGAGAACTGATTGATCTGTGGTTAAATTCCAGTTTATTTAGTTTAGAAAATAATTATGTACTCATGCAGAGATTGAACGTTGAGACGTTGGAGCTGCTGACCTCCGCGTCCAATCCACCTGTCCTCTGTTTGTTATGAGAGGAATCATTTCTGTCCCAAACAATTCATTGTGCTTTACTGAGTGTAAAGGTGCAGTTACATGAAAAATGTCCTCCGGCGGGGTACATGAAGGTTTGAAATTGCAGACTCCTCTTTGCCCTCGGCCTCGTGCCTCAAAAGGTATTTCTTCTTTTATTGACAGAGCGGCTGAATTTCACCCTGATGGCGGCGGCTGCTCCGACATCCTCCTCCACCTTGATTGCTTTTGTTTCCAGGTCACCTCCTATCTATTGCTGCAACTTTTCCAATTTCTCAAGGCTTGTTGTATGAAGACAGAAGACATTGCCATCATGCCCGACGGCTCACTGGCTCTATAGGAAATGTACATAAACCTCCACAGAGAGACAATACAAAAGGAACAGAAGTCTTCTCCTGCTCAGAGCCTGTCGACGCCCCCTGATACAACATCATTAAATGAATAATCATATAAATGTCACAGTTCATTAATATGAAATTATCTTAGCATGAAGATTAATTGCATTAAACTTATGAAAGTATGTTTTTGTGTGGATCTAAGCTGGGGAAATGATGGATGATGAGAACAGCGTGATGAATGGAGAAAGCAGAGGAACTAAATTGAAAGTGTACTCATCCGTTCTCCCCTCACAACTAATGATAAATTGAGCATGTCCCGTTGAACAATACGACACGTTGAGGTTTCAACTGCGTCCAGCGAGTCCTGATCTGTGCTCAGCTTTTCATCTGCTCTAATTAAACATCCGCGTCTTTATTTCTCCTCGTTTCAAAGGTCACTGGATCGCTGCATTTAAATGTGGATTTTATAACTAAACCCGATGATGTCACACTGATTTTATTTTATTTTATTTTATTTTATTTTTGTACATATGTACTCTATAGAAGTGCAATATTAAATCAGTCATTTGGATGTTGTCAATAAACCAAAACCAGTCATGCTAGCAGCTCTAGCAGCTAAATGCTAACATCAGAATGCTAAACTGATCATGTTAGCTTAGCATGTTAGCATGTTAGCATGCTAACATTTGTACAGCTGAATGTTTGGTTAGCGTTAGCATTAGCCATCGTATAAACCAGGTTATTTAACACAAATATTTTAGGATTTCTTAATTCTGTTAATTTTGTCTTTTCTGTATTTAACATCTTAATTATCATTTTATCTGCCAGTGATCAATAACTTTAATTACTTTTATAAAATACAGAAGCAGTTATGAGGATCGATGGCCAGAATTTATTTATTATATTTTTTTTTACTTTTTCAAAAAACCCAAAATAACCGAGAAGCAGCCAAAGTTACAGACGAGCGTGTTGGCCTCCAGCTGACTGCGTCTATTGTTAATGATGATGATGACAGTTGTTGAATGAAGAAGAGGACCTCTATCAATCATTCATATTACACCAGTCACACAGTGTAATTATTGAATATTTAGTTTCTATTATTATAATGCTGCATTGAATCAGGTTGGATCGATCCACTCTGGTTTGATGCTTCATAAGCACCAAAACACTTCATAATAATACTAATAATAGTAATGTGGTTGTAAGCAGAAATAATAACACGTTTAACTGCTTATTAATGTGTTCGTATACAGTTAAATCAGTTAAATGAAGAATTTGTTAACGAATATTAAACTTATGAAGTAAAAATAAACACTGAGTTACACCTGTGTTATGATCATTATTAAACTGGTGGAGCTAAATGCAGTCGATTTGAATAAAAAATAAAATATGTTTGCATAAATCAGTTTGCATTTAAAAATTATTTTGTTAAATATATTTATATAATGATCTGTTATAAGTCTTTTAATGACAATGTCTTGTGTCGTTTGTGGATGGAAACAAACATTCACTTCTTACAACTCTGTTATTAATCATTTATAAACTGCTCATAAACGAGGGTTAAAATATGAATCTGTGCTCTCACCGTCCAGTGTTTGTTGTTGTCAGTGTTTGTTGTTGTTGTTGTCAGTGTTTGTTGTTGTCAGTGTTTGTTGTTGTCAGTGTTTGTTGTTGTTGTTGTCAGTGTTTGTTGTTGTTGTTGTCAGTGTTTGTTGTTGTCAGTGTTTGTTGTTGTCAGTGTTTGTTGTTGTTGTCAGTGTTTGTTGTTGTCAGTGTTTGTTGTTGTTGTTGTCAGTGTTTGTTGTTGTCAGTGTTTGTTGTTGTCAGTGTTTGTTGTTGTTGTCAGTGTTTGTTGTTGTCAGTGTTTGTTGTTGTCAGTGTTTGTTGTTGTCAGTGTTTGTTGTTGTCAGTGTTTGTTGTTGTCAGTGTTTGCTTTCCTCTGCACTAATCTGTCATCTGACATCTTTTCACACAAACAACTTTCAAAGAAAATTACATCGCTTTGATTTTATTCCAAGTTCATATTTGGCAAGTCCATGCTGAACGTCATCCATCACGGCGTGCACTTTCTGATCATCGTCTCCAGCGGGACGAGGTTCATCTCTCCTCTTCCACCAACCAGAGCAAAAGCAACGCCGGCAGCGTCTCCAATTTCATCCTCAGCAGCTATGCAGAAAATAATAAAATAAATAAAAACTCAGTTCAGCGGAGCAGCACGCTCTACAACTTCTCTGCGATATGAATACTTTTTAATTTGTCTGCCTGGGATGGCCCCGGGCCCCTGGACAATATTGATGGATGATGTTTTAATGCTGCTGAATGTTATTTTTACTGAACAGGGAAAACTATAAATTTTTACTTCATTGGCAATGATTGCGCCCCATGCATAAAAGCGCGGTGGCTGTGCGTTGCCCATGAATAATCGCCTCTCGCAGCAGATGTTACTTTGCAGAAACCAATTCCTCGGATAAGATTTGCAGAAGATTAATTGTCTACAGCTGTTTCATGGCCCGCTGCAATCTTAATACATTTATGATAAGTTTAAAAGCTCACTGGAGGCAGCGGAGCCTCCCGTGTGAGGCTGCCGAGAGAAAGGGATGCTTTATTCTTACATCTGGATTCATATCTCTGTCAGATTCATCATTAGCCTTTATGCAAGACGACTAAGAGGCTGGCTGTCATTACCGCACGAGATGCAACGGCGTCTCCCTCCTCTTCCTTTATCCTCTCTTCATGCCCATATTTTCATTTCTCCCGTTTTTTGACTGACTAAATTATTCAGATTTGTGCAAATGAGTTGTTTTCATTTTTCTCCCCTGGAAGTGGAAATTGAAAGTGACCTAGCGTGACCCCCATCTATTACTCAAGCTAAATTGCAGTAAATGTGCAGTCTGGATCATTCTAACCATGCAGGGGCTTTGTTAACCCTGCTGATACGCTGCATCTGTACCAGCGTTATGACCCACACTCCTGCCTTTTATAAAGCCCCATTTAAATATTCTTGACAGAACAAAAGCAATCATGTTCTGAGCATGGCGCCGGGTCAGGGGCAGGCGCTCAACAGGCCAGTTGTTTAAGGTGAGGTTTTGAAGAACCATTTGGCCCTTAAAAGTTCCTGACACCAACGAAGAAGACATGAATGCTCAGAGGTTTTTCATTTGCTGAACATTTAACCCTCCTTCTGGCTCATTGTGTGCGTTTCATCGCGGCTCAGATCATTTAACACCGCAGAGCTTTCTCTCAGGACTGAAACAGCTGCAGACCAACCGTCCACATTCATTATTTATACCTGAATCATCTCTGTGATTGAAAGAATCAGAGGAACATGTTGGTGAAAAGATGAAATGATTAGTCTATTAATCGATCAGTCGATTGACAGAAAAGTCATCTGCAACCGTTTTATCATTTTAGTCATTTTTCAAGCAAAAAATCCAAAACATATTTTAAACTGAATAAGTTTACAGGGAAAGTTTTGGACTTTCAAAGATAACATGGTGGACTCTAGGACCCTGAGAAGATGACATTTTATAGACAAAATTGCTACTTTTACTTTTACTTAAACTACCAACTACTACTACTAAGTAAAATACCTCAATACTTCTTTCACCAAAACACAGACGAGTCGGTTCATTGAAAACAAAGTGAGTGTTTGGCTGCAAACTGACATAGAAAATAAAAAAAATAAAAAATAAAAGAAATGCACAAAGATAATTTTCCTTTCCTTATTGTTGCTTATTATTGCTTATTGTTTCTATTGCATGTAACGTGTAACATGATGTGTTTAAGTTTTTACTGCAAATGAAGCACAAATCCAAAAATATCTGCTGACTGTTAACTCCTCTAATGAAAAGGTCAGTAGTTTGGATCATAAAGACATAATACAAGTGAAATTGATGCAGGCCTCACAGTGAGAAGTGGACATTTTAATGAGACTGTGACACACACACACACACACACAGCTCGCTGTAACAGCTGTGTGTAGGCTGAGGAGAAGTGACCATAAATAATTCCTGCTGACCGCCATCAGCACGGCCTCCACCTCTTTCCTACGACACGGCAGACATTGAACATGACATAATACGCTGTAATAAAACAAAACCTTCACTTCATAAATGTGTGTGATGTATGTGCAGCGTATGGAATGAATTCAGTGTCATAAATATGCAAAAACATGAACGTATTTTAATTTATTCTCATGTGATGGTGGGACTTAATCACTAATTGGTTTCTTTCTCTCTCTCAGCTCTCCGCTCATTAGGACATTTGTGTTAATGAACTGAGCTTCTACCTTTTTCTGTTTTTAATTCAGACGGCTTACGAATAGCTTGAAGGAGTTTTTAACACACATGTTACACAGCTTCATTTTCCCCTTAAGCTTTATTTAAACACAGGAGTTAAACACTCACAGCAGCAGCAGCAGCAGCAGCAGCAGCAGCAGGATATAACCGTCCTCTCACATCATCATTACTCTCTGCCTCCTCATTCTCCTCGCACACCTTCCCGGCTTTGTACAAACAGATACCTGTCACGTATGAGGAATAGGATGGCTCCTTAACAAATGCCTCATTCTCAGCGGATTATTTACTTTTAATGGGTGAGGGGGATGAGAAAAGCACTTAATATGTGCTCACACGAGGTGTGATGTATGGGGTCATTGTAACACCGGTGGCACCGCCCCGAGCTGCTCGTTTGAAATAAATCTATCAGAGGCTGCAGAGCTGTGAGCTTCACTACAGTATGTTAGATAGGTGATGTCCCAGAGGACTGTTTTTAGGTTATTACCTGAGTCTTCTCAAGAAAACAACACTATACGTCATACATTCAGTGGCAAAAATTCATTAATAATTAAGTATGACCCTGGGACGTGACGTAGTTGAGGAGGAGGTGGGTGGTGACGGGTGGAAACCATTTAACCTAAAACATGAGCTTTACCCCAACGGTGCAGGTACAAACAACCTATACGGTCCTTTAATTTGAAGGATTTGTTGGATTATCTTATTCACACAACTGACCATTTTGTTCACACAACATATTGTATACAAAAGAGTGAATGAATTATGAAACCTTTATTTTATTTATTTATTTCCTTTAAGGTGATGAAGATGCGTTCAGTCTGGATATGAAACAGGATATTTTGGATAGTGAAGGGTCCCCAGTGTCAGCTTTGGTGGATGAAATATGTCAGGCAGCACCTGCCTGACAAGACATATACGGACGAGGCCACAAAGATTTAAATGGTGCCATTTATTTGCCATTTGGTGTTATTAATATTCATGATCATTCATCAGCAATGAGGCACCAAAGAGCCACTAGTTGGATGTTTTATGATGGTTATTAATGACGACCTAAGCGCTTACTTCTTCCACTCATACAGCTCTGAACTCTTAATGATCAAAAGTATTAATTCCCACAGTATTGCATTATTAATATCCTGGATGGAGATAAAAAGTCATATTAATGTAAGGCCAACATAAAGACAGAGTCATTATTTAAGTCCTGTCATCGTTTGTCTTATTTAAATACCATGGTGATAAGGCTTTATTTTAATTTAAATAAAGATATTAATTTCTTTAATGCTGAGTAATCAAAGCAATATTTTGCTGTTTAACTGAGAATCTTGTTAAATTGACCATAAATCTTTTTTTTATAAATTACCGGTTATGGATCATCCTTGATTACAGTCATATTATCTGCTTTACAAATGCAGCACCGCAGTGAAAAGGACCTGAAGAGTCTTTAAAACATGAAATTTGTCTCTCAGAGTCAGAAAAGGAAAATGAAGCGAGACGACTGATGCAGCTCATACTGGCTGTCAGCTCAGATTATATCACATCCATAAAAAACTCAAAAAACATTTCTACTGTGTGCAGAACGTAGATTACCTTTAAAGAAATAGGTAATTTATTATCTAAATATATGACAATAAGTTGTCATATTCACACACGTTATAATCTCATTCTCATGTTATTATCTTGTTCACATGAATTATTATATTGTTTGCATAAGATCCATAATTTAAAAAATGTAAATTGTTTATCATACTAAATAATCATTTTTTGTTTTGTTTTATTGATTTTTTTTTATATTAATCATTTTAAATTCAGTCTTCTTCTGTTTGGATGTGAGTTATTATCTATTTATATTTTCCTCTTCCCACATATGAAGCTTCTTCTTCTGCATTGGCCATCTGGTCTCTCTTTAAAGGTGCAATATGTAAAATAAAAAAATAAAAACTGAAAATGAAATGTTTGTAAGTAATATATTTTAGTTTGAAACATTCTAAAAATAACTAAAATTATCTAAAATTACATATTCTACCTTTAAATTAAAATGTATATTTCTTTCTTTATTTTATGTTTTTATGAATTTCTGATGTTTTATGTGTTCATGATTACTCTCCTTCTCTGACTGGCTGTTTCTTGTCTGCCAGGTGAGCTTTAGACAACGGTGACAACACTCTGGTTTCCGGCTCTGCAGCCCAAAACAGCGTTTCATCAGATGAAGGCAGCAGCACTTGTTGACGGGGAGGGTGGGGGATGCATCACTAGATTATACGGCGGGGGGGCCGTGTACTCGGAAAATGAGAAGAGAGGCCTCCGCCAACACACCCAGCTGCCTTCCGATCATCCTTTTAATAACCTGTAATATTGTGGCAGGAGATTTCTGCCAGGCTGAATCTGATTGATGGGCTCTCCGATGAGACATTACAAGTGCAAGGTAGAGCGACCAAACAACTAAACATACAAATTATTAAAAAAGGAGGGGTTACCCTCTGGACCCTGGGAGGAAAGTGAATAACCTTTAGTTAAGATGATACCATTTTCCAAGTGCAATTTATAGTCTATTGACTGGAGAAACTGTCTTTTCAGATATGCGGAAATTGTCTTACATTGCAGATGAGATCTGTCGCTTGACACCGGATTTGGGGGCCAGAGCGACAGCAAATATCACATTAGCTGCCCGGGAGCTGCAGAGATGATATCAGACTGTGTCTCAGCTCTGGACAAACACAACCACATATCATCCCATCTCCCAAACACAACCTTATCCACCTTAAAACACACACACACACTCGCACACACTCACACACACACATCAGACCTGAATCTGGATTGTTCTGCGGCTCCTGAGGTGCTGATCGTTGGCTCCACGTTCAGTGCCGGTGCAGGAAGAAGTGAGTCCTTCCTGTAGAAAGTGAGTGTGGAGGTAAACACAACCTGCAACTCATGTTCACCTTTTCACTGACTGTGAAACTGAAATGTGGAGTGTTTTAATACCTGCCTGCAAAAACCTCATTAATATCTTGTTCACACAAGTTATTGTTTGTTCAATCAAATTATCATCTTGATATCTTTTTCACATAAATTAGTGTCCTGTTTGCACAAGATATGAATGTTGTTGTTCACAAAAGTTGATGTCTTGTTTGCACAAGTAAATATCTGGTCTGTGCAACATATGGATCACGTTTGCACACATTAATGTCTTGTGTGCACTAAACAGGTGATTATATTGTTTGCAGAATTTATTATCTTGTGCAGTTATTGGCATTTGACGTATTTCTGGGTACGATTGTCCAATATTGATGTTCTTGTCTTACTCTAGGGTTGCACACACACACACACACACACACACACACACAGCCAAACAATCCCACTGATTAGAAGAAGGAATCCGGCTTTTTGTAAGAGAGTTTACACTCAAGTGGCGTTTCTCATTACCTCTCAGCGTGGGATGTTTTGACAGCGAGGGATCCTTCACTTGCCACTCAAGTCTATCAATGTCAGCAGCAGGGCTCAGCCACACACACATACATTTGGATTAAACAGTCAGAGTCATTACAACGAATGTTATTGACCTTTTAAGATACAACTTTAATAGCTTTTCTCTCCCCTCTCCGTCTGTCTCCGTGTGAAACACGAGAGGCTGCCGTGCTGATGAAGTCCCCCTCAGGGTTTGCCTGGAATTGGAATCAAATACTTTAGATCCCCTCTTCCTCGTAGGTAATGCCGCTGGCTTTGTGGCAGAGAAAGGAGAAATTAAAGGAAAAGCACACAATGAGAATGAGGAGCAGGCGATCAGGATTACGAGACAGGACACTCATTTTCCAGTGGCCAGCCAAGCTAGACAAAGCCTGAGAGTGGGACTAAGACCATGATTTTCCCTTTGACAAGAGGGGGGGCGCTACGAATGGATAATAATAAATAAATAAAGGAGACATTATAACATAAGAGTAAAATCTATACATGAACACATAAGGACTCATAAGCTCACAGAGACATGAACCATAACTTAAGAAAAAAACTCAGTGACAAAAGTGTAACAAAAGTAAAATCTACAAAGGAAAAATGTAAAAATAATTATTTTGACATCTTCATATCTTATATGAAATCTAATTTACCGTTTGTTGACACGATAACATTTGTACAACAAATTCACATTATTAATGTATTTCACTTCACTATTGCTGCAGGATCATGTGAGATGCATGCTGGGATGTGGAGTTCTTCATTTGCATTTAGCAGAAACACTGGAAGCAACACCGACTTTTGATTCATGTAATTTACCATATTTCCTATAATAGTGAGCGAGGCCTTTATTAGGAGCACCTTATATTAGAGAAAGGCCTTTATTTCCTATAATAGTTGCTCATATTTAGTACAAATCTTTCTTGTTTTCTGATCATCAATTTGCTCTGTGTATATGGTAATCATCAACCAAGCTGGCGAACGTCTGATTAAGTTAAAAATTAAAAAGAAAGTCTAAATATCAAATATGTTCCTGGTGTGTGAGGTGTAACAGTCGCTGTGTGGATAAAAATCAAATGTAAACAGACATGGTGAATAAATGAAACTAACATAAATGTCATATTTCCATCATGTTTCCATCATTTGATCTTTGACTGTTGCTTCTTCTTCTGTGATGGTTTATTGGCACCGCCTGCAGAAGTAGCGCCACCTGCTGTTTATCTGCTAATATTCTCACAACAGCAGCGGATGGAAATAAACATTTACAATTAAATTTGTCTGATTTTCAACCATTTTAATATCTACAGGAGGGAATCATCATTTTACATTTTAAAATTAAAATGTTTTCCCCACTTATTCATATTATTATGCTTTTTTTTGGTATGTATGTAATATTGGTTGTGTTGCAGGCAGGTACAACAGAGAGCAGGTGATTTACTCTCTTTGTGTTTGCCTTCAGGTGTGTTTGTATCAGAGGTTAATATCCTGCCCTGTCTCAGCTCCTATTTATCATCTCAGGTGCATTTAAGTGCCACCGTATGTGATGGAGGATGACTCACATATATTGACAATGGCCATTTGTAAATCACAGCAGCGGGTCGCCGCGTAATCTGTTCCTTCACTTTATATATAAGAGGAAGATAATGCGATAGAACTTTTCTGAACTCGTAACCTTTTATCACGGGGCTCCGTCGCTCTTTCACCTGTCCAAATCAGCCTTATTGTTTTTGTGCTGCTACCTGCAGCCATGTCCTGTTATTCACTGTCTCCAACCATCAGCCTTTTCCAATCTCACCATCAGGGAAGTCACAGCTCTTTGTACAAGTGCCTTCAGTAATTGAATTTGCTGCAGAAATAGCAGCCTGGAAAATTTCATTTTCACTCTCGGCGGGTGTGTGTGTGTGTGTGTGTGTGTGTTAGATGCACATGTAGGCCGGGTACATCGTTTCCTTCCTAACTTATCTATTCTCTCTTCCATTTCTCAGTCTGCTTTTCCTTCAGACACTCATCTTTACTCCATTTTGGACAGCGACAGACTTCATCCCTTCATGCCTCCCGCTGCTTTCATCCCTCCATCCTCGTCAACCAACCCTGACACACGACAAGAACACTGATATTCTACAAAACATTTAAGATACAGTATGTTTAAAGTACTACTAAGTCTGGTGAAGTACAGTAATGCAGAATAGCATAAACGTGTTTTTTCTTGCTGTAATCATCATCTTGTTCATATTGACCATAAAAAGATCAACAAACATGTATTTAAAATTGTGAAGCAATATATATATATATATATATAAATATATATATATATATATATATATTCATTTCAACTGCTTTGAGTATTTGGGACAAAAATAACCTTCAGTCGTGCATCTACACACAGATTAGTTGAGTTTCATAGACCTGGTCTTTATTTCCTCCATCTGCCTCTCATCCCTCCTCACCCCTCTCACCCTCAAACATCCTCCCTGTTGCCTCCTCTTCAAACCTCCTGACCACCGGTGATGTCTGTCAGCATAACTCTGCTGCAGATGGGGAGGAGGAGGAGGAGGAGGAGGAGGAGGAGGAGGAGGAGGAGGAGGAGGAGGAGGAGGACAGACTCCACAGCTTGTCACGGTGGCAATTTTCTCCTAAATACCTTCCACAAATAATGGTTTTCAGAATGAGCATTAACAGGGTTGATTACACGAAATGGCCCTTTTAATTTACAGCAGGCCGGTATTGATCACAGGAGTGCAGATTAAAGCGTTCAATGAAGCCAGTGATGAGGTATTAAGCAGCTGGAGGCCCCCGGGGGCCTGAGGGGGCCGGGGAGGCTGGCCGCGGCTCTGCCTGTGTACAGTTATCCCCTGTAATGAAGTGCCTCTATGCAGCGGCATGGAGCAGCGGCAGCGAAAATAGATTGAAGATGATGAGCTCTTCAAAGTCATTTCTTGCTCTCTCATTCCACCTCATGCCCGGTGTCTGCTGTCCCGCTGTCCCCGCTCCAGGAAATGCCTCGGATTTACTTAGCTGGCTGGACCGATGCAATTTTTATGACCTTATTGCTTTTTTACCATGGTAATAGTTTTGAATCAATTTATCAATCTGCAGGAGCCATCAGGCATGTTGCCCTCAAAGATCAAGTCCAGGTCATTCCATCATTGCACTGCGGTTCACTGAGATGGAAAGGCAGGAGGAGAAAAATGTACCTCCTCCTCATCCTCTGCCCCCCCCTCCATTGGCCATATGAGAATGCTCCTCAAACAGCTTAGCAAACATGCTCTCACCAGTTTAACCCCTCATCCAAAACCCCCACAATCACAGTGCCTCTAAACGCAGCGAGCAGGGATCTCTTATTATCTGACGGGGGAGTCGCACTCGAGAGGAGGCAGAACAGAGCAGAGCCGTCGTCTGTCCACAGGAAGGAGCTCTGCTCATCACACAGTCTCAATAAACACACACAAATCTGGATCTTTTATATTACCCCCACCCCCGATTGATTTCATGTTTCAACTCATTTTCTAAATCAATAACAGATTTGAAAAAGGACAATTTATTTTCAGGATTAATATGTTTAAATATCCTTTGTTTGGCTTCAGCAAATGTCAATTAATGTTTCATATCGTCAGTGAGATCAGGACAGAGAGCTTTCATTCAATTAGGCTGAATTATCAGAGGCTCTGTAGCCTCACAACACGCCAGCGGTCATGTGATGATGTTTCATCTTATTCTGACTCCTTTCACATCTTTACTCATTGAAGCATCTCGTCTATTCTATAAATGTTGAAACCAAAACAAAAAATAAGTCTCATATATTCCAAAACTCTTACAGTGATGGAGAAATGTTCACAAAGAGATGATGATGATGATGTTAGTTATGTGTTATTTTGTTAGATTATTTCTTTAAGTTATTTATTAAGCTGTTAATAACTTTTTTGTGGTTTAAAAGTGTGATTATGAGAGAAACAGGAAGCAGTTTCCTTCGGCTCCCTGCTGCATGTTTCTCTGTCTTTAATGTCTCAGCAGCTGCTGCAGCTAACGATTATTTTCATTATTGATTAATCTGTCATTTATTTTCTCCATTAATCCATTAGTGGTTTTGGTCCATAAAATGTCAGAAAATGGTGAAAAATGTGGATCAATGTTTCTTAAAGCCCAACATGACCTCAAAGATATTCAGTTTACTGTCATAGAGGACTAAAAAAAAGCTGCAATCAGAGACAATTGTGGTCATTTTTTAGACTGTTGCTGGGACACGTTGGACAAAGTTTGGACCTAATAATGAAGCTGGATGAAAAGTGATGACGAGTTATAGATGAATTCATCCTCTGTTGTAAATATTACAGAAACAAATTGATCAACAATTGAAAAGTTGTTAAGATAATTTAGTCTGAAGCCTCACGGTGGATTCAGGATTCATCCTCTGGAGAACATGAATGTCTGAATCAGACGAGGCTGAGGACAATCGTCTCTGCGTCTTTAATGTTGTCTCGATGTGTGTTTGTGTCTCAGCAGCGGCGGGGGACAGGCTGAACACAGACGCTCTATATTTAGTGTCCTGTGAAGCCATCTGTCCTCCTCGTCTGCCGGCACAAAGGAGGCCGTACGTCCACGTCTCCCCTAATGAGTCTCTTTAAGGCTCTTTGAATTCCTAATGAATAACACTATGCAGCAAAATAAACACATTGCTATTGATCATGACATAAAGGTTTCAAGTAATTTAATAAGCGCTCTCTGGCCTCTGCTGCAGTCTGGTTACCCTGAACCCCCCCCTCTTCCTCCTCTACGTCCACCACACAGCAGACCCCACAGGACCAGGACCCGGGTCCACGTGGGAGGAACCGACCCAGGATCTGATGCCAAAATAAAGGCTCATATCATCAGAAAATAACCAGAACCAGGACATTAGCTTTAACTGCTTTTCATATAAATTTCACAACAGGGAAATTTGAATGTCACCTCTGTTATTGTGTTGTTGTTGTTGTTGCTACAGATCACAACCTAAAGTTGTTTGAGAAATATATAATGTAGTATAAGCTCAACGTGCACAGAACGACTCTCTGGAGACTCGAAACATGATCTGTTATTAGTGTTTGGATCCGTTTCTAAACGAACTAACGTGACCAAACTCTTCATGATGAAGGATCATGTGACCCAGCGCAGACGTGTGACTCTCTGATGTGTCTTTAATAGTTTCTGGACAACAACAGAGGAAGAAGATACATCAGGCTGTGATACACAATACTTCAAACATGAGGGTTGAGGATGATTTACTGACAAGAAAATAGAAAATAGAAAATCACCAAAATCCTTTAAGTTTTTGTTTGTTTAAGGACTAAAATGACTAATGGTGATGATTGAGGTCAAAGTTGGACATATTGTTGACATCCGTTGACGCTATATTTTTTTTCTGTGTCTGTGTCAGTCTGTAACCTGCTGAATAGCTTCCTGTTACACTCAGCAACCTTGTTTGATACGGACCTGGAGGAGGTTCGGTATCAAAGGTTGCCAGATATGATCCTCATTACCTCACACAGCTGAATTCATCTGCTTCCTGTAACACCAGAGGAGACCTGCCTCATTCATTCCCTCCTAATATATTGAAATACTATGCAACACGCTTAAGTAATAGATGAGCGCAATCACAGTGCAGGCATAAGATTGATTATTTGATGACTCTTTCTGGTAGTTTTTGACTCGTCCCTTCCAGCCGGTGTGTACGCGGCCCGGTGGGTATTGAACACAGAGCGCAGTAATGGGTTCATGAGGCCAAATGTGATGAATATTTAAAATGTAACTTACATGCGACTGTGTCAAGGGCATGGACTAAATGATGAGTTCAGCATCAGCTTGTGGAGACGAGTATATAAAGAAAGCCGTTTTATCTTTGTCATGTTGGTTCTATAAAACGATCGTTTGTATTTTTGCCTGTGAATCGCTCGCAGTAAATATCACGTATACATGTACACGCTGTATTATCTGCTCCTGGTCGGCATTGTGAACAGAACAGACTGTCAGTGGTTCCTGCAGGATGAATCTGAAGGGTCGCGACATGATGATGAGGATCTAAATGTCAGTGAAGCAGCGGAGAATCAAGTCAAGGCTGTTTCCTCGTTTACAGTCTTTGTGCTAAGCTAAGGCAGCATTTAGGCTACAGGCTGCTATTCTTGTAAAAATACTGTTTTTAAGTGACACAGTTGGACAATAAACCTCCATAAATAAATCTACCTACACATCAGAGACAAAAAAAGCCTGAGAATCATCAAAGTTTGTTTTTTAGTAACAGTATTGTAATATTTTAATAAAAAAGGCATAAACTATTTTGAGGACAAAATATTCAATATTTTTTATTGTTATTATTTTTTTCTTTTATCTTGAGGGAAAAAATATTATATATTTTTATAATATTAGATATTATAAATATATGAAAAAATAGTTTGAGAATAAAGAAAAAAAGTTGTAATATTTGGAGAATAATTCTGAGCAGCATCTACCTGCAGCTGCACATGTGATGACTGAGTCCCAAACAGGCTGATATGTTGATGTTAGCATGTTTTCATCTGTCAGCTTAGTAACAGTCTTGTAGCACGTTGTGTTCACATCAAAACCAAAACCTTTGTTTCAGTTTAAGAGGTCGCCAGCTGAACAGGTCGGCTGTACACAGTGATGTGACTTTCACAAAGAGGGTCATATAATTGAATGCCACTGCAGTAAAAAGGGCATAATGAAAGGATGAGGTCTTTGGGATTACAGCAGCCAATCAGAAGCCAGTGTCCAGAATCCTCCGGCTGCCCTGACCTACAACATTCCCAGAAAGAGGCTCTGTTTTCTGGCCAATATTGGACTAATCCTCCCTCTATCTCGCTGCTCCTGGAGGTCAGCCTTAAAAAAAGCATTAAGCAAATAGCTAATGGAATTAAGGCTATAATAATATAGGGATATAGTGAGACAATTCTATTAACAAGATATAAATCATGTTGAGTGTGAGGTAAGTGTTTTTTAATTGATTGATGGAAACAGCGATCCATAGGTTTTCTGGAGACTAACAGCCATTTACCGTCTCCTGCAGAGCAAAAGAGGCAAAAAGGGAGAGATAAGAAAATTACGCCTGGCTGAGGAATAAATTATTCAGAAAAGATAATCATTTTGTGCTGACATTACTAATGTGAAGAAGCATTTAATCTCCCTCCTGTGGGACGAGGGACCCGGGTGAAGGTTTTTATAAAGATTAAAACTGCACCATGTTATTACCCACACTGCTGTCCTCTAATGAAGGAGAGGGGAGGCCCTGCAGTGTATTCTGGGAGAGAAACATATTCGTTGGCACACATGTAGTATATACAAATACTCCTTAACATACAGTATACATGCATGTTACAGCACATGACCCAACACAAGCCGAGATATATTAAAGATGGATTTATTTTCAAGTACAGGTGCGTGACGGAAATATAGAAACATACTCGGCTTATCAGGAAGGAAGCGTCATGACAACCGTGTCAACAGAAAACACTGTTTTCATTCAACTCAGACGAGAAATGACTCTAAACTAATTTCACTCTATATTACAGCGACTGTCCTCTGAGAAAAGGACGAGAAAAGGACCAAAATCATCAATCCATCAAACAGCAGCTCCGCCATAAATTCCACTTTTATGAAGCGGTGACACATTTTGATTTTTCGTCGCTGTTGTCAGAAGGTGATAATTCTACTTTATGTGTATTATTGAGGTCGTGGTGGGTGGACTGCATTATATTGATCAGCACATGTATGTTAAACAGCAGTGTTTATGAATATGCACTGTTAAATAAAGCAATAAATTATTAATTAAACTGCAAAGATGAAGCTGGCTTCTTCTCTGAAGCAACAGCAGCAGAGGCTCATGGGTACTGTAATATGTTGTCAGAACATGAACATATATAATGATTAAATTATCCAGGTCACATTAAGAAGATTGTTTCAAGGAAACATTTAAGATGCACAAGAAAACTTCCAAAATCATTTGTTCAGGAGACAGTTGAACAGATGTCACTGTTCCTTATATATTGCTGCATATCAGAGAGATATAAGGAGATAAATCGGCCCTCTGAGTCTCCACCTGACAAATTCTGAGAGTTACAAACTCAGATGACAAACGGGCGGTTGAGCAGGAAGCCAACAGGAGTGTCGGCGGCTGCAGCAGGCGGCTGGCGTTATCTCCCCCTCGTGTTTATTACAGCCGGCCTCTTGTTGGCCGCTGACATTGATGGACAGCTCCTATTAAGAGCCTCTGTGCCCGGCAGCTGGCAGGAGCAGATACATTAAATACAACTGTTATTACTTTTCATTGGCTTGGCCATAAAATATGGCGACTAAATAGTTGTTGCCATCAGATGCGGTTTGATACAAGATTTTAATTTGAGAGACTGCTCCGTAACGCTGCTGCTATTGACACGCGGCTTTGTTTGGGGACAGTAATGATGGTGTACATGTGTGAGTATTGATGGTCTGTCTACTCAGGGCTTTGTTCGCCTGTTATATATGTCTCTGCCTGTCAGGCCTCCACCGGGATGTTATCAGACCCGCCTCCCCGCCCTCCTCCTCCTCTGGCACAGTGTCTGCTTATCACAACACGTCTCACTGTGGCCACCAGCAGCTCTGATGCTGCTGAGGTTACAGTCATCAAAGCATTAAAAACACCAACATGTCATTTCCATAAAATCAGAGCAATCACTGGATTAGCATTTACATGTTGTACTTATACACTGTTTCAGTTTCATTTAAACAGATCGAATATTCAATAAACTACGATCATCCACTAACCTTTAACCCTGAAGTTATTACTGTAGCCATGACAACCGAGGTGGCGCTAACTAACTTAAGTAGTAACTTTAACCCACAGCATGTTTTTCTGATATTTAAGGATTGTTGGGCGAGGGTGTTTATTGTGAAACATCCTGTGCTTCTTCCTGTCACAGAACTGCTCTCCAGAGACTGAAAACAAGAGCATTGTGATTAGTCTTTGGAAAATGTGAAAAATGTACATTTGAAGATGACTGAGCTGTGAAATACACGAGAACAAAACACCACACGCATCATTACTGGACCAAAGTCAGCAAATTCATCCTCTGAGGAACATGAATGTTTGTTTGTTAACTTAAGCAGTCGAAACACACCGACTGCTAACTTAAAAACACTTCCAGATACCAGAGACCTTTAAATGAACTCAGAACATGTATGACCACAGAACATGTATGACCGCAGAACATGTATGACCACATGCAACCATCAGTTGTTTTAAAATCCTAATTATTACATGTTGCTGTTTTCCATAAAGCACTTTATTGTTAACGGTGCTGCACAGATAAACAAAATAAGACGTGTGTGTGTGTGTGTGTGTGTGTGTGTGTGTGTGTGTGTGTGTGTGTGTGTGTGTGTGCGTGTGTGTGTGTGTGTGTGTGTGTGCAGCTGATGTCCATCCATCCAGCCATGAACTGGGCCCTAAACACTCATCTAATAATGATGTATTGGAAGCAGGACAGTCCAGGCCCGTGTCTCCGTGGTGACGGCGGGACATCTGCATGTTGGCTGGTGGCGAGCCCTCCGTGTCACGTCCTCCTGCTCTGTGCGCTGCATATTAAAAGCTTTATGGAAGCAATTAAATGTGTGCTTAATGGCCAGGAGTTGGCAGAATGATTGTACAATTGAATTAGCAGTTATGATGGTCCACATTACAAGATGAAGTAAATGCAATTACCTCGGGCGTTTTCCCTCTTCTTCCGTCAGGATCTAGCGGCATGATGTGACTTAATTAGCTCTTGTCACATACACTTTCCTCCTGATCTAATTCTGCGACAGCTCAAAGTGGAGCTCTCTGTCTGCCTTCACATCGACGTTCTCAGGGCCTTTTACGCCGTGATGCATTGAAGCTGACTCATCCCAATATAATAATAATGGCTGGACAAAGAGGTTACAGCAGATTCCTTTACAGTCACTCCACACGAAGCAAATGTGATGAGGACGAGCAGGTACAACTTTCAGGATGTCGGCTATAGATAAAGTTGTACAGATATACAGCTTCATTTTTCAAATTTTTGAGTTAAATGCTAACATGATGATGCTGATCATGTTAATGTTTAGCACATGTCAGACAGATTCAGCCTGAACATCAGAGAAGCAGCGGTAGGATTCATCCTCTGGGAGCATGAATGGTTTTTTTTCTGCTCTTTCTCTCATGATATGTGTACCTGACAGGTGAACATAGAAACAGGTCCAGTCTTAAACACACACGTGTTCAGTGACATGTTGTTGGGCGTCGGGGCGGTTCGTCCTCTGAGAACCGAGCTGATACATCACAGCGGCTCTCGTCATGTCAGTGATAAGTGGCCTTTGTATCAATACGACATCCACACGTATACGAAGCTGCCTTGTAAGGATTCAAACGGCGGTGAAATGAATCATACTCGATGTTCTCGCGAGTCTCTTTGGAGCCCGGCTCGTCTCCCTCCTCTCTCACAGGAACAATTGATTAGCGCTGAGCTCTTAGGCATGGTCATTTGCCAGTGATAGAGGCTCAGCCAGTGTGAATGTGGTGTCCTTGCAGATTTAGTGGTCACTTCTCTCAACTTTGCCCATTAACCTGAGTGCAGCAGGCAGTTTGCCCCCCCTCCACCCCCTCAGAGCACTGTGGGAACATTTATTACCCAGGGACACTCTAATGGATCCCAGTTAAGGTGTGTTAACAATTTTTCTATTGATTAATTGCAAGAGAATCATAGCCAGACTAACTTAGCCCAGAAGATTTAGTGGCTTTTAAGGTAGTAGCGATGAATATAATGCTTTAGAAAGAGCTTCTGTACATTATATATATGACACCTGCTACATTAAGCTACATTAAGCTTTAATACGTCTTCATTACTGGCACTTTGCCCAACCCCTTCAAGGTTGAAATAGAGATCCACCTTTCATTATACCACCCATCACCGCTCTATGGAGAGATATCAAATAATAATGGAATTGTTGAAACAGTTCTGCCTGAGTTGTTAATGTTAATCGATGTATTAAATATTAAAGATTTCCATAACAGGACTTTGAACTGCTGCCACGCTTCTCCCATCAGGACCCTTCAAACTGCTGCGCAGGCTAAACTCTCATCTCGCCTGTCATTAGGCAAAGTAGAGGATGATGACGACCTGCCGACCTTTGACCTGCTGGCACGGCGCTCAAACAAGGAGAACTCAAAGACACTTCAACAGGTCATCGCAGACACGCTCAAGTACTGCACTTAAGTACCATTTTGATGTACTTGTACTTTGAGTATTTCGATGTGATGCTACTTATAAGGAACTATTGTACTTTCTACATCTATCTGTCAGCAGAGTTTATATGTTTTATATGATCAGTTTTAACATCTGTGTTATGAAAATATAATATTTTTACCTTTAGTGTAAGTTTTACTTTGTTCCATTTTATTGCTAATTGTGTTGCATGTATTTATGTATTTATAAATGTTGTTTGATTTTTTCGGTAAACACAATAAAGAATTTTTTTAATTAGATTTTGAATAATTTCATTCAGTCCAGAGATTTCAGTTAAATGTTTGCACTTTAATTACTAAGAACTAAAACTCCACATCTATTCTGTTTCTCAACATACACACGTTAATCCTTTCAGCTTCTGGTTGATTTTCATCTGATGCAGTAAAACACACTTTTATGTCCAGAATTCATCTTTCATTTAAATATTTGATCCTTAAAACACAAAACAAAACATTCTTGGATGAGAAAAGTTTTCCAGATATTTCGCAGCTCTTCCAGCAGAGATATCGCTTCCCTCCAGTGACCTTTCTGACCCTTTTCCCTCCTCAAAATTTTCATACCGCCCCTAAAGGATATGAATACGTCTTCCACTGTAGGCCACGAATGTTGGTTTAACGTTGAGGAATGAACTGCAGGCTGCTCGCAGGCTGTAAAATAAAACTTTTCAGTTTGCTTCATAATGTTTCGACCTTCAATGATGCTGTTTGCAGAAGCTCGCTGACATTTGTTCTTGTTTCTGTGACCCACCACACACACACTCCAGCGTGCACAGGTGAGGATGATCTCCTCTCTTTAACTTCGGGCCTCCAGATCTCAGCACAGGACGGACAAGACTGCGGATGAAAGAGATATTCTGGCTGCCGCACACGACGCAGCAAAAATAAACGTCTCGCAGCGAGCTAACGTCAGACTGGCGAGAAGTGGAGGCGTGCTCTGCTCCCCGTGTGTGGAGAGAAAACAGCCTCCTCCACAGGACGCCCCCGCCGCCCACATCTTCAACCCCAAACCACTGTTTCTTTTTCCTCCTGCACATCCAGAGCTTTACTCATGTTTGGTTAGAGAACCGTTTGATGTCGCTGCTCTCCAAAGTCAGCATATGATTCTTTCATAATGAGTCATCATACAGTTACAGGTCACAGCCGATCATTAAAGTGTCACGTTATATGACTGCAGGCAGCGCTCTCAGGTCGTCAGGTGGTGCTTTACTTCCAACTTGAGATTATTTCTGTCTTAATTTTGACATGTTTATAACAGCAGATTTAGTATTTACTACATGGAGCAGTGTTGGCCTAAAGTTGGGGCACCTGCAGGATCAACTTTCAAATGTTTGCCAGATCTTGAAATTTTGCTAAATTACTGCAACTTCTCCACATTAAAAAGGTCCAACTATTTTCTGTTGTGGAAACTTGGATGAACAAATCTTTCCTGCTGACAGAAATGACGGCAATGCGTTTCTAAAGAATCACATTATTTGCATTTGTTTGTAATTTTTCCAGATAAAAGGAAAATAAAAGTCAAACATTTTGGCCACAATAATCACCATAAAAACTGTGAAGTCCTGATTTACTTGATCCTTGACATTTTATAACGCTCACATTTGACATTTGATATTATGTTCAGATTTCAGGCGTGAGGTGTTGTTGCTAACTTGTGATCATTGCTCAGACATGTCTTTATGTCCGTATGTGTGCATATGTCCCAACAAAGATGCACACACTTACTTAGACAGAACCAGGCTAGCTGCTTCCATCCGTTTCCAGGCTTTATGCTAAGCTAACAGGCTGGCTTCATGAGAGAGGAATCTAAACAATATGTACATTTACCAACAAGACAAACTTTATAGTAAACTGCAGCGAGCTGACTTGTAATGAAACGTCCTGTGTAAATAATGGCCTCCACAGTGGAACCAGTTTGTGGTTTATAGATGTGAAAACAGCTAGCAGCCCTGCAGCTGCTGACTCCGACGGCTTGAAGAAATTAGTGAAGGAACAGCGTTTCGTCCATTTAATGTTTAATGCCACATTAGCAATCTGCAGCGTTTTGGAATCGCTGCCAGTGGAGGCAGCTCGGGGCAGATGGGCCTATCTGTAAGATAGATCCACTGCCACATAAATTCCTCGCTGCCATCAAAAGCCAGAGCAGAAAGTACTAACAGCGTGTTATGGCGGCTCCGAGCACGCTGCCAAAAGCAACAGTTCATGCTTTTTCCCCGTTCAGACATTTGAGGGATAGATTCAGATGTTACCTCTCATTAGTATCACTGAGCAGCAGAAACAAACAGAAAGCACTTACTGTCAGGGAGGAAACAGCCTTCACACAACACATCATTAGACTGCAGATGTGCACAAGTTTCAGTTCTTTGTCCTCAGCAGGAACCAGAACATTAATCGCCGTCTCTGAGTTGCTGGTGGAAGATTTACACCTGAAATCATCTGAACTCTGTAGACACATCTTGAAGATGTCGTGGTCAGGACGCAGCACCTGTTTTCTCATAGCAGGGACATTTCTGCAGCAGCGACGCAGCAGCGACGCAGCTTCTGCAGCATCACTGCTCCAAATAAAGACTTGCTCCAACTGTAGAGGTGCTTCTGTCTCTTCAACATCTCTGCTGCGTCTGACAGTCTGAGACGACGAGCTTCATTTATCGGCTTAGCAGTTTTACACCAGCGACTTTAATATATGAAGCTATATAAAAGCTACAAAAATCACAAACAATAAATGAGGTAGATGTGAAAGAATAATTAAAATTATAATAATTATAAAGCCAAATTATACACAACAACTAAATACACTAAACTAAATAAAATATCAAATAGAATATAATAAAAAGACTTAGGACTATGTTAACTAATGAGTAGATATTACATACATATATATAAGTTAAATATTCTTAATAATTCTTAATAATAAACATATAAACATCCAACTGTACAGATGTTAGCTGCCAACAAACAGATTGTGACTGTCAGATGACTGTGTGTGTATGATAATATGTCTGTATAATATGTGTGTTTCCATCCATTTGTTTTAATGTATATTTTCACATGAATAACATGAATGGAAAAAATCTCCAAATATCACAAAAGTCTTTCCTGTTGTCTGATGTTGTTTTAAAGGACAGTTTCACTGAGTTTCCAGCGACTGTAATCATCCCTCCTGTTCATACTGGCTGTTACATGAAACACAGTGAACGTCCTTCTGTCTGCATGTTGTGATGAAACTGTGTTTTTTATGGCTTTGAGTTACTCACACAGACAAATCTTTCCATATTCTGATACGTGTTGTTAGTGGCTGCTGTGTGCGTGGAAAACTTGTGGGGTTACTATGACAACTTGCAAATATGTGCTGTCACGTCACCAATCTCAGCTGCAGCATCCGTCCGTGATTCAGAGGTCGTTTTAATACTTCTGCTGTTATAGATTTGAAAGTTAAACGTTTCTTTAGCACCGATACAAACTGATCTCAGTTTAATAGAAATATTATAAAAATCAGTAAAATAGATTTAATATACTGTGTAGTTGCTTTCAAGTCAAGATGTGTGTAAGTAAGTTCATTATCAGTTAATTATTTCCTTGATTAAATGATTCATAATTGTCTTTATATAAAGTGAAACATACTGTTTCTCAGAGCAGACGTTGATCTCTCCAAAACTCAAAACTATTTATTTTTTAAATACACTCAACAAAGGAAATCAGTAAATCCTCACACAGTTATGTTTGCTTTAAAAATAACTAAAATGATTAATCAATTTTCAAAAGAGTTCCTGATCAGTTTTCCATCCATAAACTAATCGCTTAATGAACTAATCATTTTAGCTTTCGGTGTGTGATCTGTCCAGTGATCTGTGCCTAATGTCTCTCTTATTTATTGATGTCTTGCATTCAGAATAAAGTATAATACTAAATGTCGATATGAAGATAACGGTTGTGTTTTTCTCCCGAACGTGTAAAACATCTTCAAAAAACAAACCTATCAATTAGTTAATTGCCTCTAACTGAGCAGGACGAACCTTTATCTGGTTCCCCGCCGACGCAGCCTGCAGCAGAACAAGTGTATCTGTGTCCCGCAGACGTCGTTTCATTCTGTCTCTTCCACCGCCAACAATTGACTTGTCATGTATTTTCCAGCTAATTAGCTCTTTTAAATCGGGGGTTATGTACGGCTGGCATTGATAAGAACACAGCGGTAAATTGACCGTGTAATGCTGCCATTCAGTCAGGGACAATGACCCCCTGTAGAGATAATCAGGATTAATTAAAGGCTGTTCAGGGAGAGCAACGGCAGGGCGGCGTGCATGGCGGGCAGATAGCATGGCTCGCTCTTTATTGGTCAGTTTTTGTAAATGTTGGGGTTAACCAGCAGAGACAGTGGTGAGATGTGGGACGACTCGGCCTCAAGTATTTAGGAGAAAATGTTTTTTATTCATTAGTATTCATTTGATCTGTTGTTGGATGTTAAACATGGTCAAAGTTCAGTAACTTGAACATTTGTAGAAATGTTGCCTGCAAGTCAAAATTCAGGGTTGTTTCAGTCAGAGGATGAACTGAGGGGCTGCAGAAAGGACCAGGATGAGATCAATAAGGAGGTTTTAACTGGAAACCATGCAGAGATATTCCAGTAGAGCATCTCCTCTTTTATTTTTATGCTTTATACGTTTAGGTGGAAACCTGTCGCTCTAAACACAAATACAGATGATTAGAATTAGAAGGACTTGTTTTCTTCTTCTGCTGTTATTTGGCAGCTTCTTCTTCTTCTCTGTTCTGCTCAGGTTTCTCACCTTCACTTGTTCAGAGTATTTAGAGGTTCCCCAGTGTGTCCCCCTCTGTCAGCCTCTGTCCATTATTCTATACGTTTTGAACAGCTGCATGATTACTGTTGGCTCTCCTGGTTCTTTGCCATTAAAACCTGCTCTTCCTAACCGAGCGGCGCGACCGACCCGGGGCTCCCTCCGGGGAGGTGGGAGCTCTCGTCTCCTGTGAGCACAGAAAGCACTTGTCTCTGTTAATGTAGGGCCGGTTGCTGTGACAGGTGATGGGGCTGCAGCCTCCTCTCTCCTCCACACTGTCTATACAGGCTGGAGGCTTAATTCAGCCACCATTAGCCAGGAGATTTGTTATTGTTCACTTTTAAAGGCACTGACAGAAGGCATTTCAGCCTCCTCCGCAGGGAATTACAATGAAGGATTTGGCTTCTGCTCTGTTCCCGAATCTTCCCCGTCTGACTGGAGTCTGGGAAGTCGCTGCATCCGCCGCCTCACCTCATCATTCAAAACACTGTCTTCAATTCTCCTTCATAGCCTGCTGTGTGACACATCTGCAGGAGATCAGGGAGGCTGCAAATTGGCTGACGGGATTCACAGTCATGAAGCTCCTGATTTGTCGATCACTTTTCAATTAGCAAATGAGCTCCACCGCTAAGGTAGCTCCTGGTCAGACCAGCTTCAATCACAGGCCGTAAGAGCCGAGGCAGGACGGAGGAGAGCTGAGCCAGCAGCTCTTAAGGACCAAAATGATCCACCTCTTCACATACAGCAATGAAATTAACTGAATATAATATAATTACCATTTTGCTATAGATCAAGTGGTCCGATTTTTAAAGCAGGGCCAACAAAAGGCCAATAACTGACATTACCCTGAGAGGGAGACGAGAACAGATAAAACACTGTGGAGGTAATAAAACAGCTCAGAGAGATAAACGTGAAGTTATAAAATATCATCTGCAGCTAATATAATAACAATGAAATACACAAGCTCGTCTTTAAGCTGGTACCAGTGTAGATGTAGATGATGCTGGTCAGCAGGAGGACGCAAACATGTCGTCATGGAGCTGAAAGACATTTTGAATTTTCGGTCATTGTTTTCATCCAGTGACAGTTTGATCAGGTCAGAGGTCACAAACGAGGCTCGTTTCATCTTTGTTATATTAAGACACCTTCAGTAAATTATTTTAGTTAAATTAAGATTCTTGTCTGAAATTAGAAAACATACATTTCAAGGATTTGCATCTTTTCCCTTTGAGATCAGGTTCGTCTATCAGAATTGATCATCACTAATCGGTTGACGTATCAGTGCAGCTTTGATTAAAATGACTGGTGACTCTGCTCAATCACGCACGCGGATGTTTGATCTCCTCCTCAGGTACGAATAGTAAATGAAGTGATCTGTTTTTTCTTTACTCCTCTGTCAGCAGCTTTGACCTTCTCTCTCTCTCTCTCGGCGTGACAGAGGCTGCTGAATGACGTCCTGATCGGCTGACACTGCACTTCCGCCCACCGTCACCGCGCCAATCGTTGCCAAGGTGTGAGAGGTCTGGTTGCCGCGTGGGCACTTGATGAAGCAGAGGAATCGATGGAGCGAGGAATGATGAAGAAATGAGAAGCGGAGACGGACAGGCTGCAAAAATGAGCATGACACATTTTCTGCAGGAGATGAAACATCAAACTTAAATGCAAAAAGAGGAGACGGCAGCGAGTTAATCAATATCCGAGAAACAAGCTCTGCATGCGTCAACACAGGCCTGACGCTTAAAAGACATTAAAATTAAATTATATGATGATAATTACAACATATTAATGACGTTATTGCAGAGTAAACCTTTCAACATATGCACAAAAAAATATAGATGCAGTTTTTTTCATCTGATTCTTTCTGTATATTAAAGAGATTCATCTGAGTGCAGAATATATGAAAGCACTCTTCTTCTGATCATTCTCAGAGAGTCCGAACAATAATAAGCAAGCAGGGAAATGATTGATGAACGTAAGGAATCCTAAACTGCTCTTTGGTTGGTTGCCAGACAGGCGAGGTTTATTTGTCTTCATATCGGGGCGAGTCTGTGTTTATATTCGGTCTCTGGAGAAACCACATGTCCTGAGAAATGACCCAACCCAGCTGAAAGAGCACAAATATGAAGTTCTGCAGAGCGGCTCATCTTAAAACGGCTCAATGCTGCTGCTGCTGCTGCTGCTGCTGCGGCTGCTGCTGCTGCTGCTGCTGCTGCTCGGATCGTTTGTCTGAATTACACATTCATGTGTAGCCTAGCAGTTGTAAAATGGCCCTCTGTGTATGTGTATGTGTTTGGACACACATTAGGGTCTGGAGACGTTTGATAATTAGCACTAAACACTAAAAACAAAGTATTGGACACATTACAATTCTGACCAGATGATGGCGCTAGATGGAAAATCTTCATTTAAATTCATCCTGAGGAGAATATGAATGTGTGAAACTAATTTCACAGCAATCCATCCAATAATTGTTCAGATGTTTCACTCAAAACCATAAATGTGAACCGAGGATTCATCCTCTGGGGAACATGAACACTGTCTGTTGTTGTTAGTTTAGTATTAGAATACAAATCAATCAATTGATCAGCTTCAAAAGGTTTTTGAATTTTGGTGATTCACGTCCACCAGAGCAGCCGGGGGTCAAAGGTCAAACGGTGGTCTGGATTTTGGATCATTGTCCCTTTAACTTCAACAACAAATTCAACCCTATCGGACGACAGGACGTTGGTATTGAGAGTAAAGTTATGTCACCACTGTCACTGACACCACGTTGGTCTGTCGCTGGATGGACGCAGCTTTAAATAAAAAGACTGACGCGTCTCCAGTTTCAGTGCTGAGACAATATAGAACAAGAGCATCTCCTGCAGGCTGCAGCTATCCCGCTATTTCCAGGCAAATTGATTTATTTCACATTATTAATGAACTTTGCAGCAGTTCCACTTGTCAGGCTCGGCCTGTGAGGGTCAATAACGAGAGGAAACTTGATGTTAGTGGATCCTGCTTAAGTGATTCTGTCTCTCTAACGATTCAATATATCAGGACAAATGTCAGCTGCTTGTAATATGTTGATTCTGCAGCCTAATCTGCATAAGCACTGCATTCAGTCTTGTTGAGGGGAGGTTGACATATAAAGACAAGCTGAAAATTCTTTCAATAAATATTTCATGCAGATAAAACTCTGAATAAACCAACACTGGAGGGATTTTCTAGTATGAATCATTAAAGAGGTTTTTAAATCAAGAAGAAACTTTTAAAATCTGTTGCAAACAAGTACTTTGATGCATATTTTTGGTGATATGAGTGTTTGCATGTTCGGCTGTGATATATGAGCATTGGACCGGGAGGGTGGAGGAGGAGGTGGGTAAACACTTAAGGTGACTAAACTGCTGGCTCCAGTTTTCTGGCCCGCTGCAGAAATCAGTGCGATGGATCGGATGGGAGAGATTTAGTTGCTGGTGGCAGAGGTCGGTGGATTGTGTATTCTGTGCAGTCAATAATAAAGTTAGGACTTATGCCCGCAGAAAGTTAATGAGCAATCACAAGGACCTTGGAAAGTCATTTGCATCTGGGCACAAGCTCGTCACTTTGGCCGGGAGGAGACCCGGGGACAAAGGGAGAAACGGTGATTCACTGCACACATAACAATTACCACAACACACATTTAACTTGAACACACTTCTGAAAACAATGAGATATTATTTACTACAAATATTATATCAGTCTTACATTTATTTCCATTTATATCAGAACCTATAAAATGATTTTAGGAAATCTTATTATTATTATTACAAATTATATTTTCACAAACGTTTTACTGCTTATCAGTATTGATACTTGATGATACTCTTCATCATTTAATGGGATTAAAATGTATATTAAACATGTTAGAGAACTGATTGTGGTTGTTTATCTGACATGTGGTTGTCTCACCTGGTGATTAAAACCATCAGGTGCTGTAAGTAGTATTTTATGTATGTTAAAACATGTGTGGAGGGATCTTGAAGATGTTAGATGTTCCTCAGGGCCGTGTATCAGACTCTGGGTTTATTTATCCGCTCTGTGTTGTGTTTGTGCCACAGTGCAGCTGGACGAGTCAATCCCAACACTCAGCTCTGCTTCAGAGGCGACAGCCGCTGCCGGACACGCTCAGAGGATTTACTTTATCACAGGGTCGCCGTGTAATCACCTCCTCTGCTTTCACATCCACACCTATGAGGCTGTAATCTGTGAGGCTCCGGGGCCCCGTTGGCCTGTGTGGCCCCTGCATCACCCAGACAGAAACCCAGCGAGGCTCACACAGACCGCCGTATGCACATGATTAGTCATAGACTGTAATGTGTCTTAGGTGCATTCATGGTAGAAAACACAGAAACACATTTTCACGCTTTTTCATCACACTGAATATTTTTACTCCTCTGACAGTTTAAAGTCACACAAATATTCTGCTTTATTTATTACTTATTAACCATATTTATCTTTAACGGGCAGATTCCCGTCACTCAATCAAAAAAATCAATGGATCAATAAACACAAACATGGCATGAAAACTCTTGCAGAAACATTTAGAACATACATGTGCATCTAAAAGTGACTCGATCCTTATTTATTTATTTGTTTTGTTTTTCGTCAGATCTGCATTCAATTCAGAGTCCAGCAGCCACTGCTCTGGGTCTTATTTTTATATATTTCCTGATCAGGACCATAAAACATATATGTCTTGTTGTGATAATGAACATCTGCAAAAGTCTGTCATCTCAATAAATCAATAAATGCATGTGTTTGTTTGTTTGTTTATTGTATAAATGTCACAATACAAATGTATAAAATAACTTCTTCACATAAAACATCCAATAATACTCCATATAACATACCATCCTGTCAACATATAAACTCAGCCACCACCACGGTCACTTTCTAACAACATCACACACATATCAATACACATATCAATATATAAACAGTGTTTATGTGGATGCATTCCTGAATCTTGATGCTTATATATCGATGAACGATGGCTTTTCAACATATTTAAGTGTTCCCGTTGTGAGAGCTGCCGGCTGCCTTCAGAGTCCTGTGAGCTGCAAAATTGAAGCATATAGTTAAAGCAGGCGGAGGGGAAAAATACATTTCATTACTTTGCTTTGTGGCGTTTTTTCCACGTCATTACGAAGCAGTAATGGGCGTTCACAGGGAGAAACAGATTGCTCCGCTACTCACATCCAACAGGCCTCATTTTAATGTGCCACCATTACGCGGCTCACTGCTTTGTTACAGTCCAGCCCGGCTTCTCGCGTATCTGTATAGAGAGAGTAGATGCTACTCTGTTCTGACAAGAGACAAATGTTTCATTCAAATGTTGCTTTCGCATATTGTGGAGGAAGTAATGAATTCCTGTGTGGCGGCGGTGGCGGCGGCAGGCCCGGTTCACCGTGTCAAGGCTGAGCAAGGTGCAGGCGCGGCTTCACAGCAGCAAAATTAAATTTAATGTTCCATTCGCCGCGAGAAAGGTGCATAAATCAAAGGCTTGGATTTGCATGGACTGTGGCGAGCAACCGTATCCCATCCAGAAATACGCCAGGACAGAATATGATGTCACAGGCAAAACAATGTAATCTCAGACTTCCTAATAAAACCGAGCAACGGGCGGGGCCGTTTAATTCAGACTGTTGCTCCCATGTCAAGTATATTATTAAAAACATGGCTCCCTCCCGGCCTCCTCTTCAATTTAAGCAGAGACGAGGCCGTTTGAAAAGTTTAATATTGTTTCCCCGGACGAGAAAAAATGAAAGTTTGAACCTTTAAAATCAACAAAAACGGGCGCAGCGTCGCCGTCGAAGACCGAATGGAAAAGATGTGATAAATATGAAAACATCAAATATTTGATGCTTCCGGCTTGTTTTTCTTCTGTTTTATATCAGTATCAACTAAATTTCTAACTAAGTTTCCATTCGCTCCTGTTAAGAAGATGACGTCATTGACAGAGCAGCAGGGGGTCAAAGGTCAAACGATGGATAACATGATGGAAATATGACATCTGACACTTCATGTATGTTATCTTTATTCAGACTACTTCTACCTGCTTGCATTAGTTTACACAGGTGTTCATAACAAAGTGCTCACTGAGTTTACATCACTGGTGATGAAATAATCTGATTTTAAAAATTCAAATCGCTTTTAGAAAACTTTTTACATTCAACAAACTGAGTCTGTTTATTACAAATTAGTGCAGATGTGGATTTAATAAAAGTGGAAAATCACGCTAATAGCTTTAAACAGCATTTTTTTTCTTTTCTCAGAGGTTTTAGGAAGCAGCACGATAAACGACGTTACTGTTCATTACTTATTTTATACAAAGAAGCTTTAAATGCAATTTGAACCTCAATAAATGTAACTGCTGGGAATCATCTGAATGCAGTTAAATAATGACCTTATTATACCATTACTGATGTCACTTTACTTTAGTTTTCTTTATTTTTGGATGTTGTAATGTATAAATGCATATAATACAATCATTTCTTTAACAGCATCTCTATCTACACACACACACAATAAAATGATAACTTAAACTACAGCGATTATCATTCTTATCTTTGACATTCCCATTCCTGTAAGCTAATGCTAAATAGCTCTGCATTCACTCAAGAAATTACACACACACACACACACACACACACACACACAGGTCTGAAGCCCCATTAGGAATCAGCCATGATCAATACCCAGTGAATTAGAGTGCTACTGATCTGATTAACTCCCCATTATTTTCTACTGGCCCTTATTTAGGATGCATGATGAGAAAATATCCCACTTTCTTTTTCTTTAAATGAAACACACACACGCTGAGCTGCTCTGACTTTGTGTTCAACACATTTCCTGGCAGCTCCGTTGTGTTCATATCAACCGATTCTTTCCTTTATGTTGCCGTCTTTATGTTTCATTTATAAAAACATCTGTATTGAGGTTTTCTCCAGAAGCTGCGTTCATTAGTTTTTCTCAGTGTTTTGGTGTTTAATCTCATGCTGAGGACAGCGAGTCAATCTCTGAATCCTGATCTCTGCTCCTCTGAGAGGACGCCAGGCTAAATGCAGGTTATTGAAATGAAATGGATCTACTCTAAATCTGCTTTTCTGCTCCTGTTGTGCTTATAGTGCAGAGGAAGAGGAAGAGGAAGAGCAGAGGGGAGAAGCCAAGTCCTCCCGAGGCATGATGGGATTAGTGTTGGGGGCTATAGAGCGATTGCGGCAGCCCTGGATGGAGAGGTTCAGGTGTAGCGGCTCACCCTTGTAGTTAAAGAGATTATCAACAATGAAGATCATCTAAAGAAAAGTTCCTCCACTGAAAACTCTTCGCATTTCTCAAACAAATTCCCAGAAAAGGCTTTTTATTGTATAAGTGTGGAGCAGGCGGGCGGCTGCACAGGTGGCCGTGTGCTCACCCTGTGATCCACTCGCCTCCACAAACTCAATAACACGCCGCAGGGATGATTGGTTTTTATATTAAAAGCCATATATTCTGATGAATTGTTCTCTTTGTGAATCTCCAGCGCTTTAAGGAACAGGAGACTCTGTCCGTCAGCTGCAGAGGGATGTTAAAGGACTAGACCAAAGTTTTTGGAGATTTTTTTATTTTTATTATTTTACAGATTTTAGTTCATTTAAAGGGATAGTTCATATATATTTTTGAAGTGGGGTCGTATGAAGTACCTATCCACCTCAGCAGGACACCAACTACTGCAGGTAATAAACTGACATACAACCCTGCTTCAAAAAATATGAACTATCCCTTTAAATCAAATCAAACTACAAACCAGGCCGCTGTTTTATAAATGTGGATGCATTTCCTCTGTTCAGATATCATCTGGTTTCTATTGGTTTCTGTACAATATGAAAATCAATTTACTGGCTTCACACCAAACAAAAGATCAGAGAGAAAATTAACTTACAAACGTATACATTATTTAATTCATTATTTATAGTTATATAAATATTTTAATTAACTTTTTGCTCAAAGTATTTTATTTATTCCAGAAATATTTCCTGTTTCTGAAAACATTTGAACTTTTTTCTTGAAATATGTCCTCAAACTATTACAACATTTGTAGATTAGAAGCTTTTAAAAACACAGAAATGATCCTTTAAACGATCAAAGATTAAAATGGGACCAGACAAAATAAAGATGCGTTATAAAAACATAAAGTCTGCAGCTGCTTCTCTGATTTCCAGTTTATCAAATCAAATTTTATTTGTACAGCTCAAAGTCACAAAATACATTTGTCTCGGTTCGAGTGAGGAAAAACCTTTTAACAGGGAAAAAGGTGGAAGAAACCTCAGGAAGAGCCACAGAGGAGGGATCCCTCTCCCAGGACGGACAGACGTGCAATGATGTCACATGTACAGAACAAATCAACACACACATATTGTACAAGTTTAATGGAAGATTTTTTGGATGAACAATAATCAAAGTGGTTCATTCATATTGTTTATGTATCAGAGGAGAATCGTGATGTTGTGAAGGCGGCGTGTGAGTGTCGTGAAACAAGTGAACCATCTGTGATGTTCCCCGTGCTGGAGAAAATAACTGTTAACGGCCGTATGTCCTCACACACAGGCAGGAAGAAATATGAAATAAAACTTTAGATATACAGTATGAAGAAAGTAGGTTGACAAGACAAACATATTTATCTGTGATTAATTGATTATTGGTTCTTGGCCTAATGTGGAAATGCTTTAAACCTGCCAACAGGGGGCGACTCTACTGTCAACACCTTCAGGTTTCTGGCACCCACATCTCCGCCGACCACTCCTGGTCCTTTAACATCAGGGCCCTGGTGAAGAAGGCTCAGCAGCGGCTACTTTACTCGTCCTCAGGAAGAACCACCTGGACATGAAGCTGCTGCCGGCCTTCTACCACTCCTCTGTGGAGAGGGGTACGCAGGATGCCAGGCGGAGGACAGGTCGGCGGTACAGAGGGTCTTTAACACCACCTCTAGCCACCCTGGAACAGATCTCCTCGTCTTGCTGCCTCAGGAGATCCAAAGCCATCATTGGAGACCCCTCACACCCTGCCCACCACCTGTTTGACCTGTTGCCCTCTGAAAGACGCCTCAGGTCAATAAAGTCCTGCACCAGCAGTCTCCCATCAGGACTCTGAACAGCCACACACACACACACACACAACACACAAGGACTTTCATAACTCCACCCAACCCCACAACAACCAACAATATACCTCTTCCTACCCTCCAGCACCTTAATCTTTACCCACTCACTTTATCTTTGGTACTGTAGATAAGGTTTTACTTTATTATTATTATTATGTCATCTCTATACTGTATACTGTAGACACTGTACTGTTTTTATATTCCTGTTTCTCGTCCTTTGTGTTGTTTTCTTTCATTACTTTCCTCAACAGTACAGTGACAATAAAGATGATTCTGATTCTGATGTGAAAAGATGCTGAAATACACGTTGAATGAGTAAAAACATCATGAGGTTAGTTTACTAGATATAACGAGAAAACGTTGTTGTAACGTGAATGTTTTACTGTTCTATAGTGAAACTGAATAAAAAATGATCTGCAGATTAACTGAAAATGAAAATAAAGATTAGTTGCAACCGTAAAGCTTTTTAAAAAGTCAAAGTTTTGAGTATACTTGAGGCTGAGGATAGCAGACGAAGAGGGGGGTTTGGGGGGAGGAGGAGAGGCAGGAGAGGGAGGACTCAGCGGTGGAGGGCTGTGAGAAAAACACACAACCTCATACACCAGCGATTCAAATCAATTTCAAAGCAGAGCCGGAAGAAATTTCTGTATCAATGAGCCCAAGGTCCTCATCTGGAGAAGAACAAGTACACAGAAGTAGAGACGGGAGAAGAAATAACCGGCTGCCGAGGAGGAAAAAACAAACCTTCTCTGGATTCCAACTTGCAAATAAAAAAGCAAAGCAATCAATCATGCTGGAGAGGCCTCATTCCTGGCCGCTCCTTCCAGGCAGCGGCAGAATGAAATCGAACAAGACTAGAATATGCAAACTTATTCGCTCTTTCTGGACGGCTGTTGAGAGGTGGAAGAGCTCTGGAAAGATAAATGGGCATTCCAGGGGCCAACACGGGGCCCCGTTAAAAGTTTACTGTCACAAACACTAATTGATCACTGCAGCGGTGGCTATTAATCATATTTTAATGAGATAGTCTCTTTACTTTGGCCCGTCCAGGCCTCCTCTCGGCCCCATGGCCCCGAGAAGCCTCGCTGAGCAGAAAACATCCAGGACTCAATTAATCTTGTTGCACCTCCGCCGGCTGCAGACAGACACCGTCAGTGAAAGCAGGCAAACAGTGAGGACGTTTAAACTGTCCGTCTCAGCCGGGATGTTTGGGGACAGTTAATCACCAGCTGCTGTCAGACTGCAGGATAATATTATATCTTCTCCTTACCCAACAGGTGACCGAGATGAAAATGTTGAAACAGCACCTTGACAACACATTCAGTGTCAAATGAAAGCTGTGGTCAGCCTCGCTGGTCGCACTGCATTCTGGGTAAAATGAGGTGTAGTTATTTCAAATAAAAATCCAGTTTTATTGAACCTCCACAACAGAGACATGGCTCAGTTTGGCAAGAAGGAAAATATAGAAAATTACCAAAATTATCCTGTAATTTAAACTTTATAAATATTCATAAACACTGTACTTGTCTCTGTAAATTCGTAATAATTCATGTAAACTGTAAGCCAGTCGGTCTGTGCTGTTTTTATGTCTTTATGTCTTTATGCCTCTGATGAATAAGTGCAGAGGTGAAGTCATTTCATCAGTTTCCTGAACTACAATCTGTCGTTGTTACTTATAATATTAGACTGTTGAGAATAAAATATGGTGACTTGTGACAGGCGGAGATTGAAGTGTGACACGTGATGCTGAAGGTGAAGCAGAGGAAACAGGAGCTCATACACGTTGTCTGATTCCTTATGTTTTCTTTAGATTGTTATTATAAATGTCTGACAGAAAGTATCTAACAAAGGATCTATAGCCTGACCGAACCACCCACATATCCATCCGCGCACGCCGGTTTGTTTACATGTATGAGGCCTTCTTCTTTGGCTGTAAACAACACTTCAGCCGATAACTAGCTGCGCTTTATTCAGAGCTTTGTTGTTTGACACAGATACAACGTGAATTTATACCAGAGTCTGAAAACTACTGGTTGAATCTTCAAAGATCTCCTCCAGACGTGTTGTAAGATTCATATGTATACACTTTGAATTAAATAAAAAACATCTGAATATTGTTGAGTTTTCCTGCTTTGCTTTGAGGTCCATTATTAGTGTTTCCAGATGAATAATAAATCCAGTTGAAATCAGATTTTCAGTGAGCTCAGAGAAACTTTCCTCCTTCAGCAGGTACACGTGAAAACTAATTTTAAGTTGTATTTAATGTTTATCGCAGTAACTCTGTGACTCCAGCTCTCAGATAAATGTGCAGGACTGATGTATAAAGTAGTAAACGAAGTATAAACCGGAAATACTCAAATACTTCAGAACTGTACTTAAGAGCAGTATTTGAGTAAAAGTACTTATTTACGCCAGCGTTGACCTGTGAGCTTCCTCTGCAGAAATGTTTATCACACGCTGGGCATTAATAAACTGGAGGAGTGCATTAAACAGTGCAGGTGTCAGTGCATGCTGATGGAGCGAGTTGCAGCATCGTCCCTGCTGTATGCAGATCATTGTGAGGGTCAGACAGCCGTCGCACTCTCAACTACTGCAGACACATACTAATGCACAAACTCCCAGTGACTCATACACACTGTAAACTACACAATTAATATCAGTAAAGGTTATTCTGCTTCAGATCTTACTGTCATACTTCAGACTGTTTTTGTCTTTTATGTAAGTTTATGCTGCTTTGAGAAAATAGCCGAGATCTTTGCGAAGGTCATGGTGCTCATGTGAAACGCACACTACTACTTTTGTCCACAGGGGGCGTTAAAAACAACACAACATGAAAATTCCTTGTTGTAACTTTAAATGTGAGGTATTAATTTGAAGACATCAGCTTCTTTAAAACTGGAACAATAATAAAATCATGGTTGATGATGAGGTGAGAGTTCGCCACTCGCCGTGTCGGTCATGTGATTGTCTCTCGTGGCGATCTTCGCTCTCCCCCCGTCAGGCGTCTCATTAAATGAAAGCAGCTAAATGAACCGTGGCTTTACTTTCCACCTGCAGGATCGCCGGCTCAGGAGAATCAAGCAAATGGTGTGTGAAGTTACAGAGCGGCGTCCGGAGAAGTTCAACACACCGGCTGACAGACTGTTGCACTCACAGTCTGAAGTAATGAGCCCTGAAGGAGCTCAATGATTTTATATCCAGTGTTAAAAAAGACATCGTACACCTGATGACCGCAGCAGCGTCTGCAGCTCCAGTACAAACAGTCCTGATGTGTTTTTCCCAGACACATGAGGAATGCTTCAGTCTCACACTTTGCACTTCATAATGCTTTGATTCTTGAGCTGCAATAGTTCATGTACACACGGCTGCAAATGGCCTGAAACTCACGGCTCCCCTGATGGTCGATTCCTGCTGTTTAATTACGTTTTAAATGTACGCTGCAGCACACAGAAACACGGCGCTCTGTGAGGGATTGAAGCGAAGTTTGGACAAACCCGAAGACCAGCTGAAACCTACACAGACCATGAAGACGTTTCAGGTTCAACTTGTGTCTCGCACACGTTTTCGTTGTCAGTGTTAGACAGTAGTACGCGTACCAAGCCGACCACTGTTGGTACCGCTATGTGAGCAGCGTATACGCACCAGGAAGTCTCACGTGAATTAATCAGAAAATAAGAATCTCTGTGTACAAGATGGATATAAGAAAATGCTGCAGAGCGATTATCAACCTAAAGCGATGTTTTTGTATTTTTCTGGTCTTCATCACAGCAGAAAGTCACGCTGGAAGTCTGCTAAAGCTAAAGCTAAAGCTAAAGCTAAAGCTAAGCTAGAAACCTTTGGCTACGTTTGAAAAAATGACGTTTACTTTGTTACTTAGAAACATGCTGCTGAAGTTTCAGCTGTGCAGAAGCAGACGTCTCCATCTGCATTCATTAGGTCCTATTCTGATTGGCTGGAAGTAAAGGTGGCGGCCAAATCTCCAACCAATCAGAGTAAGTGCTCATTATTAATAGTTATATTTTTGATGTAGATTTTATATAAATAGCTTCAGAAACAGCCTGCTTGAGGAATCTGGGCTGTAAGTGAATAAAATGTCACAGATATGTTTAATATAGATTCAGTATTTATAAAATGCTACACGTATATAACCGAGACTTCACTGGCCGAGCCGGCTGACTTCCTGTTGGCTCCTCGGTCACATGCGTGAGACTTTCCAAACGCTACTGATGACAGACCTCTGGCGTCTGACGTCTTCCCGCTCACGTGTTTAATGTCGTACCTTGTGTGAGCGTAAAGGACGTTTGTTAATCACCTTTTAAACCGCTAAGTTATGGACGCGGCTCAAAACAGAATCAGAGACAAATGATCATAATTAAGCACTCAGGCAGCCATCAGAATAATCAGGGCATGTAAAACCACAGACCACAACAGAAACCCATTTCCATCAACGATCTTCAGACTGTGACACGTCTCTGTAATAACGGCCCCCGAGTGGAGAGATGACATAATAAACACGCGACCCTGTGGTCAGGTTTGTCACAGAGATGTCCTTTAACTGCAGAGACACTCTCTAATTGGTTTGCCTCTCTCACGGCGAGAGTGTAATTACCGTCAGAGAGCTGGCGCGGAGTGAGCAGCGGCGAGCTGCAGGTCCGAGCTGATGTCCTTTAGTACATTACCCAGGGATCACCTGGGGAGGGTGACACAGATAGATCTCCCTCATGCGCCCCATGGGGGAGTGTGATGGCTTAAAAGCTAGGTGGCCACGGGGGACCCATTGACCCGAGGACGAGCGGGTGGTGATGGAGATGGAGGACAGCCTGGGGGTGGGGGGGTCAGTCATCTCTGTGCAGTCTGTCACTGCTGCTTTAATCAAGGACACACCAACACGCGCCCACAAACCCGCCCGCTCTGCTCTGCCTCTTCTTTCCTCTCTCAGTATTTTTTATTCTGTTGAGTTTTGTCAGTACAATCGATTCTGAGATCCACCGCCGCTAACCTCAACAAAACATTAACACAATGCAAAGCAGGTGGCTTCTACCACACAGACACACATCGATCCTTCCACATGTAGCAGCGTAAACATAATACACAAATCATAGAAGAAGAAGAAAGAAAAGACCGTCCAGTTCAGTTCAGTTCAGAGTCTGTGTGGTAATGTTAACATTAATGTTATGATTGGTTGGATAGACGGCCTTTGATGACACGCTTAATGAGAGGTCTGAGGGAGCAGCTCAGCGGTGTGAGGGGACGACGAGACCTCCCACATCAAACACTGACCCCCTGCCTCCCCCCCTGCTCTCCCCCCTCTCTCTGCTGACTCGCTCGCTCTCCCAGTTTGTGCTCAGAGGCCACGAGTGTCATCCTGCACATTAACAGATGCTTGTGTGAGTGTTTCAGCTTCAACACAAAGCTGCAGTTATGTAGACAGATCCAGTTACAACAAGAAACAACAAGAGAGAAACAACGAAACGTTTATATTAATAGTTTCATTGGGTCTTTTTTTTAGAGTGATAATAACATTATTGTCATCAAGTTAATATCTGAGATTATGGTCTTCATTAGAAAGTCATCGGAGCAAAAAAACCTGGAAACCGTGGAAGATAAAAATCAAGATAATTAAATATAGTAGTAATAGTTAAATTATTGCCCAACATTTGCACCATATCCAACAGGCGACTGGTGCTTTACGTAGTAATTATGACATCTTTTCTCATATCTTTTATCACATCACATATTGATTAAGATTTAAAAAATGTATTCTTGTAATTATGAGATGTCTCATAATTTCTCATTTTTTAATTTCTCACCATGATGAAAGTTTCTCATAGTTAGGAAATGAAAAGTTACTTATAATCCAAAACTTGGATGCTATCTCATGATTTATTTTTTCATTGGTCAAATGAGGTTTTTTTTTATTATAATAATGTGATGCTATCTTTTAATTTCTCATTTTTCAGTTTTCACTATGATACTTTTCTCATATGTATGAGAGACTTTCACACTTTTTTATTATTATTTATATTTCTCATGCTAATTAATTATAATTTCTCAACTCATAAAAAGTTTTTTTTCATAATTGTAAGACGGCATATCATAAAGTTCATAATTATAACATGCTGTTTCATAATTTTTCATTTATTACAAACATTTCTCATTATGAAAAACTCTTTCCCATAATTATGAGACAGCATATAATGTATCATTTATCAGATGTTTTTCATATTTATTAAAAAACAGGTTTCTAATAATTATTGGAAACTTTCTCATGCTCATGGAGTTTCTCATCATTATGAGAAATAGTGCTAGCTCATAACCTTTTATTTTTAATTTCACAATTTTTATATTGATGAGAGATAGTATAAGTTACAGTATAAGTTTCTCATAATCATGAAACAGCATCTTGTAGTTATGACTTAATATAATATAATTTTCAATATACATTAACATTTCTCACAATTATGAGATACTAAGTCATAATCATAAGATGCTGTTTCATAATTATGTTTTTTGGAATAACGTTTGCACATAATGTGTGTTTTCTCATTACACTTTAAGACAAAATGTTATACGTTAAACATCATGATGGATGTCAAACAAACTGTCAGCTCTGCATTTACTGCTGGAGAACAAACAGCGCTTCACGTCTGCAGATTCGAGGGTCTGTGTGTGTCCCGCTCTCACAAGTTTACTCAGCTTGGGAATTACGTCTTACAGATGGCCACTACGCGAGGGGAACGGGCTAATGTCACCGGGGGAAAATATTATTGCAGCGCTGACCTCTGTTTGAAAGTCCTCTGAGTGAGTGTTGTAGTTCTGACCTCACAAGACATCATCAACCTCATCAAAGCTTCACTTTCACATCATGTCCGAGCAGAAGAGTATGAATACATAATGATGAGAGAAAAGGTTAAAGACGCACCTACATGTTTTCTGTGAGTGTGTATCTGAAATGCCTCCAACTGGAGGCTTGTGCTCGGGTCAGAACCATTAAGTGTCTATTTTAAGAGATGTAAGAGCTGAGTGTGTTTTCTCAAAGAGCAAAAAAATCCTTGTGGTATTTACTTGAGAGCACGCTCCGCTGCTCAACATCCCTCCACAAATTAACATCAAAGTGTGTCTGCAGGAGGAAATGCTTGGGAAGTATATTTTAAGACCCAGTGTGACTTCACTCTCCCGCCATCAGCTGGAGTCGTTTCTCACCGTCGTCTGTCTCCAAATATCGCTGTGCAAGCTCAGAGAAACCAGCAGCCATTTAACGTGTTTCTATGAGAGTTTTCAGGAAGCACAATCGGTTACAGACACAGAGAACGAGATCCTATCTGCACATGTTAAAAGTCTGCAGACGGAGGAATAGTTCTCACATGATGCACATTTAATGGAAAAGTCTCTCAGCATCCAAAGGTTCATTAGCAGGATCCCAGCAGGACCAAACAAAGAGGGGACCTCTTCAGATCCTCAGAGCTGGGAAAAGTTTACTTTCTCAGCACAGCAGAGATGTCCAAAAATAATTGATTTTTAAAAGCCAGACAGACATATTACGGTCATACGTGTGACACGGTGAGAGGTGCAAATGATGTTTTCCAGCAACAAGGACGTTCATATAGGCCACAGAAGCACCTGCTGGTCACTGATTTCAATCTTTATCTGTCCCTCCAGGACACTACTGGAATAATTACTGTACATTCAAAATATCTCTGCAATACTTGTGAGAGTGAGTTACAATTTTGTTAAATTACCACAATTTTTTGCAATGCAGCGTTACAGCAGAGTGAGGTACAAACTCTGAAAAAATATAAGCAGATGTGAAAGATTTCTGATGCACAGACATGTCTGTAGCATGAAATCCTTTAATTCTGCTGCCAGTCACATGTTATCGTCTCATGACTTTATGGATATGAGTGTGAGCGTCAAGGAGACTTGCTTGTGACCTGCCACCATCAAGCAGCCAATGGGAGCCATCAGAAGGGTGAGCGGCTGATCCGGCGTGGACACGTTGAACGGAGGCTCGCCGTGAAGACCGAGCTTTGACACCGTGTGTGAAAATAAAGGAGCAGACTGTGATAAATGAGCAGGACGAGTGTGAAACGGGTTAAAGAGTCGGCTGTGGACTCGATCTCACAGAGTTCAACTGTGATTCATAATTTATGGTCATTTAAAGGTAAATTTGTTGTGTTTGTGTGATTTATTTCTTTTTTTTCTTTTTTTTTTTTAGATTTCTGTTGTTGAAAAAGTAAAAATATTACAGTTGAGGGAAAATAGAAGCAACAAAAGCACAAATACAAAATGACATTTTAACTTTTTAACTTCACATCAGGCTGCTGTTTACGTCACTTCTCTGTTTGTCAGAAAATCAGGACAACTAGATTCATTTTGGGGACTTCATTAATATGCAGCTAGTTTGCAGTTAATGGAGATTAATAACTAATAGGCTTGTAGTAAAATGCACGTTTAATAATCCAAAAGATGTCCAAAAGCAAAAAAAATCATTACAAGCATTGTTAATATTTCATTACTAATTCAATGTGATGTCTCCAGAGACATTGTGTCCTCCTGTCTCTGTATCCCACAGACCTGTTGATTCATTCTTCGATTTACAGACACCAGCCAGAATGAGGAGCGTCAAATATGCATTAAATGCGTCCCCAAAAACACGATTTTCTGTATTTGATCTGGCATGACCAGCAGCATGACCAGCAGCATGACCACTGCCATCCTAGTCTTTATTACGTTTTCTGCAGACAGATTTGCCTGATGCATATTTGAGGATGAAGACCATTTTTTGACATAAATGTCGGGTGGGACAGGATTATCAATTCCTTCATCTGGGGTCAATTTGACCCATAACATAACAGGAGAGTTAATAGATTCAAACAATATAATGTATGATAGTAATACAACACTCTGCTTTATAATTACTTTCACTTTAAGTACCGATTATACTTTTACCAAAGTGATATTTTGAATTTAGACGTTTCAGCGCCACAGTGTGTGTTGTTAAAAACTGAATCATTTTTTTGTGTTTCTCTCCTGCCTGACGTGTCGGTATCAGAGATCCAGCACACACGGGCTGATTTAACTCATCCACACGCTCTGTTCAATCTGCTGGTTAACCAACAGGCCTGATGCTGTCGTATTTATCGTCTTCTGTCAGATTAGAAGCAGCTGCAGCTGTTGGTATAAAGTGATTAAAGTCAGGGAGACGTATTCGACTTTAAGTGTCTGTACGAAGCAGTTCGCTGCAATTTGTTGAACATTTAAGCTAATGATGTTAATGTCGATCCATCAGGCAGGTTGGAGGGCGGGTGGGGCAGGGGGGTGGGGGGGTACGAATGGGCATGAGGGACATGAGGGATGTGTGGGTGTGTGTGGGGGGAGCAGCTGGTGGATTGACTTAACCTCTGTCACTTTGATGGCTTTTGTGCTTTTCAGCTTGTCTGAAAAAAACAGGGGCAGATGTCCCACACACACACACACACACACGCCAACATCAGCTGGTTAAAGTAGACTTAAATGATCTATCAGGATCTGTATATGATCAATATATCTTTAGATAATTAGATCATTTTAACCCTTCTATTTAGTATTAATGAAATGTGACTTAAAGGACACATTCTGCACATCTCAAGCTTTATATTTATATTCTGGAGCAACACTTGAATACATTTGCATGATTTCCAGTTAAAAAGTCCTTATTGATCTGATTCTGGTCCTTTCTGCAGCCCCTCAGTTCAGCCTCATTCAGAGCTGGTTAAAGGCCGGACTTTTCTACATACGTTCATATTCAAGTTTGACTTCGACCGCTTCAAGTTGTTTGCCTCAACATAAATCAGACAACACCTCCCCTTTAAATGGAGATCACCACACAAACAACCAATAACACCTGTGATCACCTGATACAGAGTAGCAGTAAATGTAGCTGCGTGTATGAGTGAGTGATGTAGATGTATGAATGGATGAAATATGAGGAAAACACGTGTGTATCTAAAGCCTGATTTATCTTCTTCCTCGTCGACCTGTTCAGGAGTCACTTATTGATCTACGATCATTTCTGAGAGTCTCCTGTTATGAAACACCTCTTAATCTTTAGAAAATTAATCAGTCATCATCTTAATTAAGATGTATTGACATGTTGATTGACAGCGAGATATTCTGATCAGTTTGAAAACATTTTTTATTCTCCAGTTATAATAAACTCTGCTCGTTTCAAACGTACATGTTTGTTATTGATTGTTAATAACTTCTGTATCTGGCTCCTAATAACAGGTTGCTAAAGTTACCTTGTTGACTTAATTAATCTTATGATCATTATCAATATTGACTGATACGAATCAAATGATCCTGATAACATTTTTAATACTTTGTCCTTTCCTCAGCTGAATTAAGACTTTTATATAATCATATGTAATCAGGTCACATTTATAATCCGCCTCCCTTCGGCCTCTCCAAACCTCCCCCATCTGCTCCTCTGACTCCCCCTCCCTCCCTCCCTCCCTCCCTCCCTGCTCTGAGTGAAAGGAGAGTCACTCTGCAATGAATGTTAACCAGTCGGAGGATGAGAGGCGGCCAAGCGCTCCTGTGTTGTTGGGACCAACTCAGGCAAATCAGCATTTGACTGAGAAGTTTTTAATAGCCCTCTGGAGCGGCTCCATAAATAGCTCGGCTGTGGCCATTATTTGCCCCTGTTTCCTTTCTTTTGAGAGGGAGACTATTGTGCGCCACACCAGCAAGCCAAGGCAATCATTCCCACTGCTTTGGGTCATTTTGGGAGCTCTTGATTCGTCTAGTCTCTATTAAAATCTACGGGTCAGATTATGGCATCTTCTAATCAAACTGCGTTCATTCGCCTCATTATTCATCTCGTGTTGTTATGCAAACAACAGCAAACGAGTCTTCATTTGCAGCCTCCCGAAGTGAAACACTCTGGGCAACATGTCGGTGCAGCGACGCCAAACCACAGCAGAGACAATCACAGACACGACGTTTTCATTTCCCCGGTGACCTCGAGAGGATGCTTTTAACAAAATAACCCAAACTTCCTGTTCTGTGTCTGTTTATGATCCAAAAACGTCATACGTGTATTTAAAGCTGTATATTCATATCACCTCCTCCTGTCTCCTATCAGCCTTTTTCATTTATTAGTCAATATTTTTTACACTAAAATTAATTTGTGGGGGAAAAATGAATTTGATGAACTTTGACCTCTTAATTAAATCAAGTCATGAAATCAATTCCACTCAAATAAATTGATTTCTTTGTGACTTTTTACAACGAATCAACTGATTAATGAATGATGTTGACTCTAAATGTTGTTTCTTTGAGCTGTAAATCTCTCCGGTGCTGCAGCGATGTTTACAGCAGCAGCTGTAGATGAACAGGCTGCAGGTTGTATCACTACTGTAAACAGCAGAAAAAAACACAACAGAAGAAGAACGACCACGTCAGTGCTGTGATGTCAGAGATCCCAGCTGTCCCTGTGAGTCAGGGTGAACTTCCTGTGACCTCCTGACAGGGACGTGTACCTGTCCTCTGGGTGGGTGGTCCTCTGTATTCACAGGGTGACGGACGGGTGGGCAGGGAGGTGGAGCAGGAGCCATTATCACAGACAAAGAGTGAAGCCGGGGCCGTTCATTCAGCAAATCAGTTCAAATCAGTTCTACAAGACATCTTTACATCCATCACTCTTCATCTCAGCAACACTTCTGGGCATCAAACTGGAGGTTAAAATCATTTAAAGTAGATGTGAAGCTTCTCTGAGGCTTCATCAGTGTGAGTTAGTCATATCAAGTGGATATCTGACACATTTACAGTCTGTTTAGCATCAAATTCCCTCTTTGTGTTTCCCTGTTGAGCTGTGGTGGAAGTATAGGAACAAAAAGAGGGACTTTGGCTCTAAAAACACTGTAACGTTGAAACATATCTGCTGGATTTGAAGCTTCATATTAGCTTCACATAAACTTTAAATCCATGTTTGTGGGTTTAGTCTCCATCACTTCCATTGTAAGTGTATTATGAAGGGATCTAATGGTCAGTATGAACAGGAGGATGATTACAGCAACAAACACATGATCACTGTTCATTTACTGACTGTTGATTTAAGACACAAACACAAGTGTGAAAAAGTTGATTGTGACTGATGATGCTTAAACCAGAACCGAATCATTACTGTACCAAAGCTGCAACGCTGCTGTACAGCAACCAGGTTCAAATCCTGACATCTATAAGATAAGAAACGACCTCTCATCCTAAAAGTAGGACCAGTCAGGACTGATTTACTCTGAGAGGTTTGGTGAATATGAGCGCTGACCTGTAAATCAAATCTCTTCTTACACATGACAAATGCAGGAACAGTGTCCCGTGGTGTTTTCAGACAGACAGTGTTTTATAAGAGTCTGTGCAGCTGTTAGGAGAGACATTCATGAGTTACTGTGAGCCGTAAAGGTTTTGATGAATTCACAGTACTGTTACAGCAGTCAAATAAAAGCTTACTATGAAAACATGGTGTAAAACTGCCGCTTTTATTGGAACAAGTGTTGCCATGATGTTGTTGAACATTATTCTGTTGTGGCTGCTGTGAAAAATGGACGTGCTGATGTGCAGACAGCCTGCGCCTCGCTCAGATCATCATCATCTTTATTACACGGCTGTAATTACAAACAGTAATCATTAATTGTGCAACTGTTTATTCAGCATCGCGGCTTTATAAAGACAGCAGGTTGGGCTCCATTATACTGAGACAGAGACAGTTAATCCTACACAGATTATCAAAGTTGTTTTAGCATTACAGAAACTTTAAGATTACAATTTCTAAAGCAGTTGCTGATTAATACTCCTGGTCAAATATTATTATTATTATTTTATTTATTTTTCCTTGAATTACTTGCTTAAAAAATACTTTTTTTTATTTTACAAATGTGGTGGAGTAAAAGTTGTAGTTCCCAAAAAGAGTGCAGATACTCAAAAAATGTACCTAAGTACAGTAACTCAAGTAAATGTACTTTACTGTCCAACTCTTTTACCAAACTACTTCCTGTACTGAAAGTTGGTGATAAGTGAAAAATAAAAATGTACATTTACAGTCTCAATATTTTATCTTTCTTTTATCAAATTCCTATTAATGTTTCATAAGTAATTGTTTAGGTGGACACACTTCTCCTTTTGTTTGTATATGTTGTGCTTGAAGCTGAAGAAGCAGCAGCTGCAAAAACTAGTCAAAATCTTCAAAATAAAAGCACATTATTCCACAACATGTCAGGCGCTCGTCTCTGGTTCTGAACTGAGGTCATCCAGGATCATTAAGTTATAAGATCCTGCCAGCGTCGACTACTTTAAACATCACTGATATTTAATATTTAGCTTTATTCTTACGTTTGTGAGTAAAATGAAGGATTCTTAGTTGATATTTTCACTTTTAGCTAACAGCACTCGTTTGATAAATACGTCGTGGTTATTCTTCAGTTATCAGGTCAGCACATGTGACGGTGGCCCCTGAGAAATCGTTGCTTCATTTAATTGCATTAATTAAAGTGCTGATGTGTTTGTGCCTTTTTATAGCAGCTGGGCCTCGCTCGTATCGACACCGAGACAAATTACACGGCTGCCATGTTTGATTAATAGCAGCTTTAACATACATGTTAGTCCAGAAACATTTCAGATGTAATAATAAAAGAGAACATCATTCACCACTTCACAGACCCGAAGCTTCATTTAAAAAAACATAAAACTCAGTATATTGATCCTGATCATAAGATGATTCTCGCTTTAATACACCTGCTTTTATTGAAGAGATGGTGTGTTATGGTGGAAAAAGCAGCTCAGGGAGCTGGCGACCCTGACAGCAGCGTCACGTGGACCAGCCAATGTCACAGAGAAACTCTCCTCCATCAGCAGACCGATGTGAGAAAGAAACTCTGCATTTACTGAATGAGGTCGACCCGTTTAAACATGTGTAGGTTTTACATTCAGTCGTATTCATTTTACATACTAACGTTACCGGTTTGGTCATTTGATGCATTTTTCGCTTTTGCTGTGACATATAAAGTATTTGATGAGTATCTGTAAGTATTTATAGGAACAACTAGTTCTGATTTAGTGACATGTAAATCTGCACTTAGTAAAGCTTGAAGTTACGACCAGCAGCTTCTGCTCTATCTCTGTGAAGAAAAACTGCAAAATAAAGTCGAATCAGAGAAAACGTGCAGCTTTTAATGACCCTGCATTAAACTCGTGATGAAATCCCATCACACTTTCTAATCAGCCTCACATTCCTGCGTGTAATACTAACACAGCGCCGAGTCTTTCTGACACCTCGTTAAAATACCAGCTGCGGCCTCGGCCGTAAACTCACAGTTTGTGTTAGTTGATAAGCCTGAATAGACGTTAACGGCTGCATTTGCCCAGTTGGAGTAATATTATTGTTAGACATGATATTGTGATGTGACAGACGGCTCATGTCAGAGGACAACTTCTCACCCTGGAGGTGCATTTATTAAAGAATTATGTCATTAGGAGCATAAAGACATGCGTGTGGTTACTTATTAGCACAGTGGGAAACCTCATTGATTGATTAATGTATTGGCTGAGTTATGTCATCATAATGAGCTCATGTACAGTCAATCGGTGGGTAATATAGAATAATTTAAAATATCAATGGAGTATCATCACCTCAGCTGATCAGGGTGAAAGTATTACTGAGTATTTTAAATTTGAGTGGTTTTTATATTATATGCAATAACTTCACTATAAACACAATTAAAGTGAATGTGTGATTATAGATTTTAATGTATTATATCACTCAAAAACTGCATCATAATGAACGTATGTTGATTTAATGAGTGAATATTAATATGTATGTTTGAGATATAATAACAATAATCAGTGTGAATCAACTTTACATCCCACTCAAAGTTATTAATAACAAGTTATGTATCAAGTATTGATGTTTTATATCAATTAAAGCTCCATAATTACACACGTATTGACATGTAAACAACACAATGTGACGTCAGACGAGCCGTTTTCTTTATGTTTCTAACTTCCACAAACATCAGAGCAGCGAGTGTGAATCTACAGCGCCACGCCTCAGCGGATGTGTGATAATCTGCTCCTCCGTGACGCTGTGCGATCGAGAGAAAAAAGACCTATTGAAAAAAGAGGCTATTTAATTAAGTAGCTAACAAAATACAAATCTCAATAGCTGGGGAAATAATTGTACAACCCTCATTAAGCATTCAATCTGGGCAATTACCTTCTTTTTAGCCTCGGGGAGTTATAAATGACTGGCCGGTAATTGAAGCTAGCAGCCACCGAGAGCCTGAGATGAACTGAATTACACAATGTCATTAAAATAAATACATCAAATAATTATCCAGTGGAAAATAAATGGACTGAACGCGTGTAATTGTTCTTTCGAATTAGTTCTCCCACCACTCCTGCAGCCATCACTCAACCTCTCCTGCAGGAAGCAAAAGAGGATCTTCAGCCTGGACGAGCAATAAATATTTCACTCCTGCGATTTAGTAATTGCATAATTAGTTTTACATTTTTCAGAAAGTGCTTCATTTACCACATCATTTAGCATCACATAACGGCTTCATGGAGAAGATGTAGGTGCTGCTGCTGCTCATATTACTTCTAAATAACAGCGTAAACACAACTTTGAAATGAACCTCTTCCTTGATTGCACCATTTATAGGATTAAGCAGCGCACAACTGAAGAAAATCTCATTTCTTGAAATATGGGGCACAGATCTGAGTAAAGCCTTTGTGTGAGACACGTCTTTGTCCTCTCTAACAGATTACTTTCTTGATTTGGTAAAAACAGGAGATCCTTTCCTTTTTTTACCGTGAACTCTGCAGATGAACGTGTGCTTGAAACATTTTCAGCTGAATTGATAGTGACCTAATTTATGGGCCTTATTGCGCCGTATAATTAATTTTATGCATATGACTTCCTTTACAATTACCACGCCGGCCGATTGGAGAAGTTCACTGCTTATATGAAGCCATCAATAATTGCAATTCATCAGTGGGAGGGCCGAACATCTGCTTGAGGAGAGAGAGGAAAAAAAAGAGATTATCTTCTGGAGCAGAGATATCCTGCAAAAGGGCAAACGCTGCTTCACCAGCGCTTCAGAGAAGTGTGCAGAACACACCTGAAGGATGTCATTGTCATGATCAGTTTACTGCCATGTAAGATAAAGTCAGATCTCCCATTTGAGAAGCTGGAAGCATCAAATCTTTTGCTTTTTTGCTTGATTCTGTATGAAATCTATATGTTTATCTGTATGTTAAATAAACAAATAAAATAAAATGTTTGCCTTGTGTTCATTGTCAGTCACGTTTGCTGCTTTCAACATGTCAACATGTAGATAACCTTTCTAGTATTCAGTGTAGAGCGTGATCAGGACTCTCAGCCCTGCTGTGTCACTGCATTAAAGGCTGCAGAAACATTCGGTTCAGAAACTCGAAGCGACTGCAGAGACGTGTCGGCTGACAGAGGAGCAGACGGAGAGAAGGTCAGCGGGGTCGCAGGCAGAGAGCAGAGCTGGTGAGCAGCAGACGGACAGGTGAGACTGATACGTGTGAGCGTTTCCTCTCAGGTGTCAGTCAGCTCCAGCTCAGCCTCTTATTGGACGTGAAGGCCGGCGGCGCTGCATGTGTTCAACCTCGGTCAGGTCCAATCCAGGTTTGTTTTACTAAGTGAGTGATGACCAAAGAGAGGTCAGGAATAATGAAGAGAGCAGTCAGCACACACACACACACACACACACTTACAGCTGCTTCACAGCTATTTCCATTTAACCCTGAAACTATAAACCAAAAAAAACTTTGATAAAAAAGACATTTTGCATTTTATTCATTGTCCCACAATGATTTTAAATTGATTAAAATGTTCTAAATCTGCTAAAACCTTCCAGTTAATTAGCTGTAAACATGCTGGACCTTTGTTTTTTTACTGTTTTTATTTGTATTTTCATATGTCTGAGGTGTAACAGTAGTTGTGTGGATAATAAATGATAACGAACATGAATCATGTGACTGAAACGTCAGATCCGTGTGGAGCGTCGGGACGGTAACAGAATATTTACATCATGGTTTACATCATTTCAGCTTTGTCCCTCTTTTAATGACGACATGTTCTGTGGAAACGAACATTTACGACTTTTTTTTACGATGATTTTTGGGAAATTGGGTTAAGATTTGGGTGAAAGTTGTCTTCGTCCTGTATGAGACCTGAGCTCAGCCTGACTGCAGCAGCTTCCTCTCTGCAGTGTAAATGCAGCTCTGTGACACCTGACATCATCATGTTTAGTCCACATAATTGAAAACCTTTACGCTGTATATCCACGTCACCTTTTGATTCTGCAAGACAAAGACAAACACTGTATACAACATATTAATGTCAGCGCGACGCTGCCTGTAATCTGCAGGAGGAGAGGTCTTTATTAAAATAAGAGGAATGCAGAGGTAGACGTATGAGCCACGCCGGGAAACACATCGAAACTGAATTGATCTGGATGACATGAATAATTTAGCCAACACTAAAGGAGGTAATATAAATGCACACATGTATTCTAATCTCTGAGCCGCTGGTGCATAGATGTTGTGTTTCTCTCGTGGGAAAGCAGCATGCCTTCAGTGCTGAATTAATCCAGAAATGCATCTACACCTCAGATTTATTCACATACAGATGCATGATAATGATTCCCAGATTAATCTGTGACAAGATCGGCAGCCGGACGTCTTTTTGTGCACTCAAGGTAACTTTTTTCCTCCTGACCTTTACCTCCACGGCGCTCTCATTTCCCAGCTAATACCCTGATCCACGCTGACACCTGCACTGTGGTTTGTCTCTTGCAGCCTGTCATCCACGACTCCCAGTGTCCCTGTAAGACGACACACTGGGAACAGATGCCCTACGTTTGTCCTCCTCTCAACCAGCCTCAGAGTTTTCCTACTATGCTATTTCAATATTTGTATAAATTCAGAGCTGTAAGGCACAGAAAAGTGATATTTGAAGTCATATGAAGGTTTACTAAAATCCAGGAACAAGTTTCTTTTTTACAAAGATGCATGAAAGAAACGTGTAATGAGATCATTTTGAGTTACAGAAACTGGTGGAAGAGAAGCTAGACAGGAAGTGATGACAAAATGAAGCTAGACAGGAAGTGATGACAAAATGAAGCTAGACAGGAAGTGATGACAAAATGAAGCTAAACAGGAAGTGATGACAAAATGAAGCTAAACAGGAAGTGATGACAAAATGAAGCTAAACAGGAAGTGATGACAAAATGAAGCTAGACAGGAAGTGATGATAAAATGAAGCTAGACAGGAAGTGATGACAAAATGAAGCTAGACAGGAAGTGATGATAAAATGAAGCAAAACAGGAAGTGATGACAAAATGAAGCTAAACAGGAAGTGATGACAAAATGAAGCAAAACAGGAAGTGATGACAAAATGAAGCTAGACAGGAAGTGATGACAAAATGAAGCTAAACAGGAAGTGATGACAAAATGAAGCAAAACAGGAAGTGATGACAAAATGAAGCTAGATAGGAAGTGATGACAAAATGAAGCTAGACAGGAAGTGATGATAAAATGAAGCTAGACAGGAAGTGATGACAAAATGAAGCTAAACAGGAAGTGATGACAAAATGAAGCTAGACAGGAAGTGGTGACAAAATGAAGCTAGACAGGAAGTGGTGACAAAATGAAGCTAAACAGGAAGTGATGACAAAATGAAGCTAGACAGCAAGTGATGACAAATTGAAGCTAAACAGGAAGTGATGGCAAAATGAAGCTAAACAGGAGAAATTTGGAGCAACAACTCAGGCTATGAATCTGTGAGACTTCACATTACTCAGCGACCATCGATGTCTTTGCAGGTTAATCTGTGCATATCAAAGCAGAGGCTCAAACGTGATGATGAACCAAAGATCAAGAGGTCACATCCTCCTCTGGGGAGCACGAATATCTTTTCATTTAATCACAGTCTGTGCAGCAGCTGCAGACAGAAGGAACAAAAAGTTACCTCACCACGCGGAAACACTTTGTGTGTTTCCCTCCGGCTCCGCGTGGCGTAGACGGGGGAATTGGTGTTTTGCCAAAACAACAGGAGTCACAATAGCGTCTCATGGCGATCGACTCCAACAGATGGCCCGACGAAAACAGCTCATTTGGACACCAACAAAGAGCCACCGATGATTTAATGATCATCCCTCATTCAGCCATTATTTATATGGGCATATAATCAACTGACATACAATATTTCATTTGTGGGGAGCTCTTGTGTCAACAGACGGCCGTGTCGCTGAGACTTCTTCTTCCACTGCTGCTGTAAAAGCATCGCCGCTCGTCATATTCATGACTTGAATTATGATGCTGATTATAAGCTGCTTTATGACGCACCTCAATTAAAAGGGTGATCATGAATGCGTCTCCTGACAGGTGTTTTTGTTGTACGACGCTCTGATTTACATGGCAGACTAATTTGGTTGAGGGGCTGATCTAAAGAAGGTCACCCCCCACCCCACCCCCCCCCCCCCCCCCCCCACCCCCCAGTGGCGTGACGATGCTTCCTGTGTAAACACAACAGCAGGCAGGTGACCCTCCTGTAAAGCAGGAGGTGATGACTCCTGCAGGTAGAGCCGTGTTGTGCGGGGAGTTGCCGGAGGTTCAGGTTAATTAATGAAGTGATCGGGGCTCAGGGAGGAAGACACGAGGCTTCCTGCGGCCCCCGAGCAGCAGGTCACAACACTGACAGATGCCCTATTACAATGTTAATGATCGCAGGAGGGTCCGATAATCATATTCAAAGCTTTTCTACCAGATAACAATCACAGCCCACGCTGCTTTACAGCATATGTGGCACAAGTGGATGTCAGAGCCCCCCTAACCCCCCCTGCCCCCCCAGCACCGCTGCTGCTGTTTAACCTGCATGTTTGAGTCCCTGCAGATCAATGTGATCATGAGCTGATAGGATCCGCTCGGCTCGGCGCAGCACGCGCCGCCGAAACCCACCAGGGATCCATCAACACATCAACCGCTGCCACACCACACATTAATAATTATAATAATAATAATACACTGTTTATATTGAATGGAAAATTAATCTGCAACTATTTTAATAATCAATTAGTGACTTAAGTCATTTTTCAAACAAAAATGTAATTAAGCAAATATTTACATATGCATGCATAATCTGAGACTCTTTAAAATAATAATGTAATATTTCCCTTGAGTAATACATAAAATAAAGTAAGTAATAATAAATAAAGATGAACTGGAGGATGCTTGATGTGTCCAGACGTTGCTCTCACGCAGAAAGCTGATTGGCTGAACCAGAGAGAGGCGGAGACTCAGGCGTAGCGTTGTGACATTAAACACACAACAAACTTTAAGATCATTGGGTTTAATAAACAGTTTATTGACATTACTTCACATTACTTAATTTATTTTAATGTGTTACAGAACATCAAATGAAGAGAAAATTGAGGTCAACTGTTTGGGGTCAAAGGTCACTTCTGAGGCGGTTTGGCTCTAATAAAAAGCTTTGACATGAAGAATTGTAATTTCAACATTTTCTTCATCCTAGACAAGAGACATAATAATATGATGAGTAGGCTAATATGATGTTCCTCACTGGACGATGTTTAAAGTCAGAACGGTCACAACTGTAATAAGTAAATATACAAATGTGATTTAAAGGAACCTTACGCACCAAATCACATGAACTGGAGAAGCTGGTGTCTCTCTGTTAGTCTGCTGGTTGTGTTTGTAATGTGGCAGCTGCTCATATATCTAAACTGTAAAACCTGAAATAACTCATCATCAGCAGGCGGTGGGAGGAGCGAGCGGCGGGGCAATGATGTGGAAAAAATGAAGAGAGAAAAAGAGGCCAAGTCGGTCTCTCTGTGGAGGAGCTGCGGTTCCTCCATCAGCGGACTCTCCCCTGCTCTCTCATCCCAAACATTAAATATCACCTGCCGTGATTAATCCCAACTTAATTAAATCCATCAGCGAGACAATGGCCAGCCAATGAGGTATGTAATCATTCACATAGTAAATTAAAAGAAGTAAAGGCGGCTCTGTGTTCTCCTCTGACAGAGATGGAGAGGATGGAGCAGAGGGACCCAGAAACTCAGCTGGAGGAGGAGCAGGATGGGGGGGTGGGGGTGGGGGGGTGCCTCCACAACACACATCCATATACTCTTAATCTATAAACACACACAGCAATATACTCTTTATAAATAAACACAAACTCCAGCAGGACATCAGGCTGGAATCAAAGACTATAAAGTAAGTCAGTTATCAGATTATTAACTAACTCAGTCTGACACCAGTTTTCACCAACTACACTTCACAAAATGTGAATTACTGATAACAATCGATCCTGGAAGTGTCACAGCTCACACAATGTGGAAAACACCAGCCGTATCCACGGTGTCACACCTGTTGTTACTAAGCAACCGAAAGTGATTGTATCTTCTTTTTTAACATCAGCGTTGTAACAGAAAGCACATGACCTGAGGTGTGCTGCGGACACGCCCGATAAAAAACATCTCAGGTGTCCCAATGAATGGATGGATGAATGGATGAATGAATGAATGAATGAATGAATGAATGAATGAATGAATGAATGGATGGATGGATGGATGAATGGACTGATGAAAATGATCCAGATTTCCTGATTTGAGCACATGTTGGGGAAATTTAATATTTGGGAGGAAACAACAAAGAGATTTATAAATGAACTTACAATAAAATGTAAACACATTAATTAATGACTGAACATTATTCATGTTTTTATTGTGAAGGGATGATGTATCTGCTCTGTGATTGGCTGCACTGCTCTGACAAATAAACACATTTCAGTCGAGCACATTTGTTAAGATTTGACATATTAATCAACTATTATTACGTTTTATTTATTATTATTATCAATCAATAATATTCAAATAAAAGAATGACATTTAAAAACTATGTTAAATAACACACAATGTAATAAACACACACACACACACACACAAACACACACACACGCAGCAGCTGGGATGTTGATGTCAGCAAACAGGATTATCTGTTATAAGTGTCGGACTCAAACACAGTTTAAAGTTCAAAACAAGACTTGTTTTACTCGCCAGAAGGGACACAGAAAACAGTCAGACAAGGCGAACAAAACCAGACGGGCTAATGGGCTAAAACCCAAGAAACAGAGAGGAGGAGAAACAGAATAAATACACAGGAGAGGCGTGGTCACAAGACACAGGTGAATCCAATGTAGGCGGGGCAGACAATCAACACTGGAGGGAAAAACACAGAAACAGGAAGTGAGGCGGTCTGAAATGAAAGAGAGGTAAGTTTCACAATAAAACAACAGGACTCATCAAAATGAAAGAAAAGAAACGAGACGTGTCTTTGTCCTCAGGAAGGATTTCTCTGCTTAATTAGATTTCTCAATCTCAGGGATGAATCGCCTTTAAGCAGCGAGCACTGCCACTGAGGGAGCTGTTAGCTCCTTATAACTGAATTAAACGCATAATTAGTGATACAATTACATTAGCTGAGGGTCTTTGTATCTGTGTGAGTGACGGGGGGTAACAGAGGGAGGGAGGGAGGGAGGGAGGAGGGGGGGAGATGTGGAGGTCTGATGTTGCCAACAGGTGAGCTGTGTGATATGAATAACATGTGGCTGCTGGACTTTTTTATTTGTATTCAGGGTGTTTATTCAGGTTTTAGCCAACTAGTCCTTCAAATTAAAGAACAAACTCCAGAACGACAGTTTTCTGATCTGTCGTCATGATCCTGAAGTTTCTGCTCTTTGTAATATCGTGATTCACCGCCACTAGAGGGCGCTGTCACTGAGACGTAAACGTGTTGCTGTTTCTGTTGCGTTTCTTAAGTTTCTCGGTGAGAAACTCGGTGATTTAGTCGAGTAAAAAAGGAGGAAACCTTTGAGGTAATAGAATTAACGCTGCGGGTGATTACCATCTCTGCCACTGAGTCAACGACATGTTACATGTGCTCAGATGTGGCGAGCGCTTTAAAAGGACCGCTCCCCAAGGTCACAGCGGAGCCACAGATGGGTCATCTCACCATCACCTCCCCACCCCCGCCCCACTGCTCACCTTCCAATTTGTGAGCAATATATTCATTACCCAGCGTCCCCACACACTTGATTAAAGATCAGGCGTCCATGACAGTCGCCCCTGCTCACCGTGACATCTCCCTCCCCGACCTCCGTGCCAGGTTTTTAGACACCCTGCAGCCCACGCATGGCCCCCACGCTGCACTGGTCATGTGACTGAGGTTATTAATGGCCGCAGTCTCTCCACCACTTGACATGTTGCTCCAGCTGTCAGTCTGCTGCTGCGGCCGTATGAGTCTCTGGCGGGGAGAGTGGCGGTGGCGGGCTGACCCATCCGTCACTGTCAGCGGCTGCCTGGTGATGAATGGTTCAGGGATCCACAGCGAGGATGGAGGGGAGTGGTGTGCTCGCTGCATGGTGTGTGTGTGTGTGTGTGTGTGTGTGTGTTTTAGAGGACGACTAATGATAAATTGACCAGGAATCCAGACTGTGGACGTGCAGTAAACAGGAGCATCAGGGGTTAATGTGAGCGCCACACTATCTGACATTCAAATGTTCTCATGAGCCACAAAACAGCTGCAGAGTCTCACAGATATTATTTTCATATACTGATCATTTATATTATTTGGCCCTAAAACAAAAGCTGAAGCTTTGCTGACGTCAAATCTTCTGCACATCTTCAGTCCATCAGTAAATATGACTACGTTAAAAACCTTCCAGATGAACAACGCAGGTAGAAATCATCATCTGGTTGATCTGACACAGATTAGTGTCACTAACACACAACAGATGTTCATGTTCATGTTTAAGGGTCTTTTTTTTTGCCAGATAACATAAGTACAGCCTGGAAACTGTTATATAAACCAATGTTATTGTTGACTGAGGTGAAATACATCTACAGATACGGTTAGCTTATATTAAACATTTGAGATTGATCAAAGTTCGATTCATCGCTGGTGCAAAGCTGCACGTTCCCAGTTACAACTATGGTTTTTCAGGAGATGTTCAGTGATTTTCAGTGAGAGGAAAGATGGTTTATCAACTAAAATAAGATAAGAAAAAATATATATAAATCACATCTCTCTGGCTGGATATGCAAACCAAGGTAAAATGAAATCTTATTTTCTTCACACGTGTTTTCCAACACTGTGACATCATAGAAATAATCTTCTCCTACATGAGGATGTGTTGGATGTTAACAGGATGTGTAAAGAGAAAATGTGTCTGTGTAATATGCAGCAAGATGTGGTGAGTTGCTAATTCCCTCATTTTTATCTCCCACAAAATAATAGACCGATAATATAATGGTAAATTTCAATATTTGACATGTAATATTATATTTAGACACGTAACCGTGTAATGTATGACTTATGATTGCTGAACGAACTGTGCGAGTCTGTATATGTGTTTTCTTACATGTTTCTCATCATAATTAGTAGAAGTTGTGTCAGGATTTAAAATCATGTGAAGGTTGTGAATGAAAAAGGAAAACACCTGTCGAGGAAAGGAGAAGTCTGTGAACTCAGCAGCATCTTGTGTAATGTATGTATGTTCTCCTCTGGTGTGCTGAGGAGACTGACTGAGATGACTTTATATCTCACATGATGTTACTCAGCCAATCAAATGTGTGTTTTCAGATGAGCGTTGCACACAGACAGGAGACCTGCTGCTGCTGGCTACTGTGCAGAGGCCTACTGGAAGTTAAAGAATGAAAACACCCTGACTGGGATCACTTCAGGCGGACGCAGCCGCTCTTCTTGACGAATACGACCCCAGAACAGAGCTGGTACGAATCAGAGCATAAATGCAAAAGAAGCATCACTGTTTAATTGACTTTCACCTCTCCTTGTGTGCTGCACTGATGTATGCAAAGCAGGAAGCAACTGTGCAACTGTCCACAGCGCTGAACGTGTGCATAAGCCGTTTATTTCTCTGCAGTCTTTAAGAGCCGAGATGATCCTTTAATCCAATTCTACACGGCAATCAAAGATCCATGAATCAGGCCCATTATGAGCAGACCTATGGCCGAGCGGGGCGTTCTGCATGTCATTATTGGGGGCTGCGCCTTAACAAAGCTGCTTTTAATGAGATTCCACAAAGCTCCAAATCAGGCCGGCCCACCGTGCATCCTGGCTAATTCACTTAAAAATAATTCATTCCCAAAGACAATCGCTAACTGAGGCGCAAAGAAAGGTTTGTCCTCCCGAAGACCACGCTTCAGTTTCAACCTTCGGGCAGGAGGAAGCCCTCCTCCCCGTGAAGAAATATCATTATCCACTGAGGGATATTGGGGGGGGGGCAGCCGAACGTACAGAGAGTGATTAACTCAAACGTCCTCCACGTCTCCAGACTCACAAATGCAGATTTGGCAGCAAGACAGCAGCAGAAGCTCTGGAGGATCACTCATCCCATATAAAGCAAATAAAATCAGATAATGCAACGCTAATGCTAGCAGCGCTCACTGCTGTATGGATAGGAAAATAAATATATTCAATTACTACTTTATACACACAGAGAGGATTGGATGGATAGAAATGGAAAAATGATGTTGGGCTCCAGTCACGTCTCTGTGCTAGCTTACTTTTATTACTATTTATCATTTATTATTATTATTAAAATATGTGACCACACACGTGTAATCAGGGTACACAGGTAAGCTGTAACCATGGTAACCAAAGTCATGGCGTCAGTTTACATTAGGTGCATCCTGTTTGGGTTCAGATGGGAAAAGAAAAACATGTGGTGCCTCATTTCTGGTCATAATTATGACTTTGTATTTATCTTATTATTCACTTTTAATCTCTTTTTGATCTCATTATTCACGTTTTATTTTTGCATGCCAGCATTTCTACACATTTTTTTCTAGCATTTGAGTAACTTTTCTACTTTTTCTTCTCTTACTGGCAGAAACGAGTAATGTGATTCTAAAAAGGCATCAGTCAGATCAGTCAGACAGAGCCGCTCTTAAACCGGCACTACGTCACCCAAAGTACATCTGAGGTGTTCAGACATAAATCTACATGACTTAAATCACCAGGCAGCGTTTTACTGTCAGCTCTTTGCCATATATCTCTTCCAGGTGAACGTGCCACCATATACAAGAAAGATGAACATAATGTAGCTCACGTCTTTTACAAGCCATCCGTTATGATTGTGAAATTACAAATTGGATCATTGCTGTACGACCGAGTGCACAGCGAGATCCATCAGGCTGACGCACGTCTGCAGACTGAATATGAGGAAAAGAAATCAGAAAACACGGTTCTAATAATGCAGCATTTATAGATGCTTTACCAGTAATGTGTTTTATTTAATGTGTTATTGGGAAGATTTTCTTTTTTTTTCCATTTTTCGTTAATTCCTGAGAGCTGATGACAAGACAACATAAATAATTAAACCCTGATAAGCTGCAAATCTACAATGGTGAAGGTCCTGTTGTTTAACACCACAGTGTGATCTGTGCTGGTTCATGTGCTGGTTCATCAGAGACTCTGCAGCTCGTCGTCTTTACGGAGCTTCATAGTGACGTTCAGCTCATTGTTTATCTGTCCAGCATCTGATGTTGCTGCTGGATGTGGAAGTAAACAACTGTTTACTAACAAGTTCAACATAACAGTGGTAGAATATCCATATCCTTTACTTTAGTAAAAGTACCGATACAGCAATGTAAAAATACTGCATGAAAAATCCTACTGCAGTAACAGTACATAAGTATTTAGTTAAAGTACTGCAGTAACAGTACATAAGTATTGTGATCTTGATGTAGTTAAAGTACTGCAGTAACAGTACATAAGTATAGTGATCTTGATGTAGTTAAAGTACTGCAGTATCAGTACATAAGTACTGTGATGTATCTTGATGTAGATCTGCATCTGAACAGTAACTAAAGCTGTCAGATAAATGTAGTGGAGTAGAAAGTACTATACAATGGAAATATCCAAAAGTAGAAGTACCTCACACCTGTACTGTACCTTTTTGTGTTGACATATAAATGATTCATAAAGAGCTTCTAATGACTTCTTGACCATCAGTTTCAGCTTATGAAGCCTTTATAAAATCCCGACTTATTGAAGCTTTATATCCTGTTCTCTGTGCAGCTGCTTCCAGTTGGCATCACCTCTCCATGTCTTCAACTTGTCATTTCAACAGATAAACACAATAACGCTGACAGATCACAGAGTGGAACAGTCTCCTGTCCTAAATGAGAGTTTCATAATGCAACAGATGTGACTGTGGTTTCAGATCAGGATTAGGAGGAGACGAATACCAGCTCTTTGTAAAGCTGGCGGACATCAAGGCATCACCGGCCGAACGTGAAAACACTCAGACACACCCCTGTGAAATCGACAGACAAAGTGTTACACTTTCTGGAAGAAAGGCACAGGGCTGAGTATCAGGCCACCTGTCAGAGCTGCTCCGACTGCATATGTGGGCGGCGTGTTCCTTAACTAAAGCGCTGACTCGCTTTAACTCAACTCTCCCTTTTGTCGAGTGCCTTTTGTCTGTTAAGTAATGCAGCTGCAGCCCTCCTCCTCCTGCTGTTATTCAAATACTGTTACTAACCACTGATTTATTCATTGGCTTTACACACAGACATAAACACACCCATCCGAACCCTCCACTCCGACCTTTTCCCCAGGAACACCCCATCCAACACTCTGCCGTCATCCTTTTACTCGCTCGACACATCTCGTCCTCCCCATTCTCTGTGTGCAGTCAGACCTCCCAGCATCCAGCTGTCACTCTGACCTCCGGCTGCACGACTCCCCTCAAAACCACAATCACCATTTTCTCCTCCAGGAGTCTTTACTCCACTTTACTGTGTGCCACTGCTGCCTTTTATTGAATTATTCATTCATATCCTGCACTGCGATTCTCATCCACCAGCCTGTGTTTCACACAGAGACGTGTTGTTCTTGTTGTAATCTTCCTCCTGTTCATACTGACCATTAGAAGATCCCTTCATAATGCTCTTACTATGGAAGTGATGGAGACACTCAACCACATAGAGACGCTTCTCCTCCAGGTTTCTTCCTCTGAGTCTGAACAGTTTGCAGCGTGAGTATAAACTCAACTACCCGATAAAGACTGTGTGTTAACCACAGATTCATTCAAAAAGCCTACTGACTTCAAGACGTCATTATAACATCAGTGTTTAAAAAGTGCACTAGAATACAAACTTAATGCCTCTGAGACACATGAACATTAACGTATGTGTGTCTGGACACGATAATTAACCAGGCAGCAGGTGGTTTAAAACACTTCCTGATGTCTCTGAGTTAAAACTCTGGAAACATCTTCAGTGCAGCTTCTGGGTCGCTGGTTAATTATCTTTTAGAGAACGCAGTGGTTCAGATGTCAGCATGTGTAAATGATGTGTACAGTGTGACCACATTCATGGAAACAGTCATCACAGTAAGTTGAAAGGTCAGCAGCTGCACTTCCTGCCAGCTAAAGAAAGCAGCTACACACTAAACATCTGTAGAAGACATTTTATGGAGAAAAACTAAAGATATGAACTCAGAAATGTTGATGATTGTGAAGCGAACATCTCACGTTAAGGAGAGCCGATCCTGAACAGGAGCTTCTGCTGATTGTTGGTGTGTTTGATTAAACGTCTCTTTGTGGCTGATTTCACGCTGAAGCTTTCAGTCTTCACACTGACACCCTGCGGTATACTAGACAGATACCACCACTTAACGCCGCCGCCTGAGGGAAATACTGCCTCTTTTATGACGGAGGATTTAAGTGATGAGTTAGCATCATCGCCCATGAAGCTGTCAGTCGTGTATCAGAGGCTCGGCTGAGGTCAGACCCAAAACCGTGGTGGGAATGGCCCGTCAGTGGGCGGGTGAAGAGGGGGACAAACAGCCCACCCACAGTCCTTTGCTGGGCTTTAATTCCAGCCTGATTTTTGTTATGCAGCCCCCTCCTCCTCGTCCTCCTCGTCCTGCAGGGCAGAACAGTTTTACAAGCCCCCCTGAAGCCTGTTAATAAAGGCGGTGAAGGCCTCAGAAAGGGCCTGGTGGTGCTGTTTGGCTGCACATGGCAGCGCTGTAATAAAGTGGGCCATTCATCCTCCGCTCCCTTTCACCGGCTCACTGAGGGGACGTTTCAGGGAGGCTGCTTGTGTATGGAGAGCCGGGCTCATCCGGCTGCGTTCACTTTTAATTGATCCTGAGATTTGTGCATGTGAAGGTGGATTTTCTGTCTCCCCGTCTTGCGACTTCCTTTGTGGCGGGATGAGATTATGAGGCGGATGAGTGGCTGCTCTGTAGTGAAGAGTTGCAGCACTTAAAGACACTTTAGGTCGCAGAGATCACTCATCCTCCAACACACTGAACACACATCAACATCACAGTATTATTGATGTTTACTTTTAATACTTTTAACAAATGTGATTTTAAATGTTTTCATGCTGGTTTATATAAATGATAAAGACACTCTTCCAGAAGCGTATCAGTACTCTTTTATATTCATCTTACTAACACTTTAAATTCATCTTCCTCGTACTCACTCTGTTCTATGTTCATCTCTTCAACACATGGAGAAAACCAAACACTGACACACCTGTGACTGATGCTACGCTGTGATTGGACCATTGATATTTTGGGGGAGGGGTTTAGGAATAAAAGTGGACAAATAATCATTTAATTGTCAGTTAACGAGTGTATGATAACTAATATTCCATCAGCTGACAGAGTGAGTCATTACTATAATGATCCCTGAGATCATCAATGCTGCAGTCGGTCTATCTGGTTATTTCTTTAATTAGGAGGTAAATGTTCTTTTAATTCTTTAGTAATATCTTTGTAATTAGTAACTATTAGTCTGATCAGCTGAGGATGACTTTCAGGTGGCTTATCAAAAGCAAATTAAACATCATCAACAGACTAATGTGCGTTTGATGGTGCTGCCTGCAGAGTCTTAACTAATGACACGGCTCTGCTGTGAGGCTGAGTGGCCACATTAAATCAGCCTGCCCAACTTAATGTTAGGAGGTGTTAACAGATTGATTCTCTTAATCTGTTCAACTACATCAACAGTCAGCATGGGGTCGGTCAGCCGCCGGGTGTGTGTGTGTGTGTGTGTGTGTGTGTGTGTGTTTTAACCAATTTCACAGTCCATAGTCACGCACAGTTAAACTCTGCAGCAGCACAGTTTTGGGCAGCTCCCCCCTGATGAGGGAGAAAAGTCGGGGAGGAGGAGGGGGAGGCTGCTGCAATCTTCAAGTTCATTCAGCATGATTAAACCAGAGCCGGGACTTTTCTTCCCGGCTAATTATGTGGAAATTACAAAGACAATAAAGCATCTGGTAGTCATTCTTCCTCTTTCACATTTCCCTCAATATTGTGACAGGCTGATGTATTGTGGATGATCCTCGGCTCCCCACGCCGAGCCGCCAGAGAGCTGAGGTCAGCAGAGAGCAAATAGATGAATTTATAACTTTGCCTTTTCATGGCGGAGGAGCGGGGGGTCATTGTCCGCTGTTCCACCCCAGAGACCACCACTCACTCTAAGGACACCCAAAATGGCTCACTAATACCGTCCCTCCTCCCTTGTTCCCCCCCCCCCCCCCCCCCCCTTCTGTAAGACACAAAGAGGGACCCCCTCCACCTCCCAAATTGGCGGGCCACCCTGGTAAAAGGCGCCATGTTTTCTAATTCTTGTCTGCTTCCACAAATTCAGCACACAAGTCACAGAGACGCAGCTCACAAAGAGCAGGAAGTTCAACTGAAACCCAAGAAAACTCCTGAAATCTGTCGATAAAACACGTTTTCTACTTTATGTAGATCCATAAAATGATAAAATGATAAAATGATAAAATGACAGCAACATTTATTTAATTTAGCCCCCGTTTGGTGACTGGGACATTACTTCCACAACATTTGTTCCTCTGCGTGAATGCTTGAGAAGATTTCCAGCAGTGTTTTTGGTTGTTGTCTTGTAACTTCAACTTTGTGACGGATTCTTGAACATTAATCTTAAGAATTTGCTGGTATTGAGTCATGTGACCCTCAACTTTAACAAGAAGTACCAGCACTCGCCACACAGCCCCACAGCATGATGGCACCTCGTTCCAAAATGAAGCTAGCTTGTCCAAATGTGCTTCTTCATACCTCCAGCGACTCCATTCGTGTGCTTCTGCATCACATCCATCTGATCAAGATGTTCTTGAAGGTCATTGGAGGAGGTCTGTGGGTTGTTTTTCGTTCTCATCGTTCTCATCGTTCTCATCGTCCTTCGCCTCTCTGATATTTTTTGTGGCCTGTAGCCTTCCATTTCCTCACTATGACAGCTGAAATCTCTCAGATATCTTTTCGTCGCCTTCCCTTAAATCACAACGCTCAGTAATCTTTGTTTTCAGGTCATTTGAGTTGTTTTGAAGCCTCCATGTCGCCACTCTTCAGAAGAGTCAAACACCTTGAAACCTTAAATACCTTTTCTCATTATTGGATACACCTGTGTGTGGACTTCAATGCTGACACAGCCTCTTTCTAACCTCTGATTTAATTACATACAATTGAATATCGCCACACTCAAAAACACCCCAGTACTCAGCTTTGATTAGAAAATGATTGACACTTTGATAATTTCCTGTGAAGATTCAGTCAATTATTATGCAGTTTTTCATACAACTGTACTTTAAAACCTGGCAGGCCGCCCTGATAAAGGTGTTTTAAATCCTTGTATGCGTCCACAAAGTCCAACTGTCCTTTTTTTGAATGCTTTCCTCATGTAGATTAATTCTTGAAAACCTGCAGTAACTGATCCCAGTATTTATTACAACAGATGCAGCTGAGATAGTCAAAAGTTGGAGAGAAAACGACTAAGTGGACGTTGATCGTTTCATTAAGTGAAAACAGCAGTTTGGTTAAACATATGTCAACTCCACCTAAAGCAGTTCAATCATCCTTTTCTGAACTCAAAAAGATTTTAAGTTTATGAAACGTTTTCATTTTCCTTTTGTATATTATTTTTTCATTTTTACAAATAAAGTATCACAATGTTTGTTTGTTTTTGTAGCCAAAACATCACAAGTCATTGAATGCATGTGAATTAATCCCACGTGAACATATTCAGATGACTTGTCGTGTCTGATGTTCAGCTCATCACGGAAACCTGCACTTTTAATTTCTGTCAGTGACTTAATCATCAAATCATTTCATTATCAATGTTTGTTATTCCAACATTATGATGAAAAACATTTAAATGAGCCGATGAAACACGTCGAGCAACTTTTCATTTCCGTTCTCACCTCATATCCACCAATCTCCTCCACCTGATGTCCAACATCTCTTACTCCAGTGTCCTGCTGTTCTCCACCTTAATTAAATGTGCACTTCATTAATGTAAATTGGGGGGCTTTAATGCCCTTGTTGAAATTCTGAAGAAAGTGCAGTGGCCTTGCGAAATGCTCCGGCATCATTGCAAATTAGATTAGGGACCAAGAAAGGCAGTAAAATTAGAATGATAATGGTTGATATGGCTCCCTGACAGGCATGACTATTCAAGGATCAATGGGAGGTTGAATGCTCTGGCGGAGCCCACTTCTCAAAGGCCGGGGGACAAACGTCAGCCTACAGATGTGCCTTTTGGAAGCACTTGAAATTAGTTTAATTTGGTAAATGGCAGGGATTTAGAAGCTTTTAGCCCGACTGTAACAAGACAAGAATACATTGAAATGTTTTGCCCTGCTGTCATTAGCATAAAACAGGGTTGGGCCAATTTGCATTCCCAAATTGGCCCAACCCATTTTTTTTCCCTCCATCAGATGCATCTTTTTTCCTTTACAAGATTGCATTTGCATTCGCTCCTGAACATTGTTTTTTAACCCGCCGTAATCCTTTTAAAGGGGAGGGGATGGCTTGATTTTATTCCAACTAATCTAATCAAAGACACCAATTAGGAGGTAATTTTGATTAAAGTCCAATAACTCTAACAAGGCTTCCTGATAAGACCTGCGCTCTCTGTGGCTGTCAGGTTTAGGTGAGATTACTGTCTGTGACAAGTTCAGAAGCTAAAATATGTAAATGTCACCGTCACATACTTTAAATAACACTGTATGATGATGAAGCTGCTTAAACAGACTGCTTCCTCTGCGGCCTTTTATTCCTCCTGCAGCAGACTGACATCATTGACCTCATGGCTTTGTGGGTGAGCAGATGGACCTGAACCACTCCTGAAAAGAGCGAGGGAGGAAGGAAAGGAGGGCGGGGGGTATCTAGAAAGAAAAGGTTGAGGAAGTGACTTTTTAAGTCTCTGGGAAAGATTAAGATTCCAATAGAAGAAACAAAGAAACAGACTCATAGATATTAAATAATATTTAATAAATACGATAAAAGCTGAGAATAGAGAATAAAGTGTACAACAATAGTTAAATGCTGAACATTCATAATATAAATCTTTATTTATTCAGATTAAAAACATCTCAAAGTACATTTAAAACATCAGAATAGTTAAAAATGCAAATATTCAAGGAGCTACAAATAAGAAGAGAATTAAATGTCGAGCAGCGTAAAATCAGTTTAGTCTAATTAATAATTCAAATCAGCAGATAATGTTACGTGCTGCACATACTTTTCAAGTTTGTAGTTACAAAATCAAACAGAATAACATTTTCAAAAGGCCTGATTGTGTCTGACAACCTTAAAACATCAAACTACACTGTCCCAAAAAAGAAGGATCAATGCTATTTGTAGGCTTGTTGCTTTTAGGCAAACTATAAAATGGAAACTGTATCTGTTCACTCAACTGAAGATGGTTTGTTAAAGAGAGAAACACAGGTCATGGCAAAGTGGCAACTGGCAGCCCCATAATTAATCAGCTTCCACTGTAATTAAGGTGTCCATCAACAAGCCAGGCAGCAGCGCTCAGCCTGAAGAAATCAACCTGCAGGAATAATGAGTTCACCTTTAACTGGCTCAGTAACAGATAAACACCACGTTACAGCCTGAATGCACAATTCTTCTGATGTATCATCGTTTGTAAATTCATCTCAGCGCCTCAGCAGGTTTAAAAGAAGATTATAGATAGATCTGATAGATGAAATTGGTATAACCAGAATCTAAAGGGTTAATAAATGGTTTATAACTCACTATAATAAAACACTGGACTGTATGCAGTGCTAACTTTACCAACAAACTATGACTTCATTATATTACATTATATGTGTTCAAGTGTGAAACCATCTAATGTCTCGCTTCTACACTAAGAAAAGATTATTCTGACTGTATTTCATATAAAAAACAACCATATACGACTTCAGTCCTGTTTTATTTGTGTACAAACTGGTAGCCCAACAGTATTAAAAGTAAAACACTGAAAATGCTTGAATGGTCTTAATACAGGAAGTAATGTTAAATAATAATTGAGTCAAGTTATAAGTTATTATAAGTTATTATTTGCATCAGGTAACCGGTAACTTAGGTTCACTATCCTCCTCATTATGACGCTCCTGCAGCAGGTGGCGCTAATTCTCCAGTCGGTGCCATTAAACTGTTGCAGAAGAAAAAATGTCAAATCAAAAAAATATGCATCAAAACATTTATGAACTCTTTATTATTCTGTGATCAACTTCTTTGTTCTCGAAAGTATAAAACAGTATCGTCTGTATAAAAACGGTTGTGAGGATTTTCTGATTTCGTTTGTTTGACTCTGTGTTGGTTTGTTGTTATTCGAATGAACGCTCTTTTGATCTCATCGTACAAATATCCACATTTTGTCAATAAATTTCAAATTTAATAATGAAAAGAAAAAACATATTTATGGCTGAACCTTACGAACAGCCTCTCTGCCAGAGTGCTGTTGAGCCTGACACTGAACACCAGCTGCTGCATTGTTGTTTCGTGACCTCTGACCTTTCTCCTCCTGAGAATCAATAGCAATTAAGTGAATTAAAACGTGTTTGTATCTCATATCTCAGAGATTATATCACAGTGTTTGTTGATTTTATGTTTCCACATATTTACATAAAACCATCTTTAATTTGCTCCGTAACCTTGAAGGAGCTCCTCGCTGCTAAAAGCCCAGCGAGCAGTCTCTAAATACGGGCATCCTCGTGCCAGTATGCAGCCATGGATCAATGGTAAAAAGTGGAATTAGTCATTCTAAATCATGCAGCTGTGGTCGAAGAGAGCTCCTCCAAAAATCATTAAACAATCATGTATTCCCATTGATTTATTCTAAATACCTGAGGAGAGAGCAGATTAAAGCAGGGAAGAGCTGGCTAATGCAGATGAAGCAGCTGAAGGATGGGGGGTCCTCGGGGAACGCTTTTGTCCTAATCAGAAGGAAACAATACTGCTGCAATTACCAGCCTAAGCAGGTCTATTAAGGCTCCTTCACTTGACATATTTATGTATTTCAGATACTGCAGGCCACATTAAATGGAGTTTACTGAGGCACTTTTACATTTCTGCAGTAAACAGTGGACACACTGAGGACACGAACAGCCAGATATCAGACCTGATAAAATAAAACAAACCAGCTTCACAATATTTCTGATTTATGAACATGAAGCTCCAACTAACAATTGTTTTTATTATTGATTTATCTGCAGATAATTGTTTGGTCTATAAGGGAGCTGCAACAATTAATCGATTCATTGATTTGCCAACCAGCAGAAAATCAGCAACCATATTGATGATCAAATGTTCAAATTTTCAATCAAAAATGCCCCATATTCATCTTCTCAGTTGCTTTATTTTATCATATATCTTTAGACATGGCTGATTGATGATTAGTTAATTGACAGAAAATGTTAAAATATATTTAGTATTATTCATTAGTGATTATTTTTCAAGAAAAATGGCCAAATCTTATCTTTTAGCTGTAAAAAAAAAAAGTTCTTATTTCAAAATGTATTAATCGTTTAGCAAACTCTCAGATTTATCCTTTGACCCAATGAAGGGCCTCGACCCTCAGGTTGAGACCCACCACATTAGAGAAACAGCAGGCTGAGAATAATTTCATGACTTCCAGAGATTAAACACAAAACCACTAAAGGTATTCACAAAGCCGGCTATATAGATGTAATTTGATTAATTCATTTATCGCAGCCAATTGCCTCATAAAATACAGATTAATAGAAACTATCAGTTTCCATTCAGAGGCATGAATATGACGAGAGCCAGATATCCATTTAAATAAGTCTCACAAGTTGTTTCTATTGGCGGTGACTTTAAAGCCTTGTAACTTATTCCCTCGGAGGAAATATTAATCAGGCCCAGATTAAGAAGCGCTCGGCACATTTGCTTAATGTCTCTGAGGAGATGGAGGAGAGCGTATTTTAAATTACACATCTATAACAAAGCTTTTACATCTTCAAATAAAAAAAAAAAAAGAAAACAGGAGCCAGAAGGCCGCCGCTGTCTGGAAGCTTTAGTCAAATCCTCCTCCGCGTGAAACAGATGCAGAGCATTCAGGATTTGGAGAGATTAAACAGATTGGAAGTGAAATGTTGTTTTCAGAGGTGCTTCTCGGTGCTTCTCTTTCAGAAACGGTCACTGTACATCTTATTGAGCTGTAACTGTGACGGAGGAATCCTTTCTTCAGCTGAGCAAAGACGGATGGAGACGCTGCTGCTGTTTGAACAGCTGAGAGTCAACACACAGAAAGAACTTCCATCATGTGCTGTTTAACAAGCCCGGCACATCTCAGGAGGAAAACGTCTTTATTTAGCTGCTGCTCACAGCAACAATGGTACAAAGTCTGTTACAGCCGGAAAATCTGTTTTACAGCCAGATTACAGAAGAAACTGATGCTACTTATTCTATGAGTATCAGCTCATCTATTTATTGTTTAGCCTACTGGAGCTAAACAACAACATCAACACTTTTTAAAGCTAAAATTGCTTTTTAGAAGAATCTTGCTTCATTTGGTTTTATCGAAGTTTTATTTCATGCATTTTATTTCATTTTATTTTCTTTCTTTCCCTTTTTATTTGATGTTATTCATTCCTTTGGTTTAGTCCAAGCGAGTCGCTCTGAATCTGAAACATGTACATGTCCAATCACAGTGGCTCCGTCCATAGTTTGACTAGGGCTTAATGTCATTGTGTTTTTATAATTTAAAACTAAATTATAACTACTTTCTGTAAGTGTAATACTGAATCTGTGCAGTGCTGCTTTGAAACGTAACATGACCTGAGTGAATAGAGATTCCTGTTTAACCCTGTACATGAAACATAAACCCAGCTGTAAGTTCAGATAATTGTAGCTCTGAGCTTCATATATTATGAAACGTAGTTCATCAGTTCTGCTCCACTTCAAACTCTCATCTCACAGTTCAACTCTGATGAGCAACAAGAAAAGCAAAAGTCAATTCAACTTTGATGAAACCTCAGAAAAAAACATTTTATCATTGTCGTGTGTGTGTGTGTGTGTGTGTGTGTGTGTGTGTGTGTGTGTGTGTGTGTGTGTGTGTGTGTTACACTGAAGATCGACTGGGCACAAACATGTTGAGCGCTCAAATCGAGCCGGTCGATATTTCTTCAGCACAAACACAGAAAATGAAAGCAGTTGTAAAGGCTGAGGCGACTGTTCTGCCACAGCAATCTGCATCCAACGCAGGATTGACTGCGGCTCCGTCTTCAGTGTGTGGGTAATCAATGAGGGTAGGGGTTGGGATGTAATGATTAACTCTATATGGGGGTTCCTTAGGCTGCCTACAGGAGGACGGGGGACACGCTGGAGCTGAGGACGACAAAAGATCCATACCTGCACATTAGTCACCATTAACACAATATTGCACTGTTTGGTTTGCAGCATCTCCAAGTTAAAGGCGCTAAAAGCATCACTTCACATAGAGATTCACCAGTCAGATGTGATAACAGCATAAACAGCACTGAGTTACGTTCAAAAACTCAAAACGCCACAGAAATAAATGTATTTAAAAGTAGAAAAATGACTGAAAACATTCACTTTAAAATACATCTTTAAACAGATACGTATATATAAAAGCAGGAAGGTAGCAAAGATCAATACTGTAATACTGTAATACTACAATAAAATACTGATTTAGACCTGAACTCGTGTGCATGTTACTACTGTGATATACCGTAATCCTCACGTCTGTCTACTAGAAATGACATTCATACAACAGTAAATAGCTAGACTGAATAAAATGTTGTTAATTATCATATTTGGTACTCAACCAATCACCTTTATGACTGCATTGCTGTTAAAAAGATGAAGTAGAACAGAGAAGAACCAAAGAGAAGTTGGAAAATTGACTTTAGCAGAGTGTCGGAGGGTTTTATGGATGTGGATTAAACCGAGTGCTGCTCAACTGTTAAATGAGACACCAGCAGGAAGCTTCAGCACGAGCCCACGAGCACGAAACTGACTGCAGACGCAACTTCTGGAGTCGCAGTTTACGAGCAAAGCAGGAAGAAGAAATCTAACATATAGATTTCTATAAATTATAGAAATGAGTGAAAAGGCTGTGATAGGCGATCTTTAACAGACTCCGACTGAGATCAGGGCTAATCATGATGTCCTGTCTACATGCAGGTTGGATGTTAGATGATGTTATAGACGTGTAACAGCAGCTGTAGAATAAGCAGCACGTGTCGGTGTGTCTGCAGCATTAATGTGTCTCCAGTGGCCTTCGTGTTGACAAAAGCTAACTGATGACAGCCGAGCAGACGCAGCAGTCACGAATACTGCAGGAAAAAACAGTGTTGACCCTGCTTAGATTGGATTTACCGCAAGGCTGGATCCAACCACTGGAAGACATGATGGATTATTGTAATGGCCACCTCCATGGCCTCTTTGTCATGTTTAAATGGCAATACATTTTATATGGGAGGGGGGGTGTAACCATGTAGGGCTGAGGAGGCACATGATGTGTTTGAGGTGTAAATAAAAATGTGTCATAGGTTCACTTTGTGCTGTTTCCAACTCAAACACACTCGTGTCTCTACTATTGATCGCCTTTCATTACGTGCATTAATCAGACAGAATTAACAGATGTTTTTACATCTGCAGGACGTTGATGGCATTTAGTCTCCCAAACGTTTGACAAACAGAGATACGTTTTCAATCAGATACAGGTAGATAATTCACTGATATAAATATAACAGTATCAATTAAATAATGCACTTTAACACACAACATCCAATAACTTATTACATACTATGGTCATGTATATATTTATGTAGGAGCCAACCTATGCTGTGATCTGGTCGTGGTTATCAAGGACAATGGCCGCTGGATCATGTGACAACATCTCCGCCGCCATAACTTCCTCTGGACTGGTAAGATGCCCGAATCATGTGACGTGAATTTCGTCATCAGGTGGACACGTTTGTTACTGTCATTAGACTTATTGCAGCAACGTATATATGTATATATGTGTATATATGATGGTAATTATCTGTGTCATCAGCGACATCTGACCTTTGACCTTTTCATGGTACGGTAATATTAATAATACAGTTTAATTATAAAAAAACAGATATTACAAAGTGTTTTACAAAATAAAAAAGAAACTGAAAAATATACACATTTTCCCATGAGGCTCAGTGTTTGACAATAAGAAATATCAGAAAATTGGAGGTGAAAACTAGAAAACTGAAGTGAACAATGATCAAATATTTATCCAGGAAGCCGTGCTGGTAATCAGTAATATTCCCCGTCGGAGTCCGACTGGTTTCCAGCTGCGTTATCTGCCGCCTCTTCTCAGCCGTCCGTGATTAAGTGTGAGAGTCTTTCAGCTCGCAGGACAATCATTACACTCTTATCATCTCTGTTCCCATGAAGCATGAGAGCGAACAAGTTTATTTCAGAGGAATCTGAAAAACAAAAACACCTTAAATATCAATATAATGATACAACAGTTTTTTGTTTTTTTTATAATTTATTATTTATATGCAGCAGGTATTTATTTTATGAATAAAATAATAATACTATTACAGTTATGTGTATTATTACTTTATTTTCCTTTATGTCTGAGACTTTTTATTCGTTGCTGTTCTTTGTCATCAGTGTATTAATATCTCTGCAAACTGATCTTCCCTTCAGAATAAAAGTATTTTCATTTCCTCTTATTACAGCTGTGTTTTACAGCTACATTATAGTGAGTCATAAAACATGTATTAACTCTTTATTAATGATAAACTACCTACTTATGTTTCTATAAATGAGCTGAATTCCTGTTTTCTTTGCAGACTTCTGTCTCTTCGAGGTGTTTGGCTGTTTATAAAGACTCCATTACAGCAGAGAGGAAGCTGAAGATGCTTCCTGGAGGAGTTTTCTTGTCATGATTGGCTGACAGGGAGAAGGAGTGAGCAGGACAGGTTCATCTATTTGGAGATGGACAAAGCTCCCACGCTGGGGCAAACAGTCTATAACAGAATGTAAATGAAGTAGCCTGTGCCAACAAACCACTACTTTCTCTTTATCATGAATAAATATTAGTGGCTCTCACTACGCTTGTTCTCCCACAAAGGCCTGTGAGCGGCGTCACATTCCTGCCTGTTGCTACACCGAGCATCTTCATCGACCTCTGCGGCAGAAACATGGAGGGACAAGGAAGGGAGGCTATCAAAGAGTCGGAAAGTCATTAACCTGCAACCCAGCTGGATGAGGAGATGCATCAAACCGGGTTTACCATCAGAATCTGAGAGAAACTGAGTGAGAAGAGAGAAAACCCAGAGGAAGATGGGCAGGAAATTAGAGAAATGAGAAAGAAGATTATCTTATGTGAGACGAAGCAAAAAGACGAGGGATGTCTCAGTGACAGCGCCCTCTAGCAGCTGGAGTCATGAGATCAGGTGACGCTACTATAAAGGAAAATCACGCTTCACTTTCTGTTTACGATCAACACGATTCTTACTGTTGGTGTGTTTATCAGGTGAATAATGATGTTTTAATAAGTGTCACTATTGACACCACAACAAGTCGTGAATGTTAAGAGCTAAACCTACATTTTATTATTTCAGTACTTCATATTCTTGAATTAAGAACGCTGTAAACCTTCTTTTCCCAGTGTGAGTCAACATCAGTTGGGTTGTACTTAGGGTGAGGCGACTCTGTCACCTAGAAATTACATTTATATCCTACTAAATTAAAGCTCCATCAACACATTCAAACAGGTTTTAGGAAGGACAACAAGTTGTTGTTTTTGTGCCTAAACTTGACTTAACACAGCTCTGTTGGGTTTTAGCGGTACCGGTCGTCCTTACACATAAATGACTGATATATGTGGTTTATGCAATAATGTTAACATTATCAGTGTTAAACACAGAGTTAAAGATCATAACTTTAATGCTGCATGGCTGCTAGGAGTAAGACGTTTAATGTCAGAATATGAAAACACAAATCAGAGTGTTTGCATGCTGCAGCTCTGGTTGTAATGACAGTATGGTATCAGTGATATAAGTGGAGGCCACACAGATGTGCAGTTGCAGCAGCAGCATGTGAAGAGTTGATTTGAGCGCTGTCTCTGGTGACAGACTGCTGTCTCGGAGCTTTAAATGGTTTTTCTGTCTCTCAGGGAGAATGGAGGGGATAAACTGCACTCTCCAATCCCCAGACCCATTTAGGGAGCAGATGAAAAGGCAGACAGACAGGCTATACATGTTCCTCCACTTTTATTCAGCCAACCAGCTGATAAACAAAACAGCAAATATCCACTGCATTTTTTTGACAGCCACTTTTCACCTGCCACTCCACATAAAGACGCCGCCTCCCGCTCTGCTTTTTCTCCTCCGTCGCTGTCAATCACGGCGGGCCTCCCTGATCGCTGCTGCTTCACGTCTGCTCCGCTCTGATCGCACTCTGACAGCCCATTAATTCACATCAGCAGCTGAAAATAATTATGGCATTATGGGAACACTAGTCATTATTTAGAATATGATTAAACGTTTCCGTGTCTATTGACTCGGACCGCTGTGATTTATGCATTTGTTTAGTCAATAGTGTAGTTGAAATGATGCCATTAATTATGTATGGAGAGTCCTCCTCCTCCTCCTCCTCCTCCTCCTCTGCTGCTGTTCACAGCCTGACAGATGTAAGAGCAGGAGTCATCATAGTTTAGGGAATTGCATGGTCCCACAATCTATCTCTAGCTCCATCTTTACGCTCTTTATCTCCCTTTTATATTCTCTCTCCTCCCTCTCATTTAATGGACTTTAAGTCCTTAGCTGCAGTTTTTAGTCCTCGTTCATTCCTTCTGTGTTTCAACAGCCTGATTAAAAGAGGAAAAACATGTTTACAAGGTTTGTTAGAAAGATGCAAAGAGTCACATGTGGATTAGAAATGCATTGAGCTGTTTTGATCAGTACTTCTTGATCTTTATTATCAACACCTCATGCAGATGATTCAACTGATTCACTTTTAGTTTTTATGAAGTTGAAGTACAACTAGCTGCTGCAGGAATGTTTGTTATGTTTACATTTCATACACTTTACATATTTATTCTGTTATAATCTGCTTTTTATTTTTTACTCATAGTTAGATTGTTGTGTTGTTAAATGTTAAATGTCATTTGTTGTTGTATGTCTGCGTTAAATGTTAAATGTCACTTGTTGTTGTATGTCTGCGACACTGTGGACACTGAGCAAACGGTATCTCGTTTTCTTGTATGTGTACATATGGGAAAATGACAATAAAGTTGAGTTGAGTTGAGTTATGCCAGATGAATATGATTATGACTGAATGTAGTATGGTGTGACAACAGATAATAACTACAACAGGGCCTCTGTTTAAAGCTACAGGTAGATATAAGTGTGTTATTACAGTTACCACCCTTTAGTGTTTATGTAACCGGCTCTTCAGTCTCTATCCATCCTCCCTGTCAGTCTGTGGTCTTAGCCGGAGGTCAAAGGTCACCCACCACCCCCTTGTCACGTCGCCCTCGAGTAATTTCCATTTTAATGTCACACTTCTAATCTATCAGAGATGTGACGGACGTCACACAGCAGGTTTAAGTCCTGTTCCCCTGAGATGTGACTGTTTAAAATGATATGATCTGCTGCTGAGAGGCAGCCACCAACTGCCATTATTATTATTATTATTATTATTATTATTATTATTATTATTGTTATTATTATTATTATCACCATCATTATTATATTATTATTGTTATTGTTATTATTATTATATTTATTATTATTATTATTATTATTATTATTATTATTATTATTATTATTATTATTATTATTATTATTATCATTACTATTATTATTATTATTATTATCACCATCATTATTATATTGTTATTGTTATTGTTATTATTATTATATTTTTTATTATTATTATTATTATTATTATTATTATTATTATTATTATTTATGTTTTAAAGACAGATTTGGTATTGTAGGATCATGTGACGAACTCCTCCAGGATTATTTTTAGATTAAACTTTGAACAGTTTAATCTAGTTCGTGGTGTGTTTGTGTGTAAAATCTGCACTCAGGTACTTATTAGGAAACAATCACAAGTCAAAAAGCTTTTACCTGGAAGCCGTACCTGGTTGTGACTACAGCAACATGAAACTGTTTCAGGTTACGTTCAGACAGCAGCGAATAAAGGTAAAAAATGCCTAAATATACTTTTTTTAAAAACAAGAAATGAAATGTGTTAATTTTGCAAACATTCAGACATGATAGATGCTAAAATCTAAATGTTCACATATCTTCATCAGTATCGTTCTTTACAGCGAATCACTCAGATTTTAATTACTTTACGTTAGCGTGTGTGTGAGTGTGTGTGTGTGTGTGTGTGTGTGTGTGTGTGTGTGTGTGTGTGTGTGTGTTGCTTCACACACCATCATTTTGTCCTGTCAGAGAAACCTGAGCATGTAATGTTGATATTTCACAAACAGAATGATGTTTTCAACATTGTGAGAGATGGCTGGTTCCAGTCGCTGCCTTCCCCTTGTGCCTGACGCGGGATATTAATGCGCTCCAGTAACTGTTAATTTCACTTTGGAGAAGTGATTTATGGGTAGATGGCGAGCAGAGGCATAATCTAATTGAGATCAGAATGGCTGTTTCTCACACAGTCACGCCTGCACCTTCCAGATGGGGCACCGTGATGCATAATGAGCAAATAATCCATGAAATTAATAAAAAACTATTCTTCAGCTCTTCATGGAGAGGAGAATAAATACAAATAGGAATCAAAGTGTTTTTCTCTTTTTTACACACTTGAAGGGAGAGCAGTAGGCGGCACGATCAATGGAGAGAAGCAGCATAATCAATCTGAGATTGGACTGTCTGTCTCGCTTTATAAAACAATAAGCAGCAAGGAGGAGCTTTCTGCACCATTAATGTCTTCATCATCATCATCATCAAACGTCTGCATCCCTCAAATGACCTGACAGGATGGAGACACACACACACACACACACACACACACACGGATGTTTGAGGACAGGAAACAGGAAACAGGATCCAGATCAATACAGAGGGAAGCACCAGCAGAACACCAGAAACAACAAACTGCAAACGAAATATTAAAGTATTAAAGGACCGTACCGGCGTTTTTATGCATGTTGTAGCTTATGTGAAAGAAATATGAAACATAACTTCACCCTACAAACGTTACTGAACATACCTGCAAAATCGGTCAAAGTCTGAGTCTGCAGCAGGTTTTTACCTCCAGAACAAAATATTCCCTGCTTCAGATCTTCATATTTAATATATAATAAATAATATACCCACCAAACATTTGTCCTCAACACCTTCTGTTTACACTGATGACACTTACTTTTATAGATAAATATGAATTTTACATTATGAGATCAGGTCATATCAGGACAGCGTGTGTCAGATTATATTTTATTACAATTTGTCACCTTTCGTCCAAAAATAAACTACCATAATGTTTGAATGCTTTGCTGAATTATAACATTTACAACATATAGATGCTGATATTTCTCCGATCGGCTGATAAAACTAAACTTAATATTGATTAAACGTTTTCCTGGTTCTGTTTAAACTCTCACAGCTTTGTTAAGGTTGTTTTAGTTAAATATTAAAAGCATGACGTGTGCAGTTTATTAACATTTCATCTAAACCATCATCTTTCCTGTGTTCGAGTCACTGAACCACATCTGAAACTGACTTTTATCAAACAGATTAAGTAGAAAGAGAGAAATACTGAATTTTAAAACCACACGACCGAATCTTTCTTTAAAAATCTGAATGTGTTAAAGTAGATCGATTATCAATTATTTGATGAGACTGTCGACAGAGAATTAATGAACTACTGTGATAATCAATAATAAATGAAGTCATTTATTATGTGTGTTTTTGGCACAAATATTATTCATTTTTCTCTTGTGTTGAATCATTTTTGATTCAATGTAATTTAATACTTTTATAGTAGAGTCCAGGAAGTCCAGCAACCAGACTGTGGAAGCTAAAAGGGATCCAAATGAATAAATAATAACAAATAAATAAATATTAATAGATTTTCTGTCAACTGAATATTCTGTCGGAAAAAAACAAAACACATTTTTGAAACTGTGCTGAAAGTTTTTCAGCTTTCTGACATTTTATAGACAAAATGATGAATTGATTGAATGCAAACTGCCTCTATTGGCTCCTTTAATGAAACCACTCAGATCTCCACAATCAGCAATAAAAGGATAAATGTGATTTAGAACCATCATCAGAATATCGCGGACCTGCACGGTAACCGTCTAAGTGTCCTCGAGAAGACGGATGCTGCACGAAAAGAGACGATAGTGGAAGAAATGTCCCGTTTATCGATCGACAAAACGATAAGGTTTTCAGCCTCATGCAGCTGCTTCTCTGTCACAAAAGATCCATAACACTAAACGGTGACGGCTTTCTGCAGAATATCCTGTATTGATTTTTACATAAGAATTCATCTTTCTGCATTAGAACACAGAGGGGAGCACATTTCCAACAAAGACCGAGCAGCTGTATTTATCAGTATCTGATTGATGCGTCATTGAGACGTGTCTGCGGGGTCAAAGTGTGTCGGCAGTAATGAACTGTGTTTAATGTAGAGGTGAGGAGGGGGTGTTGCACTATTACATCACACTATTTACTCGCTCGGTATCGTGGAGGCAGAACCTCCACTCGTCTATATGTTCATAGACAACAAAGACAAAAGGTCAAAGCTCAAAAACTTGAGGTGAATATTTGTAGAAAAGCTGCCTGCAGGTCAAAAGTCAGTTTGTTAGCCTGCAGAGGAAGCCTCCTGAAGCTGACCAATCAGAACACAGTTGGCTCATCAGGAGGCGGACCTTAAAGAGACAGGAGCTAAAAGAGTTATTGCACTTGAGTTAACTGCATCTAGCTGCCGTTGGATCAATTTTATTTATTTTTAACGTCCTCCTTGAATATAATCCAGATAGCAGCAACATTTCCTACAAAACAAACGAATCGTAAACTAACATCGTTTCTAGGAGACGAGGTCTTTACAGATGGATAAACGTTAATAAACGATGACGGCGTCTTCACGTCGTCCTCGTGATGTTGGATCCAGGTTGGAGGGAGTCCCGCGGGATGGCAGCGATTTCAATTTACTCAGAGAGCAGGTCTGCACTTCTCTCTCAATAAATACCTGCGGATTGGATTGAACACACTTAAAGTCATTGGCTGTAAATGAGAGAGACTGTGAGGTCAGCAGACTTTATAGACCCATTATAATGTGGCTGCAGCGACCCGGCCGGCAGGAGCTGCATTATTCAGGCGCATTGTCCCGTCAGTTATAACATGCAGGGAGGAGGTATTGAACCACAGCAGGTGATCAGTTGATGGATTGATTCCTTCCAATGTGAACATATTGGCACTATAGCTTTTCTACCAGCAATTCTTCACATCAGATCTCAAGACACGAATAATCTGATATGGTTTAAAAAACAACAAATGTTCAGTTATGTGAAATGTTGTAAATATAATGTAATATAGATCATATCTGGTTAAAAATCTTTAAAACGTCTGTTGTTCATTCTAAGAGTTGAACTGATCAAGTTTAATACTGATTAATGGATCAATCGATTAGTTGATCGACAAAAAATTACTTTGCTGAAATTAATCGGTTTTTTTTGGTTTGTTTGTTTTTTAAATAAATGTGATAATTTGCTGTATTTTCCTGTCATATGTGAATGAACATCATGGTAGTAAGTAAAGCTGCAGCTGTCTAAGGTGAGTCTACACCGGTCGTGATGTAAGCGATCCTGCAGGTACGTCCAGGTGTAAAACTGACATAGAGAGAAGAAGAACTTTTCTTTTCTTTCATTTTAATGTTGACTGACTGTTAGACTGATTGATTAGTTGCAGTTACCGTCAGTAAAGGACCTGCTGTGTGTGTGTTTGGACCAGCAGCTGACCCCCCCACCCACCACCACCCGTCCCTGCAGGGGCCCCTCTGTAATCCTATAAAGTGGAAAAATACCAATTTGTAACCAGTTTGTCTCACAGCAGTGTTAAAGCGTGCTTTGGTCACGCCTTTATTTAAACATCACACGCAGCCAGTTACCCATCATGCATCACTGCTGCGATGCCACATCACTGTTGGCCTTACACGTCCATGTCTCCATCTAACGAGACGAGATGTCATTAACAGAGCGTCAGTCGAAGCTCACATGATGAAAGCGTGAAAAACGTGACATGTCTGTATCATGTCTGTTACTCAACAGATGTTTAGTGTGTTTTTTATGAATAAAATTAAAAATGTGCTTAAAACCAGGAGGACAAACACCTGAAATGAGCATGTTAGCATGTTGATGTTATAACGTATTCTAACTAGTGAAATAAATACTGTTGTAAATTAAATGAAGTAAATATAATGCAACCAGATCATCTCTAACAGCAGGTTAGTGGCCCCACACCTCGCTAACATTGAAGGAAATCTCCCGCTCTGTGTGGCTGCAACAACACAAAGAAAACATCATCTGATTCTGTTATTATCCATCATGAAAATCAAGCAGGTATTTTCATACAAAACAAAGGATTCCTCGTCCTGTGTGGGGTCCCTGAACCCCAGTTTGGGAACCGTTTTCCTGTTTTCATGCTGCTGCATTGAGTTCAGATTTGAATCAAGACAGATTATATATATTTACTATATGAATATACACACTACAAACTAAGTGTGATTTGCACATTTTATTATTAACTGTGATGGTGATGTTCATGCCTGCAGTTAAAGGGACAGACTGCAAACACATTTTAGCATTTAGCTAAAGTCTTGACTTGTCATTGATCAGTTTAACCCTTAAACCGTCATTTTCTGGATCGGCTCTTTGTGGTTCTTCTGCTCTGAACTGGAACAGTGGAATAAAAACCCGGTAACAGTTTTATGATTCGTTAAGAGTGTCGTTCATTGTTCTGGCAAAGCGCTGTAATAATCACTTACATCCATTAAAAGAACCTGCTGAAGCTCTCACAGATGCCACCGCTGCCATTAACATCACAGATATTAGAAGAAAAGGTGTCAATATTCACATGTATTGATGGAAGTGTCCAGATAACATGTGAGCTCCGTTTTAGTGCAGATTCTCTCTTTAAGAGGATGAACTCCAGCCAGCCTCACTCCACCAGCGCTAATATCCCAAATGCTTCTTATGACCTACTTATGAAGTCAAGCTCAGAGAATCTATTGATCCGATCGGCCAATGATGGGATGTGTCTGTGCCCAATCAGAGAGGAGCCCCAACACAGAGCGCCTTAAGTGCCTCCCTGTACTTCCCTTATAACCAGACGCTGCCCCGAGTCAAAGGTCAGAGGTCACCAACCCACCCAAGGTCACCTCGCTTTAACATTGGACCAGAGTTAATTCAATTTCCACACAACACAGCTTCTACTAAAATGAAATCCTTTTGAACAGCAGAGGGGGAAGCTAATCGAATGAAAGTCTGATTTAACTGCCAAAGTATTTTCTCTGCGTATTTAATCAATACTTTAAGACTCATAATACCCCGGGTCAGCGGCGGAGAGATCTCCATAATTGATCAGAAGAGGTTCTCAAGTTCAGCAGGTTACTGTGCTCTCCCTCCCGCCTCGTTTTCATGGAGTTATTTATTGTCAGCTGGTGGAGACAGATCCTGCTACCTGACGTGTTGAAGACGTTTCATGCACGTTTCCAGCTCTATATAGTTACATTCTGGCGCTGCAGCAGATTATTTTATCCTCAAAAACAAAAAAATATTTGCCAACGATTTTGGTAAGCCATGAATCATTTAAGTCATTCTTAAAGCAAAAACTGCAAATTCAGTTCCAGTTTGTCAAAAGAATTTTCTGGGTCATATATCATTATAACCTGAATATCTTCAGACAAAACTGAAAACTGTTTTAGAAAAGGACTCATATCCTGCACATGTCCAGCTCTGTATTTCTATTCTGTCTCTACTGGAATATCTCTGCATGGTTTCCAGTTAAAACCTCCTTATTGATCTTATCCTGGTCCTTTCTGCAGCCCCTCAGTTCAGCCTCTGTCTGAAACAGGACGTTTTAGCTCCTGTCTCTTTAAGGCCCGCCTCCTGATGAGCCCGCTCTGTTCTGATTGGTCAGCTTTAGGAAGCTTCCTCTATGTAAACAAACTATAGTAGCAGGATTTGTGACAAATTCTGCTACTATAGTTTGTTTACATTTGTTTACATGAAACGAGAGTTCGAGCAGGTTGACTTTTGTCTTGCAGGCAGCATTTCTACATGTTCACCTTCATGTTTAACATCCAGGAGTTTATAACGTATATATTTCTGTCCCCTCAGCGACCGTCCAGCTGTAACTAAACACAAACACAGTTTTCTCCACATCCTCACTTTGTTTTCGCTGAGCTCAGCTACTGCACGTCTACTTTTGATTTTATTTCATTTTGTTTGATTTTTACGAGAGCTAGTAAAACACATTTTGATCCTCCCGAGCTGTTAAAGTGTAAAGAGCCTCGACTAAACAGCTCCGTCACCCGTCTGCCAATAAAAAATGAAAACCCATTTAAGCCAATGGAGGTGCAGCAGTGTGTCTGCGGTCAGTCAATAAACCAAACAACAGGCCGGCAGGTCGGATCAGGCGGCACGAGCGTCCGGTGGAGACAACAAGGTCACAGAGCAAATCCCAACCAAAGCTTCAACAGACACAAAGAATGATCCGGTTTAAATATCGATAAGAGCTCCATTCGTGACCTCTGCTCGGCTTGTTGTACCGTCCGGATCCACACACAAGCTGCAGTTTCTGTTAAAAGGTCCGTTCAACTCAAAACCACTGACACTGACTGGATGTTAGCAACACAGCTAATAACTACGATAGCTCCACTCTGTCAGGACGGCTTCACCAAAACGGTTTAAGGTGTGTCTGTTTGACACCACATCAGTTGTTTCAGCGAGTCCCCCAAAGCATCTGCAACCTTCAAGAGTTTGTTTAGAAACGGCTCCAAACGCTAACAACAGAGATCATGTTTTCAGTCTCCAGAGAGCAGTTCTGTGTAACATGTGCAGGAACATGCTTCTGTTTACAGCTTCCCTAGCTTGTATACATATCACAACCTCTTATTTCTCAAAGAACTTCAGTACAACGTCCAGAGGTTGTGATGTGTAGCCCAACAAGCTAGTGAAGCTGTAAAAGGAAGCATGTTTCAGCACATGCTCAGTGGCAGGAAGCTAACAGCTGATACGAAGACGTCTTGTCTCTTTACAACATTAGTGTGTTAAAAGACATTTATTAAGTAAAGTCAGTTTTATATATATATATATCACAGAAGTTGTGGCATAACAATTCCTCCATGAAGAAGAAAAACTCCCTTTAACAGGAAGTAAGCTGGAGCAGGTTGGGTCAAAGCTGATTAATTGTTTATGTGCTGCTTATAAATGTTAAATCAGGAAGTTGATTAAAGGAAAGTGTTACCAGATTATGACATATCAGTAAAAACTAAGAACTACAGAACTCTGTCTGTGTTTCTAATCATGGATTTAAATGACATCCAGTGTCATAAAAACACAAGTACACGCAGTAATGTAATATATGTGTACATGTATCACGGCAGTAACACGGCAGCAGGCTACAGTCCTCGTCTCCATTGTTTTAATTTCATTAATGCAGTTTATTACCTTTTTAATGTCGTTCCAGTCATAAATTGAGGCTGAAAACTCTGTGATGCCAGCTATGGGGTGGGGGGTGATACCAAAGAGCCCCCACCCAGGCTTTGATTTCCAGCCTGGGCACAATCTATTACTTCACTGCCATTTCCTAAGTGTTTGCACCCTGCCTGACCCTGCCACTTTATCTGTTGGTTTTTATTCTCAGAGTGCACGCTGTCCATATGTTACTCTAATAGTTGCCATAATTCTTGTGCAACAGGGCTTGTGTTTTATTAGTCCTGAGTAAGAAGAGAGTGGAGAAGAATGCATTTTAATAAAACCCCTGTAGCAACACACTAATGGGCTGACACCGAGGTATTTGCATAGAGATGAATTACGCGGGGGCCGCCTTGACGTGACTTTTAAAATATGATTGAGGAGGTTATTATTGCTGCACTATGATACGTGTTAACAGGTTATTTTAGCAGGGCTAGTGCTAATAAAATTCAGAACAAAAGACTTGGGTGATGAGGGCAGGGTTTTTCATTGCCAGAGTCTACTGAAGGTGCTCATTTTGTCATTACTAAGCCGGGCCGAGCTCGTGAGCGGGAGAAATAACAGCCGGCGTTTCTCCACCGTGCATCCTTCAGGAAGGCCACGACCGACTTCAGCCTCATGATTAATCACAACGGTGTGTGACACAGTTACAGGCCGCAGTCTGCTTCCAACTGGGAGAAGTTAGAAGAAGCATTAGCACTAAAATATTCATAATAATGATAATAATCTAATTATACAAGTAACACAACTCGAAATCCTCAGTAATTAATAACACACTATAATGCAGTTATAAACAGATATAAGGACATTTTAAGTGTTAATTAATGATGAGTATTTATTATAACTTTGCAGAAGAAGAAGACGACACAGCGAGACGTCATTAAAAGAGCCGTGATGGAAATGTGTGTGTTAGTTTCATGTGTTCATGTGAGGAGAGTCACCGCTGCACACGGACCTGATGTGTTCAGCTCTTCTGTCACATGATTCACGTACATCATGATTTATTCACTCAGTCTGTTTGCTTTTTATCCACGCAGCTACGGAAAGAACAGGAAAGTCTTGCACTCGAGTCTTTTTATTTGAAAATTGAAAATGCATCAAACATGCCTCGGCCTTGAGAGTGATGTAAAATGAAGCGGTGCTGTTAACAGTCATCCCACCTGGATTAGCTCTTAATATGTCATGTGAGGACACCTGATCATAAGACAGCGTACAGGAGACGCTCCTCTGACAGAGGCAGAGAGGTAAAACACCATTAAAGGAGATTATCTCAGAATAAATACTTCACCCAGTCTCTCTGATAACACCGACACAGATTACATCTGCAGCATGGAGCCAGCAGGTGAGCTTTCCCTCTGGAGGAGCACCTGCTTTAAACTCCCACTATGGGCCTCAGTCAATGATTGACATAAGTTGTCATTAAGTTGCTGAAGCAGACAGAGCAATTAACAATGACTTTATTCCTGAGCCCTACGGGGCGCTGATTACTGCACTCAGTGAGCAGCGTAATGCTGAGGAATGAATTACATCCTGTCACAAGCACAATGTTTCCACTCAACCATGAATGTGTTTAAGCAGAAGAAGCTGCTGCCGTGTGGCCCGCTGGCTCTTCATAATGGGGGATCCCAAGGCGCTGCTTATCTCAGGACTCCAGGCTGGTGAGAGCGAGATAAGGCCGCAGGCTATGGGAGCCACAGCCCCCGTCACACATGTCCTTGTGTGTAATCTCTTGTAGTACACGGTCAACTGAGAGCCTGTCAATGGGCTCTTTATAAAGATCGGCTAACACATTAGTCACGCTGCCAAACAGGAAAGATTTAGTGTGGAGTCAACAGGTAGCGGCGGCGGCTGAACGCTGCTAACAGGTTGGATTCAGGTTCTGTTCGTCATTAATCACCAAACAGACAATCTGCAGGAAAAATGATTCAAGTCAGGTCTCAAACTTCTTCATACATCCGTTACATTAGTTATACAGAGTTTTGGTTCCATCATAGATTAAATCATTAATCAATTAAACAACTGACAGTAAAATTAATTGGCAATTATTCTAATAATTGACTCAGTTTTTGGCCTTTACTTTTAAAATGAAAACTCTCTGGTATCATGAACATTTGCCTTTTTTTCTTAAAGTAATTCAACGTTTATTCCAAAGCTGCAGGTTGTGACTTCTTTCTGAGTCCATTTAAATAACTGTCATGGACTATTTACCTTGATTTATTTTTGTATTCATTTTTTTGCTTTGTATTTTTATGTTGTCTTCTTTTATGCCATCATGTGTAAACGTCAAACGACATCATGAAATAAACGGAAACACTGAAAATGTATTCTTTAAATTACAGAAAAAATACACATTTTCTTATTTGTGTTTGTGACTGTTGCAGACAAAACAAGTCACCTGAAAACGGACACTCTTCACACTGCTTAATCAATGAATTATTAAAGAGTCTAATAAGCTGCTTTAAAATAAATCAATGGAAACTAAAACTACTAAAGTTCAGACGGACTCGGGACTCTGCAGATATCAGCTGGTTGGCAGCGAGCGCCGGCCGACTGGCAGAGACACGGAGAACAGATGCTGCCGTCGTCCCTGAGGACCACAGCACATGTTAACTACACCTGGAACACATCGACACAATGTTCACCCACATCTGGAGTCAACACAGCGTCTGTTAACTCCACCCAGAGTCATCAGAAAGAGTTTTAACTCCACCCAGAGTCATCAGAGAGAGTTTGACTCCACCCAGAGTCAACAATGAGAGTTTTAACTCCACCCAGAGCCATCAGAGAGAGTTTTAACTCCACCCAGAGTCAATACAGAGCCTGTTAACTCCACCCAGAGTCATCAGAGAGAGTTTTAACTCCACCCAGAGACAATACAAAGCCTGTTAACTCCACCTGGAGTCATCAGAGAGAGTTTTAACTCCACCCAGAGTCAATACGGAGCCTAGTAACTCCACCCAGAGTCATCAGAGAGAGTTTGACTCCACCCAGAGTCATTAGAGAGAGTTTTAACTCCACCCAGAGTCAACACAAAGCCTGTTAACTCCACCTGGAGTCATCAGAGAGAGTTTTAACTCCACCCAGAGTCAACACAAAGCCTGTTAACTCCACCTGGAGTCATCAGAGAGAGTTTTAACTCCACCCAGAGTCAATACGGAGCCTGGTAACTCCACCCAGAGTCATCAGAGTTTTAACTCCACCCAGAGTCATCAGAGAGTTTTAACTCCACCCAGATTCAACAGAGAGTATTTAACCTCCACCTGGAGTCAACACAAAGCCTGGTAACTCCACCCAGAGTCATCAGAGTTTTAACTCCACCCAGAGTCATCAGAGAGAGTTTTAACTCCACCCAGAGTCATCAGAGAGTTTTAACTCCACCCAGATTCAACAGAGAGTATTTTAACTCCACCTGGAGTCAACACAGAGTCAGTTAACTCCACCCAGAGTCATCAGAGAGTATTTTAACTCCACCCAGAGTCAATACGGAGCCTGGTAACTCCACCCAGAGTCATCAGATAGAGTTTTAACTCCACCCCGAATCAACACAAAGCCTGTTAACTGCACCCAAAGTCAACACAAAGCCTGTTAACTCCACCTGGAGTCATCAGAGAGAGTTTTAACTCCACCCAGAGTCAATACGGAGCCTGGTAACTCCACCCAGAGTCATCAGAGTTTTAACTCCACCCAGAGTCATCAGAGAGTTTTAACTCCACCCAGATTCAACAGAGAGTATTTTAACTCCACCTGGAGTCAACACAGAGTCAGTTAACTCCACCCAGATTCAACAGAGAGTATTTTAACTCCACCCCTCCAGTAGTGTCATTCTTCCATATTATGAAGCGCTGAGTCAGATATTTTGGAGCTTTCAGAAAGTTTTGAGTCATAATTATGACATTGAATCTTTTGGGACGTCAAAAGAGTCGCGCTGACCTAAAACCTGTTGATTCAATATTTGGAGTGAAATATTCCCTCAATTCTTAAAGCTAAGTCAAAGTTTCATTTAATTTCAGAATACATCGATACTTTTGCATTTACTTTGTTTTTAATGCAGAACTTTTAATTATAAATAGAGCTGTGAGTGAAAACAGATACTACAGAAATATTCAATAACTTCCCTCCTGTACAGTGTAATAACCCCAAAAAACGTTTGCAAAATCACATTTATTTTTGAAGGCAATTTAAATACGTGTTATTTTGTTTGTTTTTTGGGGGGTTGTTTTTTTTGTTTGTTTGTTAGTTTTGTGACTTTTCTGCTATTGTGCTGCTATTCTGCTAGCTGTATTTCTTCTTCCATATATTTGGTGAGTGTGTGTTTTTTTTGCCTCTTCTGTAGTATATTATACTGTATTGTCTTATTGTATAGTTCCAGTTTTCTTATTTGTAATCTTGCCTATGAATATATATTTCTTCACTATTGCACTGTAGGACACCCAAACAACCAGCAGCAGGTTTATAAAAAATGAAAAAACATAAATCAAAAGTACCAACAGGACTGTGATACTGATGTATTTCACTGATGTGGAAAACTTTAAGTTCAAATGTAGTTAAAACAAATGAACAGTGTGCAGGAAGTTCAGTGACATTTAACACACACACACACACACACACTATGTGTGGTTATGAATAGATATCATTACATTTTAAGTGTTTATTAATGATATTTGTCAACTACTATAACTCCTCTTATGAAATATGTTTATTACATGTTTCATGACACATGAAGTCATATATTCACATGTTTCATAAATGATTTATAACAGAATAACACAGCTGTGACCATATTTATTGATATATGATGACACACATGAACAAAAGAGGAGTTATAATTATTGATATTCATTAATAAACACACAGTATAGCATGCGCTAAACCATCCTAAGTTTCTATTAAAAATGTTTATCACTTTTTATAAATGATCAAACCATAAGACGACTGTGTTGGTCATTTTTCTGACCAAACCTTCCTTCTTATCCAAAAAAGGACTTTACAGTATATATTATATTATAATCTGTCAATATAATATATAATGTCAATTAATTAGTTATTTTTTTCTGTTAAAATGTTGTTTTATCCAAAGTGACGTGTTTAAACATGTAGTCCAACCTACAGTCCCAAAAAGCTGCAAATCTGAGCCAAAGAATTTCACATTTTTTGTTTAAAAAACTAGAAAATAATTTCTGTTGATAAACGAATTGATTAATCAATTAATTGTTTCCTCTACTAATCTGACTTTAAATCAGTTAAATCAGATTTTAACTTGGATTATCTTAATTTATTAATAAATACACAATATAATCTTAATAATAATAATCTTAGTTATGTTACAGACTCATGAATTGTGTTTTATATGAAATATTGATGTCTTCAAAAATACTAATAATATTTATAATGAGAGAAAACACAGAAAAGATGCAAATCTGAGACAATCAAAGAGGCTAAAACCAGACAATGTTTAACAATTTATGATTTAAAAAATGATAAAATAATTTCTCTGAGGAACTGATGATTGTTGTTTTTATTGTGATGTTGAAGTCAATAAACTGAAGCTTTCATCTTTCTTTTGTTCATCATGTCAGGACCTCTGAGATGAAGCTCATGGCCTCTTCATGGGGCCCAGTCCCTCAGGTTGGGAACCTCTAAGGACGCCACACCTCTGTGTTGATCTTTAATAACCTGAAGATGATTTTACAATATCTGATTAGAAACAAAATACACATCAGAGCTGCACTATTGTTTACTGATCAATCAATAAATTGTTTTTCATATAAAATGTCAACAAAGTGGAAATTTTTTTTATAAAAAATTTAACATCTTCAAATGTTTAACATCAAATATTTCAGTTTATAAAAATATAAAACAGAAAAGCAGAAATGACTGAAACTTTTCATTCACACTTAATTATTATTAATAATCGATGAACCATTTCAGCATTTTCAGGCCGGTTCTGATTTATTTTTGTGTGAAAATCAGCTGTTTCTTGCAGGAAAAAGATTTGAATCTTGATAAAATAAAGTGACTTCCTTGCTGGGTGCTGAAGAGCTCAATCTAAGGGGCGGGACCCCCTGAGGAGGTCACCAGATAAATCTCAGGGGTCATGAGATGAAGATGATGATGAACATGATAAAGTTTCCTGTGACGTCCTGCAGAGTTTGAGCTCATCTGCAGCGCTGCAGCAGAGATGAACACAGATTATATTCTGAGTTTCACAGAATCTGTGTTTCTAAATCGTAGATGCAGTTCTGCACGTAAACATCTGGATGCTGTTTGGGAGGAAAACAAACATTAAATCCAATTTCTTCTCTTTTCAACAAGCAGCCTTTAATGTCAAATATACTAAATCTGAAAGATTGAAAATCTAAATGAGTCTGATGTTAAAAATGACTCTTTACTTATTTGTTTAAATGTGAATCGTGTTAATGATAAATATAAATATTTAAATTAGATTTCACATAAAACCACAAAAAAATGTATAAAATATTTTTTTTTTTAATTTAAAAATGCATTTTAACAGTTGATGTGACTCGTTCAGGTTTGTTGTAATTAACTTTAATGAAGTAAAAAGTCTTTTTTTTAGTTTAATTTACTAGAATATTATTTCATTTGCTCACTAAACATCTTGGAAAATGTTTCCTTCATTTTCTTGAGTTACATCAAAGTCACTTTTTACAGTGTTTTTATTTCCAGAATTAAAAATAAATGATTGATTAGAATTTATTAAAAAAAACTCTCAAATATATAAATACATTTACAACATAAAAACACGAAATAATGTTTGTTGAAATAATTCAACTTTTTAGTCATTTTGTGTTTTTAAAGTCCAGTTTGTGTCAAAATGTATTTTGATGTTATTATTATTAATATTAATATTATTATTATTATGTTAATAAATGAAGCAGTGAAAACCAAGACAATGTGGAAGTAAAGAAGCGTTTAAAAAACATTATATGAATAATCAATAAACTCTTCATGTCATTAAAGCTAACAGGCTCACGGGTGAAACACCGAGGAGATGATCAGACTGTAGCCGAGAGAATCTGCTTGTGGTCGGATGAGTCAGCTGCTGAAACTCCGGACAGAAATCAACCTCCAGCAGAAAGTAAAACTTTTCCTTCTTTCATCCTTCATAAATCTCAGTCAGGACTTTATAATGAGACACATGAAACATCTGAGTCGACATGTGATGGATTAAAGATCAGTGACTGAAACTGAAAACTTCTTCATTCCCATCAACACCCCCCCACCCCCCCTCCTCCCAAAAAAACAACAAAACAAAGAAACGTTCAGATATTTCAGTTATATTAAAATATTTTAATATTTTACTACTTCTTTACTACTTTAAATGCGAGTTTTTGCTGTTTTTCTGTTTCAAATCGACTCAAAAAAAAGTGTGAAAATTTTCAAAATAAAAAACAATATAAGTTATATAATAATAATCATATAAATAATAATAATAATAATGTCGCAGCAGAAACATAATAAGTGGTTAAGTGAATATTAATTATCAATTCCGTTATTAATCAGTTAAAACTCGTGTATTAATTAACCAGCAAACATTTGAGTTTTTATTAAATAAAAGTGCATTACATGAACCTGCGATGATAGACAACTGCGCAGGCGCCAGTCACAACTTCAAACATATAAATAAGCTTCCGCATCAGGCAGGTGTGTCACAGGTGCACAGGTGTGTCTGTACAGGTGGTGGTGCGTTCAAATCTGATCAGTGAGTCAAGAGGCCTTCAAGGACCCTCTGGAGAGGTTGTGATTATTAATATTATTATTATTGTTGTTGTTGTTATTTTGTAGGAAAGAAACGAAAAAAAAAAGTGAAATTTCAGCTGAGCATCTTTACAAAATACAGTTTTTACACATACATTATTCACAGCAGGATAATTTCTGTTGATACAACTCACGTTTCTATTTACAGGTAAGTGTCATCTTCTGTGATTTTGGGCCATAAAAGGAACTCTTCTTATTTCCGGTCCGGACTTCGTGCAAAAAAGAATGTTTGTTTTTAAAAAACGGAGGAAAAGAAGTGAAGCTGCTCCTTCACTTCGTGTCTCCTCTGCAGCATCACAGTCTGCAGCATCCCAGTCAGGAGCAGCACAGTCAGGAGCAGCACAGTCAGGAGCAGCACAGTCAGGAGCAGCCCAGTTAGGAGCTGTCGTTCTCGGACGCCGCCAGCAGCAGCGCCGAACCCGGTTTGTGCTTTTGCAGCAGCTGCGTGATCTTCTCGTCGTCTGAGTTCGGGTCCAGAGGTTTGTTGTATTCGTCGTCTTCGTCCTCGTTTTCCGACGTCCCCTTCAGCCGCTCCGTCTCCGAGTCCTGCTTCTTCTTGGCCGTGGCCATCTCCGCAGCGTGCTTTTTCCTCCACTTAGTCCTCCTGTTCTGGAACCAAACCTGCGACAAACACGCAGAACTGCGCTCAGTGTTTGCAGCTTTTTTGATATTTCACATTTCATGCGTTATAATGTAATAACACGTGGAATAAAACTTCAGTCATAGAGAATATTTCAACTAAAAGATGCAAAACACGAAAAGAAACATGCAAAACGTTTAGGACAAATAATACAATTAAAATACAGTAATAACATTAAAGAAATGCAAAAAAATACAATAAATAAACATGATGCATCATGGGAGCAAATTAACTAAAGTCACTATTATTTAGGATAAAATAATAATAAATATAATTACATTATTTTATAATTATGAAGAAATAAACGTGATGCAGTTTACGCTTGAATGAAGCTCGTGTCTTTTATGGTAGAAAGGCCTCGTGCATTAAATGGCATTATAGCCTAATTGAAAGATTTAAGAAAATAAATTCATCTAAATCTAATCTTAATTGATTAATCAATTAGCAATTCTAAAATAAAAAAAATACCAAAATAAAAGTCATTTTGATCATTTCTTCACTGCAAACAAACCAGATGTTTACAGTGTAATAATGTTTAAAAAGATGATATCAGATTGTTGTTTGTGTTGTTTACCTTCACCTGGCTCTCCGTCATGCCCAGAGAGTAAGCCAGCCGAGCTCTCTCCGGCCCGGCCAGATATTTAGTCTGTTCAAAAGTCTTTTCCAGCGCAAAGATCTGCTGGCCAGAAAACGTGGGTCGTGTGTGTTTTCTCTTCCCATCTTTGTCCAGTAACACGGAGTTCTGATCTGAAATAACCACAGAATCAATTAGTATTATTATTATTATTATTATTATTATTATTATTATTATTATTATTTATATTATTATTATTATCATTATTATTTTCGTTTGGCCTTTTGTTTTTGTCTTTAACATTCTGACATTTAAACCAACTGAAACAGAAAAGATCCTGATAGTTTGTTTCTAAATTATATTCTTATAATATTTCGTGACATTTAAAAAGTCTTTTTATTAATGTTATTTTGTCCCAGTTGTCCCAGCGGCCCGCACACACTTACGGGCTGAACACGCAAATCTGGCGTCCCTCCAGTGCGGGCTCTGCATGACTCCCGGCCAGAAGATCGGCGTCCTGCCCGGAAGGTCCGCCAAGGGCTTCGGGTACCGGGCCACCGCCACCGCCGCGGCGCTGGGGCTGAAGTAAAGTCCGGGCGGCGGCGGCGGGCTGAGGCTGCTGAACCGGGGCAGCCCTGACAGGAGCCCCGCAGAGGAGGAGGCGGCGGCGGCCACTACGGCCGTGGCCCCGGCGCAGGACGCTATGGGCCGGTTCAGGATGTCGTTTATTCCGTGCGGAGTGGCAGAGGAGCAGAGCTGGGGCGAACCGAGCCCCGAGGATAGCCCCGCGGAGGACTTGATCCCCGGGGAGGACACGGCCATGCCGCCCGGGTTGGGAGAGGTGGTGGCCGGGGAGGTGGAGGAGTTGTTGCCTGTAGAGGAGAGCGGGTACGCCGGGTACAGCGGGGTCTTCATCTCGGTCATGCTGTGCAGAGCTGCTAGAGGAGGGGTGCTGAGGAGGAAGGCGCTCTGTCGGGACCCGTCCATCGGACCCACGGCTAACATAACCCCCCCTCTCTGCGGAGGACCCTGCGGGGCTGGAGCGCGGTTCCCCGGGTTTTTAGGATCCTGCGCGCCGGACACAGTCCAGACTAGAACCGGCAACTGCACGCAGAAACCCGCAGTTCAAAGCCCATTTCAGCTCAGTGCGATGGGAAATCCAAAGTCTTCAACCCGCAGTAAAAGCAGCACCGAGCCGCAGCAGAAGAGGACACTCAGAAGTTGTGTGAGATAATAAAACATGATCATCTGTCCTGCTGTCTATCAGCGCAAAGTCCAAACTTTCAGAGCAGGACTCTGCGCGGATTGGCTCATCTGGCGGTGACGTAGCCTGTCTGGATTTCGGGAGGCCTTCTGATTGGCTGAGAGGCGCTGATCGCCATCAGAGGACAAATAAACGGACTGAAAAGAGTTTTTATTTTTATCAGTTTTACATTTTAGTAAATAAGAATTTTTTTATTTCATCGTCAGAAAACATATTTTATCTTATTTCACGTTTATTTTTTATCTTATGAGTTGAAATTATTTCTTATTTGAGTTTATGTGCATCAGGTGAAATATCACACAGAAATATTTACTCATTAAATTCACTGAAATATGAACATTTTAAGTTAATTAAATCTAAAAAATATTTTTATTTTATTATTATTATTCTGACTTGAATAAATTGAAATGATGACTTAAATTAAATTTATAGAAACAAAACATGATCTCAACTGTTTGGAGAAAACATACATGAAGGAAAAGTGACTCTTAATATTAAAGAAAATATAAATAAAAATCAAATCTGAATTATATCAGATCAATAAACAGATCTGATTCCACAAACAATGACAACATGAAATATATACTTAAGACAACGTTTGCTGGTGTTTGAGGAATTATTTGTATTTATTGATGTTAAGTTTACATCTTACTCATAGTTTTGAGTTGAAACACATTTTTACATTTTACATTTACTTTTTTTATCGTATGTTTTCATCTTCAGGAGGGTTTTCAGCCACATTTTTTTACAAAAACAACGATAAATAAAGTGTTTGTTTTTGTTGTTTAAATAAGTAATGGTGAACATCTGGTTCTCCATTCGGCTCTACATAATCTCATTGATCACTTAATATCACGGAAAACTGGAAAATGAGCAAATATTCACACGAGAAGATGCTGTCAAGGAACTTTTGGATTTTTATTTTTTGCTTAAAAATGATTAAAATGACACGTTTCACTCACCATTGATTAACAGATGAATCATCTAATCATGTCACATTTCACATATTAGTTAACAGACAAGTAGAAAAAGACACTAGTTTGGTGTCAGTTGATTCTAGTTGTGTAGAAAATCTTAATTAATCAATTATTCGCTTAATTTCAGACTCAGGAAAAAGATGAAACTGAAGCATCTGAACACACGTCTCCTATTGGCTGCTTTCTATGACGTAAAAGGAGGAGGGACCTGCTTCCTCAGGTAACACACACACACACACACACACGTATATAAAAACAGTAAAGACATGTAATAATTGACCATATACATGCAAAGCCTTTATGGCCACTAATACAGTAGAAGTACTAGATTAGATTAGAGCTGCTAATCGATTAGTTGTTGGATGAGTGTTTCAGTCACAGAGGACTAAATATTCACATTTAACAAGCAACAATCCATGTTTCTGTCAATCGACCAACTACAAGAAGAATATATATCATATTATATCTAAACGTATTTTTAGCAAGCTGTAAATGTAAACAAAAGCAAAATATGTTTTAATGAAATGTTTAATCATATAATTCTCCTAATGCAAAGATGTGATATTCAGTGATGTAATAATGACCATATTGTCCTCAGGTAGATGCTCTAACATTGATTAAATAGACATGAAGTCACATGTTTGAGGGATCAGTTTATAGTTATTTATGTTTGTTTGTTTTTAATATTTATCTTTGAGTGTTTGTTATGATTTGATACAGTTTTATGCTTCTTTATTTTGTTGCTATACAGCTGCAGGAACTTTCCACTGACTGTAAGGCAAACTCGTATGGATATGATGTGGGTGTTGTGGTATATTGTAGAGATGACAAAGTATTTACACAATGAGATTTTTGAGAAATAATCATCAGTATTGTGGATATAATGACTTAGTGGGTAAAGAACAGTCTGGTAACCAGTAAAGAGTCACTTACATTACATCATATCACCATATTACAATATCTGGTCTCACAATATCAATATAATACTATATTAATTAAAATGACCACGACGAACTAGATGCAGCTAATGCATCAGTAATAATAATAATAATATAGTAATACAACTTTAACTTCAACTTATTAAATACTTTTATCTGTGATACTTGAAGTACATTTTACTGATAATACTTATGTAAGATTATTTTTTACTTTGTGGTATTAATACTTTTAATTAAATAAAAGATGTGAATACTTCTTCCAAATATATTCAAACTATTAGTAATTCAGACTGTGCTCTACATATATTTGTAATATTTATAATTATAATTTCTTCAAGTCCTCTGTCAGCAGCCTGATGAGACTGTAAACACACTGACTGATTATCAGTAATAAAACAAAGCGATACAGCGGCGCCATCTAGTGGTCACTTATATAACGGCACTGATAATATCACTGCTCTTGGACTTTTTCTCTAATCTTTGATTTTTGCTGAAATATTGGATCATTTGAACATTTATTGAAATGAAACCATGTTAGAAGTTTAGAGGTAAAAATCACTATTTGGTGGAGCTGTTAACAACTCAGACATCTGAAATGTGACCCGACTACACACTGCTGTTAGTAAGACGTCAAAAGACTAAAAGGTTGAAACCACTGGTTTCATCTTTAACAATGTGTTGGATTTTAAAAGCTTCTTATATTATCCATTGAGTCAAATCTGCATCTGAACAGTAACTAAAGCTGTCAGATAAATGTAGTGGAGTAGAAAGTACTAGATATAATGTTGGAACAAGGGAGCTTTTGAAAGTAGGTAAAAAACAACTGTGTGATAAAACTGAATATAGTTTAAAACTCACATCACTAACTTGTCTACCACCTATTTTGGGTTGTGGCACTATTGTAAAAAAAGAAAAGAAAAGAAAAAAAAAGCAGTTTACCAAGTATTTTGAGTGATTTCTAAGCAGATATTAAAATTCAAACACTTTAATAGTTTTTTTAAAAGTTTTATTTATTTATTTTTTGTGTTCAATTGATGAATGAAAAGTGGGAGGAAACCGGAGCAACCCGGAGGAAACCCACGACACCTCAGTGGACAACACACAGACTCAGAAACGCTCGGGACTAGACCTTGATCCTTCGCCTTCTGACTATGAGGAAAAACTGCTGAGCACTGAGGTGACCCTTGCGTTCATCATGAAGGGAAAAAAATACACACTTTAGGGAAAGGGTGTATTTTTTTCCCTTCAAGGTGAAGGCTACCCAACCCTGAAATAACCCTAAGAGATCAAATCCTGCCTCACATGGATGTTACCTGGATGTCAGGCAGGACTTGAAGCTCTTTACAACTTTGTGCTCTTTAAAGCACCCAACCCTTAAATAACCCTAAGAGATCAAATCCTGCCTCACATGGATGTTACCTGAATGTCAGGCAGGACTTGAAGCTCTTTAAATAACCTCGATCTTGGATGACGTGAAGAAGTTGGTGAGAGCTTTTCTCACCGAGTTGGAGCACCTGGAGCTCCCTTCCTCTGCTGGTCGTATCAGTTGTTTGCAGAAACAGGAGGTGATGTAATCTTGGAGCTCTTGTGAATTAATCTGAGCCAGCGCATTAGCTGCAGAGCGCCACTTCTTCACCAAGTCATTGAATACAGTCTTGTCTAACGAGTGAAGTGTTTTATGGGTTATTATCAACTCTTCGTCCTTGACTTTACGCCAAATGGTCGTAAAGAGACGCTTGATGTTGTCGCACTCCTGCGTCATGGTCACATGTTTCTTGTTGGTGTTGTACAGCTGAGTAACAACCTTCTGCACGAGGAACATGTTGTTTATCCTGTTTCTGTCCTCTGTTGTGATCCATGTCTGTGTTAGTAGCAGCAGCCGCAAGCAGAAACAGGAGGTGATGTATTTGTTGATAGTTGGCTCTCCTAAATTCATCAGAACCACCACATTAACTGCAGAGCGCCACTTCTTCACCAAGTCCTTGAATAAAGACTTGTCGAGCGAGTCCAGTGTTTCAGAGTTTTTTCTGAACTCTGCTCCCTTGGCTTTAGCCCATATCGTGTTGAAGAGACGATTAATGTTGTCGATGACATCCGCCTGTGTCGTGGTCCATTTCACCTCGCTGGTGTTGTACAGCCGAGTAACAACCTTCTGCACAAGGAACATGGTGTTCATCCTGTTTCTGTCCTCTGTTGTGATCTGTTTGGGTTTTTTTCCCAACAGCCGCAAGCAGAAACAGGAGGTGATGAATTTGTCGATAGTTGGCTCTCCTAAATTCATCAGAACCAACACATTAGCTGCAGAGTGCCACTTCTTCACCAAGTCCTTGAATAAAGACTTGTTGAGTGAGTCCAGTGTTTCAGAGTCCAGCTGTAACTCTGCTCCCTTGACTTCAGCCCATATCAAGTTGGAGAGACGATTGATGTTGTCGATGACATCCGCCTGTGTTGTGGTCCATTTCACCTCGCTGTTGTTGTTGTACAGCCGAGTAACAAGGCTCTGCACAATGGACACGATGTTCATCCTGTTTCTTTCCTCTGTTGTGATCCATGTCTGTGTTAGTAGCAGCAGGCGCAAGCAGAAACAGGAGGTGATGAATTTGTCGATAGTTGGCTCTCCTAAATTCATCAAAACCACCACATTAGCTGCAGAGTGCCACTTCTTCACCAAGTCCTTGATTAAAGACTTGTTGAGTGAGTCCAGTGTTTCAGAGTCCAGCTGTAACTTTGCTTCCTTGACTTCAGCCCATATCAAGTTGGAGAGACGATTGATGATGTTACTGAGATCATCGCACGTAGGAGTCCATTTCACCTTCCTGTTGTTGTACAGCCGATTAACAAACTTCTGCACAACGAACATGATGTCCAACATTTTTCTGTCCTCTTCTGTTGTCTGTGTGTTATTTAGTCCAATCAGACAGCTGAGGAAACAGGAGGTGATGTATTTGTCGATAGCTGGCCCTCCTAAATTCATTAGATTCACCAGATCAGCTGCAGAGCGCCACTTCAACAATTCGTTGACTACAAACGTGTCGAGTGAGACCAGTTTTACAATGTTCATTCTATACTCTGTTCCCTGGAGTTCATCCCATATCTTCTCAGACAGATGGTTGATGGTGTTATTGACATTAGCCAAGGTAAATTCCACCTCACTGTTGTTGTTCAGGCGAGTAACAAATCTCTTCACAAGGTACTTGATTTCATTCTTTTTCCTCTCTACATCTTCAACATCTGCGTCTTTTAAAGCCATCATGACTCTGTCAGTGTGGATGTCAGCCTGAGTTTTGTGCCACCACTGTGTCACAGCCATGAAGCAGCAGACTTTCTGCATGATGTCCTCATACAGGACAGCATCGACCTTGTCCGTGGTGGGTATCATGGTCCCATATTTGATACAACTGTAGATCCTTTCTGTGAGATCGTCGACAATTTCTAAACTGTTACTGAAAGCATGAACTCTGTATCTGGGAAATACAGAAGGTCCATTCATGTCGTCATACTCAAACAGATAGTCGATGAGTGTCCCTATCGTCTTGGCTTCGGCCTTGTGGTTGAATTTTCTCTCCAGTTGAATCACCATATGATGTAATGAAATTCTGGCGAGGCATTTTGTGAAGAAGGTCTTTATCATGTGGCTAACTAGATTTAGCTGCATGTCTTTGGGCATCTGATTGGATTCTTCTAGCAAAATCTTGACTTCCTTATGGAGTGATTTGGTGATTTGTTTTGCCTTATTTATAACTTCACAGGAAAATTCAGACTGCAGCCGCTCATATTCAGAGTCTTCCACATGCAAAAGAGGCTCAGTGATCTCACACACTGTCTTCTTAATAACCTCCTGGACAATAGCTAAAACTGGGTGTTGTGGGGGCTTCCCCTTCAGGGCTTTTGGCTTCTCCACCAGGACTTCAGGGTCCTTCTCGTCTTCATCCTCTGAATCAGTCAGCACCAGTTCTTTGCTGGTCTGCTGTTTAACTGAGGCGAATTCCTCAAGCATCTTGGTGGCAAGTTCAACCATTGTGTTCAGCTTGAGGGGACGAGTAATGTACTTACTGGCTATTTCCATAATAGAATGCTTAGCTGTGTTTGAAGAGAAGATGTTTACAGTTGAAGTGATGCTGTTTACGATCTCTTCAGCAAGCAGGCTTGTCAGGGTTTCGAAGTTTGCACACTTGATTTTGCCCTTTATGTTCAAAGCTTTTGCAAAACCGAGAGGTATATTGTCGCCCAGGTTGACTTCAAGTGAGCTCACCCGTTTGACCTTTTTGTTTTTCAAATTAGCTACAATGGCCTTTGTCACTGCTTGTATAATTTCAAGCAGCAACTCAGCTATTAAGAAATTTGTTGCGTCATCAGGAGACCTGGATTTCAGCCGCTCCCACTGGTCCTCCGTTAACCTTTTAACAAAGGTTTCGATAAGCGGGTAGAAAGTGTTGGCTGTGACTTCCACCGCCTGTTGTTGAGAGACTTTTCTTCTCCACATGGTGATTGTTAAAATGTTTGATCTTTAAACACGTTAAACACGTTAAACACAAACAGTAATCCGTGAGTGAAAGTTGTTCGCGTGATGCTCGATGCGTTGTGTCAACTGCACTGCGCTCAGGTTTTACTTACAAATTTTGCCTGCCCTCAGGTTTCACTTACAAACTTTGGAGTTAAACACACAGTAAGTTTCAGACTTTACAGCTTTAAACCTTTAAAGGTTTAAAGCTTTAAACCTTTAAAGGTTTAAAGCTGTAAAGGTTTAAAGCCTAGAATGTGATGTCACAGGTCAGCCAGTGACATCAGCACCTTTTGGAATGTTTGAAAATGTCACATGATCTCAAAGATTCACACACCTGATATCAAATGATTGAAATATCAACAAAGTTTTTACTGTACTGCACTATACTGACTGATGTAGAAATACAGTTGCTGTCTGCAGGGTTGTTTAAAAAAAAGAAAAAAGTACAACACAAAGAAGTATGTTGTGTTGGTAGCATTAAAACTGTAGGATAAATGTGTATGTGTGTATGTTTTCAATAAATGCAGGAAGAAAACATCTGTTCAATAAACCAATAAATAAATAAATAAACATATTTGCCAGTTTATCAGTTCCACTAAGTTGAAACTAATGTCGTCTAATGCAGCAGCCCTCCTATAAAGCTGCTTTTATGAAGAATAAAATGTTCACTGCAAAGTACAGCCTCAAAAATGAATCAACTAATCTCAAAGAAACACACTGTTATGACCCAGAGTCATAATTTAGTGTTGTGTTATTTTTGTTATTGTTCCTCCCTGCCTAGCGGTGGTGCTACCACCTTAGGGTCTCTCCCTCTCTCCAGGTGCTGCCTGTCAATTGGTTAATGGACTGGTGGATCAGCTATAAATGGCCACCGCTGGATTCATTCTGCCTCTCTTCTTGACCTTATGGGTCATTTGGTGTACATGTGTCATCTAACGCAAAGAAGGAAGAGTTATATGATCTGCTCTATGAGAAGTTGACGGAAAGGGGATGGATTGGGGAGCCAGCTCCCACAGATGGAGTTGAGCTGGGTGATCTGGCTGGTGTTCCTACCACAATCCCAACCTCCCAGTCCCAAACTGGCATGAATGCCGAGGAGCTAAGGCTCACCCTCCGTATAAAGGAGGTGGAGGTGAGACAGTGAGAGTTGGAGGTGGAAACCATGCATCTAAAATTACGGGCTCTGGAGTTAGAGCGGGGCGTACTTGCCGATGAGTTTTTGTTGACTCACAAAAGTGTTTTTTCTTCCCCAGTGTGCCGTGATTCAGTCCCCATTGGCCGAAGCCCTAGATCACCCAAAAACTCCTATCGTAACCCCAATGCTGCTACTGGTGACACTGAGAAACGAGAGTGTTTCTATTGCCATGAGCAGGGTCACCTCATCGCCATCTGTCCCACTCTTAAGAAAAAAGGACAATCTAAGAATGTCAAAACACCATCCTCAGTTGGCTTCATACACGCTAAACCACGACACCAGCAAGGTGTAAGTGTGATAGACAAAATTGACCAGGATTTCAAACCATTCATTACACAGGGTTCTGTTTCTCTAGAGGGTTTTGATAAACCAGTTCCAATTACTATCCTGCGGGATACTGGTGCGAAACAGTCCCTAATGTGTGGAGGTGTTCTCCCTTTTTCAACTCAGTCTTACTGTGGTTCTGACATTATAGTATGGGGGGTGAAGCTAAGTGCTGTACTTGCCCCATTGCATTTTGTTCACTTAAAATCTAAGATTGTGTCAGGCAAATTCAAAATCGCTGTGATACCCCAGTTGCCAATAGCTGGTGTTGATTTGATCCTCGGAAACGATTTGGCTGGTGGTAAAGTTTTCCCGTCTCCTGAGATAATTGAAAACCCAATTGCAGATTTGTGCATTCCCAGCTCACCACCTTTGTTCCCTGTGTGTGCTGTAACCCGTGCTCAAGCCCGGAAACTTGGAGACTTGGTGGATCTCAGTGATTCTTTTATGACTACCTCTGATCCCACAGGCTCTCTCTCAGATAATAAAGGGACTATCTCTGTGGAGCTTCAGCCTGATGACAAAACTCTGACTCTCTTGGTAGACAGAGTAAAGCTAATGAATGCACAGAAAACTGATGCCACTTTGTCTCCTCGTTTTTCTCCTGTTACAGATCCAAAATGTAATAAGTCTGGATCCTACCTCATAGATGATGGTGTTCTGATGCGCCGCTGGTCCCCTCATTCTGGTCCAGCATATGAGTCTGTCACTCAGGTTGTAGTGCCACAACAGTTTCGCTTTTAGGTGCTAAGTTTGGCTCATGATCATAGCATGTCCGGTCATTTAGGCATTAGAAAAACCTATAATCGTATCCTCCGTTATTTCTTTTGGCCTGGACTTAAGTCAGATGTTGTGAGGTTTTGCCATTCATGCCACACCTGTCAGGTCTCGGGTAAGCCGAACCAAGCGAATGACAGACGCAGCTCCCTTTCATGTGCACGCCTCAGAAATTCAGAGGTCCTATCAAATCTAGATTCCCATTTGGTGCACCTGTCCGACTCTGCCAAGACCGATGTTAGCAGGCTTAGACAATGTAATGGCTGATGCGCTGTCTAGGTCTTAGTGTGTCAGACATTTACTGTTGGGGAGGAAATGTTTGTTCTTAGGTGGGGGGGTGTTATGACCCAGGGTCATAATTTAGTGTTGTGATATTTTTGTCATTGTTCCTCCCTGCCTAGGGGTGGTGCTACCACCTTAGGGTCTCTCCCTCTCTCCAGGTGCTGCCTGCCAATTGGTTAATGGACTGGTGGATCAGCTATAAATGGCCGCCGCTGGATTCATTCTGCCTCTCTTCTTGACCTTACTCCCAACTGCACCAGGCCGTATTGTATTGTATTGTATTGTATTGTATTGTATTGTATTGTATTGTATTGTATTGTATTGTATTGTACTGTGTTGTGTTCTGTTCTGTGAAGTTGTACTGGTCTGCCTTAGCAGACTTTAGCTTAGCATTCCAGGTAGTAGTAGGGGTGAGTAGCTCTTTTGGTTTCTCCTTTTTTTTTCTCCTGTTTATTTTATAGGGAGGCAGGTTAGAACCCTGTATTTTGTTTTCTTGTTTTGGTTAGGTAAGTTAGTTTTGGGTCAGATTGTTTTGTTTGTTGTTTTGGGCCATGCTCACCCTGAAGCTTTAAACTACCCCTTTGAAAATAATAACAATAATAACTGAATAAATGATCTTTGGTTGGACTGCAGCTCTGTGGCCTTGGTCGTTCTTAGGAGTGGGGAAAGAGGGAAGCGTCCTTTTCTTATGTTCGGTTCCCCTAGGCCGGACGTAACGCACACAAAGAAACATTTTACAACCTTCATAGAGGGAGCATTATTTTGCAAGTCTGCTTTAGGTTGAGCTATGTGTACCTAATAAACTGACAACCTTGTGTATGAACAGTATCTAAATAACAAAAACACAACAAAAGTGTAACTGCTGCTTCACACTAATAAAAACTGAAATTACCTTCTTCCCCTTTTTCATTGAGACAATGACATGATGTTTTTACAGGTTATATATTTTATTTTTGGCATTACAGCCTGCACTAAAACTACTAAAAGTATTGTGATCTTGATGTAGTTAAAGTACTGCAGTATCAGTAGTGACTTATTATATATGTGTGGCCAGGTCAACGGAGGAGGAAACCGGATACAGAAAATATATTTTTGTAGGATCTTTAATACCCCGACTGCCCTCGAGCGAGCACAGCATTAATTTGTAAATTTTTAGTTATTTCAGTTACAGTCAACAAAATAAAAAACAGAAAATCAATTGTTTCCTTTATACTTTCTGACAAAACAAACCAAAAGCAAGTGCTAGCAAACAGCAGCACAAACCAACAAAAGCAGAAACAAACAGCAGTGGCCCTATTCTCTATATAAACAGGAAATAAAAATACATTAATACATTTCTAGGCCACTCTACACATTTACACATTTTACAACACCAGGTTTTAACTCAGTAAACTTCATGAATTAACTTAAACACCATGAATTAACTTTAATGTACATATTTATACATCCTTTTGAAAAATATGCTTTTACTGTAAACTCAGTACATTCAGAAAACAAAATCATGTGCTCACCTACTTTAGCTTGTAGCTTGAGAGCTTCACGCTTCACCTGGATGCGACATGCATACACAGCTCTCTGTCTCCCCTCTACATGGGTAACAATAAACAGTTTTATAAACAACACATAACACTAATAAATATAACTAAGATTTCAGTTCTCTATTTGCCACTATTTGCTGACCCACGTGGAGCTAGTTTCAACTACTTTATATACAGTTAGCTAGTTTAGTCCAGTGGTTCCCAACCTAGGGGTCGGGCCCCTCCAAAGGGTCAACAGATACATCTGAGGGGTCGTGAGATGATTAATGGGAGAGGAAAGAAGAAAAAACAAAGTTCTGATACACAAATCTGTTTTCAGCTTTTGGACTTTTTCTCTAATCTTTGATTTTTGCTGAAATATTGGATCATTTGAACATTTATTGAAATTAAACCATGTGAGAAGTTTAGAGGTAAAAATCACTTTGGTGGAGCTGTTAACAACTCATAGACATCTGAAATGTGACCCGACTACACACTGCTTTTAGTAAGACATCAAAAGACTAAAAGGTTGAAACCACTGGTTTCATCTTTAACAATGTGTTGGATTTTAAAAGCTTCTTATATTATCCATTGAGTCAAATCTGCATCTGAACAGTAACTAAAGCTGTCAGATAAATGTAGTGGAGTAGAAAGTACTTGATATAATGTTGGAACAAGGGAGCTTTTGAAAGTAGGTAAAAACAACTGTGTGATAAAACTGAATATAGTTTAAAACTCACATCACTAACTTGTCTACCACCTATTTTGGGTTGTGGCACTATTGTAAAAAAAGAAAAGAAAAGAAAAAAAAAGCAGTTTACCAAGTATTTTGAGTGATTTCTAAGCAGATATTAAAATTCAAACACTTTAATAGTTTTTTTAAAAGTTTTATTTATTTATTTTTTGTGTTCAATTGATGTATTGTTTTAATGAAAAGTGGGAGGAAACCGGAGCAACCCGGAGGAAACCCACGACACCTCAGTGGACAACACACAGACTCAGAAACGCTCGGGACTAGACCTTGATCCTTCGCCTTCTGACTATGAGGAAAAACTGCTGAGCACTGAGGTGACCCTTGCGTTCATCATGAAGGGAAAAAAATACACCCTTTAGGGAAAGGGTGTATTTTTTTCCCTTCAAGATGAAGGCTACCCAACCCTGAAATAACCCTAAGAGATCAAATCCTGCCTCACATGGAAGTTACCTGGATGTCAGGCAGGACTTGAAGCTCTTTACAACTTTGTGCTCTTTAAAGCACCCAACCCTTAAATAACCCTAAGAGATCAAATCCTGCCTCACATGGAAGTTACCTGGATGTCAGGCAGGACTTGAAGCTCTTTACAATTTTGTGCTCTTTAAAGCACCCAACCCTAAAATAACCCTAAGAGATCAAATCCTGCCTCACATGGATGTTACCTGGATGTCAGGCAGGACTTGAAGCTTTAAATAACCTCTATCTGGGATGACCTGAAGATGTTGGTGAGAGCTTTTCTCACCGAGTTGAAGCACCTGGAGCTCCCTTCCTCTGCTGGTCGTATCAGTTGTTTGCAGAAACAGGAGGTGATGTAATCTTGAAGCTCTTGTGAATTAATCTCAGCCACCACATTAGCTGCAGAGTGCCACTTCTTCACCAAGTCATTGAATACAGTCTTGTCTAACGAGTGAAGTGTTTCATGGGTTATTATCAACTCTTCGTCCTTGACTTTACGCCAAATGGTTGCAAAGAGACGCTTGATGTTGTAGCACTCCTGCGTCATGGCCACCTCCATCTTGCTGTTGTTGTACAGCCGAGTAACAAGCCTCTGCACAATGGACACGATGTTCATCCTGTTTCTGTCCTCTGTTGTGATCCATGTCTGTGTTAGTAGCAGCAGGCGCAAGCAGAAACAGGAGGTGATGTATTTGTCGATAGTTGGCTCTCCTAAATTCATCAGAACCAACACATTAGCTGCAGAGCGCCACTTCTTTACCAAGTCCTTGAATAAAGACTTGTCGAGCGAGTCCAGTGTTTCAGAGTTTTTTCTGAACTCTGCTCCCTTGGCTTTAGCCCATATCATGTTGAAGAGACGATTAATGTTGTCGATGACATCAGCCTGTGTCGTGGTCCATTTCACCTCGCTGGTGTTGTACACCCGAGTAACAACCTTCTGCACAAGGAACATGGTGTTCATCCTGTTTCTGTCCTCTGTTGTGATCTGTGTGTGTTTTTTTCCTAACAGCCGCAAGCAGAAACAGGAGGTGATGAATTTGTTGATAGTTGGCTCTCCTAAATTCATCAGAACCAACACATTAGCTGCAGAGTGCCACTTCTTCACCAAGTCCTTGAATAAAGACTTGTCGAGCGAGTCCAGTGTTTCAGAGTCCAGTTGTAACTTCGCTCCCTTGACTTCAGCCCATATCATGTTGGAGAGACGATTGATGTTGTCAATGACATCAGCCTGTGTCGTGGTCCATTTCACCTTGCTAGTGTTGTACACCCGAGTAACAACCTTCTGCACAATGGACACGATGTTCATCCTGTTTCTGTCCTCTGTTGTGATCCATGTCTGTGTTAGTAGCAGCAGGCGCAAGCAGAAACAGGAGGTGATGTATTTGTCGATAGTTGGCTCTCCTAAATTCATCAGAACCACCACATTAGCTGCAGAGCGCCACTTCTTTACCAAGTCCTTGAATAAAGACTTGTCGAGCGAGTCCAGTGTTTTAGAGTCCAGCTGTAACTTCGCTTCCTTGACTTCAGCCCATATCAAGTTGGAGAGACGACTGATGATGTTACTGAGATCATCGCACGTAGGAGTCCATTTCACCTTCCTGTTGTTGTACAGCCGATTAACAAACTTCTGCACAACGAACATGATGTCCAACATTTTTCTGTCCTCTTCTGTTGTCTGTGTCTTATTTAGTCCAATCAGACAGCTGAGGAAACAGGAGGCGATGTATTTGTCGATAGCTGGCCCTCCTAAATTCATTAGAACCACCAGATCAGCTGCAGAGCGCCACTTCAACAATTCGTTGACTACAAACGTGTCGAGTGAAACCAGTGTTACAACGTTCATTCTGTACTCTGTTCCCTGGAGTTCATCCCATATCTTCTCAGACAGACGGTTGATGGTGTTATTGAGATTCGCCAAGGTAAATTCCACCTTACTGTTGTTGTACAGGCGAGTAACAAATCTCTTCACAAGGTACTTAATGTGCATCTTTTTCCTCTCTACATCTTCAACATCTGTGTCTTTTAAAGCCATCATGACTCTGTCAGTGTGGATGTCAGCCTGAGTTTTGTGCCACCACTGTGTTGCAGCCATGAAGCAGCAGACTTTCTGCATGGTGTCCTCATACAGGACAGCATCGACCTTGTCCGTGGTGGGTATCATGGTCCCATATTTGATACAACTGTAGATCCTTTCTGTGAGATCGTCGACAATTTCTAAACTGTTACTGAAACCATGAACTCTGTATCTGGGAAATACAGAAGGTCCATTCATGTCGTCATACTCAAACAGATAGTCCATGAGTGTCCCTATCGTCTTGGCTTCGGCCTTGTGGTTGAATTTTCTCTCCAGTTGAATCACCATATGATGTAATGAAATTCTGGCGAGGCATTTTGTGAGGAAGGTCTTTATCATGTAGCTAACTAGATTTAGCTGCATATCTTTGGGCATCTGATTGGATTCTTCTAGCGAAATCTTGACTTCCTTATGGAGTGATTTGGTGATTTTTTTTGCCTTCTTCATAACTTCACAGGAAAATTCAGACTGCAGCCGCTCATATTCAGAGTCTTTCACATCATGCAAAAGAGGCTCAGTGATCTCACACACTGTCTTCTTGATAACCTCGTGGACAGAACCAAAAACTGGGTGTTGTGGTGGCTTCCCCTTCAGGGCTTTTGGCTTCTCCACCAGGACTTCAGGGTCCTTCTCGTCTTCATCCTCTGAATCAGTCAGCACCAGTTCTTTGCTGGTCTGCTGTTTAGCTAAGGCGAATTCCTCAAGCATCTTGGTGGCAAGTTTAACCAATGTGTTTAGCCTGAAGGGACGAGTAATGTACTTACTGGCTATTTCCATAATAGTATGCTTAGCTGAGTTTGAAGAGAAGATGTTTATGTTTGAAATGACGCTGTTTACGACCTCTTCAGCAACCAATTTTGTCAGGGTTGCACACTTGATTTTGCCCTTTGTGTTCAAAGCTTTAGCAAAACTGAGAGGTATATTGTCGCCCATGTTGACTTTAAGTGAGCTCACCCGTTTGATCTTTTTGTTTTTCAAAATAACCACAGTGGTATTTGTCACTGCTTGTATAATTTCAAGCAGCAACTCAGCTATTAAGAAATTTGTTGCGTCATCAGGAGACCTGGATTTCAGCAGCTCCCACTGGTCCTCCGTTAACCTTTTAACAAAGGTTTCGATAAACTGATAGAAAGTGTTGGCTGTGACTTCCACCACCAGTGGTTCAGTGACTTTTCTTCTCCACATGGTGATTGTTATAATGTTGGATCTTTAAACACGTTAAACACAAACAGTAATCCGTGAGTGAAAGTTGTTCGCGTGATGCTCGATGCTCGATACGTTGTGTCAACTGCACTGCGCTCAGGTTTCACTTACAAATTTTGGAGTTAAACACACAGTAAGTAATAAAGTAGTTTCAGACTTTACAGCTTTAAACTTTAAAGGTTTAAAGCTTTAAACCTTTAAAGCCTAGAATGTGATGTCACAGGTCAGCCAGTGACATCAGCACCTTTTGGAATGTTTGAAAATGTCACATGATCTCAAAGATTCCCAAAGATTAGATAGATAGATAGATAGATAGATAGATAGATAGATAGATAGATAGATAGATAGATAGATAGATAGATAGATAGATAGATAGATACTTTATTAATCCCAAAAACTGGGAAATTGGAATGTAGCAGCAGCATAACACAATACAACACAATGAAATAAAAAGAACAACCAACAATTAAGATAATAATTCAATAAGAATAGGATAATTTAAAAAAGAATAAGAAAATTAAGATAATAATTAAATAAGAACAAGTAAAATAAAATATAATATAATAATATAATATATGACCGGATTTTAGCTATTGTTATACATGCTGATGGCCTGTGGCAGGAAAGATTTCCTGTATCTGTCCCTACGACAGCGGAGCTGGAGCAGTCTGTGGGAGAAAGTGCTCCGCTGTCTGTCCACTGTGTGATGGAGAGGGTGCTGATCATTGTCCATGATGGTAAACAGTTTATTCAGCGTCCTCCTCTCCACCACGGTACCAGTGATACTGCTACCCCAACACACAGCAGCAAAGAAGAGGGCACTGGCAACAACAGACTGGTAAAAGATCTCCAACATCTTGCTGCACACGTTGAAGGATCTCAGTTTCCTCAGGAAATAGAGTCTGCTCATCCCTTTCTTGTACACAGCTTCTGTGTTAGATTTCCAGTCCAGTCTGTTGTCAATCACCACTCCCAGGTATTTATAGTCCTCCACCTCCTCCACCACCTCCCCCCCTGATCAGTACAGGCTGTGAAGGCATCCTCTTCCTCCTGAAGTCGATCACCATCTCTCTGGTCTTGTAGACATTCAGCCTCAGGTGATTCTGTTCGGACCACTCTACAAAGTTGTCCACCAGCGTCCTGTACTCACCCTCCTCTCCCTGTCTTATACACCCAACAACAGCTGAGTCATCAGAAAACTTCTGCAGATGACATGACTCAAAGTTGTATTGATCAAATGACTGAAATAATATAAGTTTTTACTGTACTGCACTATACTGACTGAAATTACCTTCTTCCCCTTTTTCATTGAGACAATGACATGATGTTTTTACAGTTTGTAAAAAGGTCACAGCTGTACACACAGCTGTAGCGCTCCCTCATTGCTTTATTTATATTTACAATTAGTTCCTTAATATTACCACTACGTGCTAAATTGGTTTCTACTAATAAATACTAATTGTGACATTATTGTTTGATTTTATCATCCATTTTCAGAAAATCATGACAGTGTTACAGTACATACGACACTTTCTCCTTGTTACCGTGAGCTAACTCAATGCTGACAGTACTATAATATAATAATAACTGAAGAACAGCGTTCAAAGGGACCGTCTGCTTTTCCTCCGGTGAGGAGCTTTGTCCCAGTTTGTGACTGTCATGCTGCTTTTTCCTCACATTATTCACCCATTAAAGGTTTTTTTAGGGTTCTTATAAGCTAATGGCTGCAACGGATATGAAGCTAACGTACATAAATGGAAAGAAATAAGTTTCTGATTTTTCTTTTATTATTTTTTATCACACTCAGAAGAGATGTTTTACGTTGTTAAATAAATAAATATTAAATAACCCTTAATATCTTTTCTCACAGACAGTATTGCTGAGTCATGGCAACAGCATGATAATACCGTATATAGTTATAGCATCTTGTATAGTCATAGTACCTTATATATAGTTATAGTAGCTTATATAGTTATAGTACCTTATTCAACTATGTCCAAAGTGATTTGTATAAGGAAAAATGTCTGGTTTAGATCACATTAGTGCTGAACACATATAAATATATAAAAATTGCAGTGTGAGGAAAGCTCCTCTCCTTGCTATTTGTTTTACTGGCTTTATGATTTCTGCCTTGTTCTGTTAGTGCCAGTCATTAAGGACAAAGCTGGTAGATTCAGCCGGTATACGGTCAAAAGTCCTGCTGCATAGATGAAATGAGTTTATTAACTCCACAGATAGATTACCGGTCAACGCTTGACAATTTTACTGCGGCCCGAGTGTTGGGGCGAGGCAGGGGTCGTCGTCGTTTGTTTGCCCGTATCGTACCCTTATATATAGCTACAGTAACTCATATCGTTTTAGTACTGCCGCGATGTGCCGCCTTCCACCGAGGACGGAGTCACCTGCCTGCTGGACACTCGCCACAAGGACTCAGCGGCTGTGACCAACAGTTAAGACGTTTATTACTATGTTTGTCCCGCCGGGGACCACAACCTTCAGAAAGATGCCATCAGTTTTGATAACATCGGCTATGTCTGGATGGCCATATTCCAGTTAGGTTTTGAAATAAAACTCACACTGGAAGGATGGTCATGGATCATGTTTGATGTTATGGATGCTAAGAGTTTTGTATTTTTTATTCTGGTCACTATTGTAAGTACCCACTTGCTGTTTTTTTAAATTTTTTTATTTAACATTAATCTCATTCTGCCTTTTAGGAGCGATGGATCCTGAAGAGGCCCCACTATGTGTTTTCTGCTGTGTTTTTCATAGAGATGCTCTTTAAGGTGAACAGTTGTGAGTTGATAATAGTGTAAGCCTGTGTTGTGCTTCACCACCAGGTTCTAGCGCTCGGTTTGCTGTTTGGGAAGGAGACCTACTGTCGGTCCCGCTGGAACGTCATGGATGGCTCCTTGGGAATTCTGTCTTTAGTCCACACCATTGTGTCTCCTGTCAACCTGGACCTGGATTTTTATCTATTTTTTGTTTGTTTTAGGCTTGTGTAAGCTGCTACAGGCGTATTCTTGTGCATCATATTTCGGTTCAGTTGTGTTTGTGTCCTTAAGAACACAAACCGTTTTTTCTAACAAACGTCTTTGTCTTTGTGCTTGTGTGTTTCAGGGTGATCAAATGAGGCCCGAGACCGAAGCTGGCTGTGGAGGCTCTGATTGCCTTGGTGAAACTCATCGGGAACATCATCCTCATCTGCGGGTGAGGGGCTTTGTCCCAGTTTGTGACTGTCATGCTGCTTTTTCCTCACAAAATTCACCCATTAAAGGTTTTTTTAGGGTTCTTATAAGCTAACGGCTGCAATAGCAAGTGTAGTGGAATATATTGTTTTATTTTCCACTTAAGTTTACTGTAAATGTGAGAGAAACAGTTATATGTTAGCATATTGCAAGCTAACTAAGCTAAGTCAACACAATGGCAAAACTAGCTAGCTAGCTCCAACGGATATCAAGCTAACGTACATAAATGGAAAGAAATAAGTTTCTGATTTTTCTTTTATTATTTTTTATCACACTCAGAAGAGATGTTTTACGTTGTTAAATAAATAAATATTAAATAACCCTTAATATCTTTTCTCACAGACAGTATTGCTGAGTCATGGCAACAGCATGATAATACCGTATATAGTTATAGCATCTTGTATAGTCATAGTACCTTATATATAGTTATAGTAGCTTATATAGTTATAGTACCTTATTCAACTATGTCCAAAGTGATTTGTATAAGGAAAACTGTCTGGTTTAGATCACATTAGTGCTGAACACATATAAATATATAAAAATTGCAGTGTGAGGAAAGCTCCTCTCCTTGCTATTTGTTTTACTGGCTTTATGATTTCTGCCTTGTTCTGTTAGTGCCAGTCATTAAGGACAAAGCTGGTAGATTCAGCCGGTATACGGTCAAAAGTCCTGCTGCATAGATGAAATGAGTTTATTAACTCCACAGATAGATTACCGGTCAACGCTTGACAATTTTACTGCGGCCCGAGTGTTGGGGCGAGGCAGGGGTCGTCGTCGTTTGTTTGCCCGTATCGTACCCTTATATATAGCTACAGTAACTCATATCGTTTTAGTACTGCCGCGATGTGCCGCCTTCCACCGAGGACGGAGTCACCTGCCTGCTGGACACTCGCCACAAGGACTCAGCGGCTGTGACCAACAGTTAAGACGTTTATTACTATGTTTGTCCCGCCGGGGACCACAACCTTCAGAAAGATGCCATCAGTTTTGATAACATCGGCTATGTCTGGATGGCCATATTCCAGTTAGGTTTTGAAATAAAACTCACACTGGAAGGATGGTCATGGATCATGTTTGATGTTATGGATGCTAAGAGTTTTGTATTTTTTATTCTGGTCACTATTGTAAGTACCCACTTGCTGTTTTTTAAAATTTTTTTATTTAACATTAATCTCATTCTGCCTTTTAGGAGCGATGGATCCTGAAGAGGCCCCACTATGTGTTTTCTGCTGTGTTTTTCATAGAGATGCTCTTTAAGGTGAACAGTTGTGAGTTGATAATAGTGTAAGCCTGTGTTGTGCTTCACCACCAGGTTCTAGCGCTCGGTTTGCTGTTTGGGAAGGAGACCTACTGTCGGTCCCGCTGGAACGTCATGGACGGCTCCTTGGGAATTCTGTCTTTAACCCACACCATTGTGTCTCCTGTCAACCTGGACCTGGATTTTTATCTATTTTTTGTTTGTTTTAGGCTTGTGTAAGCTGCTACAGGCTTATTCTTGTGCATCATATTTCGGTTCAGTTGTGTTTGTGTCCTTAAGAACACAAACCGTTTTTTCTAACAAACGTCTTTGTCTTTGTGCTTGTGTGTTTCAGGGTGATCAAATGAGGCCCGAGACCGAAGCTGGCTGTGGAGGCTCTGATTGCCTTGGTGAAACTCATCGGGAACATCATCCTCATCTGCGGGTGAGGGGCTTTGTCCCAGTTTGTGACTGTCATGCTGCTTTTTCCTCACAAAATTCACCCATTAAAGGTTTTTTTAGGGTTCTTATAAGCTAACGGCTGCAATAGCAAGTGTAGTGGAATATATTGTTTTATTTTCCACTTAAGTTTACTGTAAATGTGAGAGAAACAGTTATATGTTAGCATATTGCAAGCTAACTAAGCTAAGTCAACACAATGGCAAAACTAGCTAGCTAGCTCCAACGGATATCAAGCTAACGTACATAAATGGAAAGAAATAAGTTTCTGATTTTTCTTTTATTATTTTTTATCACACTCAGAAGAGATGTTTTACGTTGTTAAATAAATAAATATTAAATAACCCTTAATATCTTTTCTCACAGACAGTATTGCTGAGTCATGGCAACAGCATGATAATACCGTATATAGTTATAGCATCTTGTATAGTCATAGTACCTTATATATAGTTATAGTAGCTTATATAGTTATAGTACCTTATTCAACTATGTCCAAAGTGATTTGTATAAGGAAAACTGTCTGGTTTAGATCACATTAGTGCTGAACACATATAAATATATAAAAATTGCAGTGTGAGGAAAGCTCCTCTCCTTGCTATTTGTTTTACTGGCTTTATGATTTCTGCCTTGTTCTGTTAGTGCCAGTCATTAAGGACAAAGCTGGTAGATTCAGCCGGTATACGGTCAAAAGTCCTGCTGCATAGATGAAATGAGTTTATTAACTCCACAGATAGATTACCGGTCAACGCTTGACAATTTTACTGCGGCCCGAGTGTTGGGGCGAGGCAGGGGTCGTCGTCGTTTGTTTGCCCGTATCGTACCCTTATATATAGCTACAGTAACTCATATCGTTTTAGTACTGCCGCGATGTGCCGCCTTCCACCGAGGACGGAGTCACCTGCCTGCTGGACACTCGCCACAAGGACTCAGCGGCTGTGACCAACAGTTAAGACGTTTATTACTATGTTTGTCCCGCCGGGGACCACAACCTTCAGAAAGATGCCATCAGTTTTGATAACATCGGCTATGTCTGGATGGCCATATTCCAGTTAGGTTTTGAAATAAAACTCACACTGGAAGGATGGTCATGGATCATGTTTGATGTTATGGATGCTAAGAGTTTTGTATTTTTTATTTTGGTCACTATTGTAAGTACCCACTTGCTGTTTTTTTAATTTTTTTTATTTAACATTAATCTCATTCTGCCTTTTAGGAGCGATGGATCCTGAAGAGGCCCCACTATGTGTTTTCTGCTGTGTTTTTCATAGAGATGCTCTTTAAGGTGAACAGTTGTGAGTTGATAATAGTGTAAGCCTGTGTTGTGCTTCACCACCAGGTTCTAGCGCTCGGTTTGCTGTTTGGGAAGGAGACCTACTGTCGGTCCCGCTGGAACGTCATGGATGGCACCTTGGGAATTCTGTCTTTAGCCCACACCATTGTGTCTCTTGTCAACCTGGACCTGGATTTTTATCTATTTTTTGTTTGTTTTAGGCTTGTGTAAGCTGCTACAGGCGTATTCTTGTGCATCATATTTCGGTTCAGTTGTGTTTGTGTCCTTAAGAACACAAACCGTTTTTTCTAACAAACATCTTTGTGTTTGTGCTTGTGTGTTTCAGGGTGATCAAATGAGGCCCGAGACCGAAGCTGGCTGTGGAGGCTCTGATTGCCTTGGTGAAACTCATCGGGAACATCATCCTCATCTGCGGGTGAGGGGCTTTGTCCCAGTTTGTGACTGTCATGCTGCTTTTTCCTCACAAAATTCACCCATTAAAGGTTTTTTTAGGGTTCTTATAAGCTAACGGCTGCAATAGCAAGTGTAGTGGAATATATTGTTTTATTTTCCACTTAAGTTTACTGTAAATGTGAGAGAAACAGTTATATGTTAGCATATTGCAAGCTAACTAAGCTAAGTCAACACAATGGCAAAACTAGCTAGCTAGCTCCAACGGATATCAAGCTAACGTACATAAATGGAAAGAAATAAGTTTCTGATTTTTCTTTTATTATTTTTTATCACACTCAGAAGAGATGTTTTACGTTGTTAAATAAATAAATATTAAATAACCCTTAATATCTTTTCTCACAGACAGTATTGCTGAGTCATGGCAACAGCATGATAATACCGTATATAGTTATAGCATCTTGTATAGTCATAGTACCTTATATATAGTTATAGTAGCTTATATAGTTATAGTACCTTATTCAACTATGTCCAAAGTGATTTGTATAAGGAAAACTGTCTGGTTTAGATCACATTAGTGCTGAACACATATAAATATATAAAAATAGCAGTGTGAGGAAAGCTCCTCTCCTTGCTATTTGTTTTACTGGCTTTATGATTTCTGCCTTGTTCTGTTAGTGCCAGTCATTAAGGACAAAGCTGGTAGATTCAGCCGGTATACGGTCAAAAGTCCTGCTGCATAGATGAAATGAGTTTATTAACTCCACAGATAGATTACCGGTCAACGCTTGACAATTTTACTGCGGCCCGAGTGTTGGGGCGAGGCAGGGGTCGTCGTCGTTTGTTTGCCCGTATCGTACCCTTATAACGCGTTCCGCAAATTGAGATAATGTCCAGCATTGTTATTGACAGTGGCACTTGATTTTTTAAGATGCAGTCTCACCGTAGGTAGGCTATAATCTGGCATTTACGCAGCGCAAACAGCTGTGTGTATGTGGTCGGACTCGGGAGACGGGAGAGGCTGAGCTGTCATTAGGGGGCGGGCGGGGTGGGCTCTGTCAATCAAGCTAGACGCGGGTGCGCGCGCCCGCTGCACAACAGCGCCAAAAACAACAACAGCGTCGCATGCAGCAGCCAGCAGGAGACATGGAGGAAAAAGATGGAAGCAACTATAACAAGGAGTGGGAAAAGATTTACTCCTCCTGGGTAAGACCAGTTCAAGGTGACTCCACCAAAGTTTTCTGTGAGCTTTGTCAAAGCAAGTTTTCTGTTTCACATGGAGGGGAATATCATATAAAATATATCCTTGAGCAGAATACCAGTAGATTTGTAAAAATTAATTATTGAAGACAACCACGACATCTTGGTGTCCCACATTGTCCCACTCAGATGTAGTCTCTGTCCCACTTATAGTACATTGTTTACATTATTTAATTATAACTATTCTGCACTTTCCGCACTAGTGTATCAACACCAGTTTACTTACATTTCATACACTTTACATATTTATTCTGTTATAATCTGCTTTTTATTTTTTTTACTCATAGTTAGATTGTTGTGTTGTTAAATGTCATTTGTTGTTGTATGTCTGCGACACTGTGGACACTGAGCAAACGGTATCTCGTTTTCTTGTATGTGTACATATGAGAAAATGACAATAAAGTTGAGTTGAGTTGAAATTGGGATCTGGTCACCCTACTGGAACGTCATGGACGGCTCCTTGGGAATTCTGTCTTTAGTCCACACCATTGTGTCTTTTGTCAACCTGGACCTGGATTTTTATCTATTTTTTGTTTGTTTTAGGCTTGTGTAAGCTGCTACAGGCGTATTCTTGTGCATCATATTTCGGTTCAGTTGTGTTTGTGTCCTTAAGAACACAAACCGTTTTTTCTAACAAACATCTTTGTGTTTGTGCTTGTGTGTTTCAGGGTGATCAAATGAGGCCCGAGACCGAAGCTGGCTGTGGAGGCTCTGATTGCCTTGGTGAAACTCATCGGGAACATCATCCTCATCTGCGGCATCTTCTTCTTCTTCTTTGCCAATTGTACATTATAACGTTATTGAAACACTGAACAGCACCATGCTGGCAACCACACATCAAATATATGTAGAAAATATTAAAAAAGGTTTTCACACTCCTTCCTTGGTTTTAATTGTCTTTATAAAATGTGTGTAATAATGACTGAAAAACACAGTTTACGAAACAAAATAAATGACAACGATAAGCATTAATAAAGACATGTAACAATAATTATTACACAATAAGCTAATCAACTTACACAAATATAGCGAGCATTTAGGTTGACATAAAATGTTCCCCTTTTCACTGTAAAGGTAACAGTCAGTCAATATTTATTTTCAGTGTACGCGGAGGCATCGAGACACATGCTGTCATTTAAACACAATTAAAGCCAGAGAATCAACACTCCTCGAGTCTTTTCCTCCTTCCAGCTCTCTCCAGAAGAAGGCACAGTCATCACATTCACAACATTATAGTGTAACATCCCATAAAATCACTGTCAATATCAAACGGTACTTTTTCATCCTTATCGTCAGCAGGTATTGCTACAATGTGGTTTGCTGACAAACGGACAGCTTCTGTCATAGTAAAAACACAGAAAATTAATCAGAGGATCGGCCTACTGCCTCTAAGGGGAACACCATGGGGTGAAACATCCAAACTCTCAACATTTAGAAGACGGAAAAAAATGTCCAGGTGAGAGAAACTTGTAGCCATTCCCAGAGTGAAGTCTGACGCCTCCTTTAGAGTTTGTGGGCAGATCAGAGGGTGGAGGAGGTGGAGGAGGTTTAGCCTCCAGTTTTTGATGACCCCCAGATCCTTCTACATCTTTGCTCACAGGCTCGTGTCTCGGTGAGAGATTCAGCAAACCCAAAACATCTTTCTGAACTGTGCTCATTTTTTTATTCCCACCTCGGAGCAAACTGGCGGGGCAGGTCACCTCGTGTTTCTGGGCGGCATTGGTCCAGAAGGTTTTTAAGTTATGAATTGCCTGGACTTTAGTATCCTGTTTGGACTGGTTGATTTCAGGAGTGTTTGCAGGGCTGGAGGAGGCTGA